>CM028344.1:11940218-12457564 GCA_016618105.1 Dendrobium huoshanense
AAGAAGAAGAAGAAGAAGAAATTAACAAGGCAGAACACTGTAATACAAAAATACATCGACTCCATCGATGAATATCAACAACCTCTAAGGCGTCCTGTCAAGTTAGAGGAATATATGACTGATTTATTTCTTGACTTAGAGTCATAAAAGAAAGAGAGCATTCCAATAGAGACTTGTGGAGTCATAAATCAACGAGGTGGAAGAGCTGCAAGAGGACTCAATACACCTCTTGCTATCTATAAAGCTGATGTCAAAATGCCTTCTAAGGAAGTACATCGTACACCAGCTCCTTTCACTGATTCAGATGAAGAATTATATTTTCCCAATGAGGAAAGTGATCATAAGAGAAAGAACACGCCTAAAGAAAAATGTCCAAAACTCGGAAGCGGCTCAGACTCCGAGGAAGCTGATGATACAAAAATTTCAAAGAATTCTCAAGCTGAAGCTAGTTCATCTTCAGAGGTGACACAAATCCAATTGAGAAGTGGAAAGCATGTTCCTCCATCTCAAAAGAAAACAAAAGATAAGGAGAAGATCCAAAACCCTTTTCACGGTAGATGCTAATCTCTCGGATAAATGCCAACCCTTTTCACGATTGATGAAGAAAGATACTCTTTTCGTGCGGGACGATGCTGGTCAAGAGGCATTCAATAGTATTAAAGCAATATCTATTGAATCCTCTAATTCTTGCTGCCCCAATCCCAGGGAAATCCCTAATTTTATATACAGCTGCTCTTGAAGAATCACTCGGAGCATTGCTAGCACAAACAAATGAAGATGGAAAAGAAAATGCCCTTTATTATATCAGTCGACAATTAACAGGGGTAGAATCTAAATATTCATAAATTGAAAAGCAATGCCTAGCATTGATCTTTGCCACTAAAAAACTGCGGCATTATATGTTATTCCATATAATCACTTTAATATCTAAAGTGGATCCATTAAAATTTTTAATGACTAAACCCACTCTCACTGGTCGTCTAGCTAAATGAACTGTCTTGCTAATGCAATTTGACATAACATATATGCTACAAAAAGTCGTGAAAGGACTAGCTCTAGCTGATTTTCTAGCAGCCTATTCTTTACCTGCAGATTCTCCACTCAATGATGAATTGCCAGATGAGCAAACACTTGAAGTGGAAGAAGGAGAAAATCTGCAAGAATGGGAGCTCTATTTTGATGGAGCCTCATCAATAAAATCATCAAAACCACCTAAATTTCAACAATCCAAGTGAGTTTTGGCCTCATATTTATCACACCGCAAAAAGGAATACTCCGATATTCCTATAGCATAACAGAGCCTCGCACTAATATTGAGGCTGAATATGAAGCCTTAATAGCAGGCCTTGAGTTTGCGATTAATATGAAAATTGAGAAACTTTATATATATGAAGATTTTCAACTCATAATCAAATAAATAATAGGAGCTTTCAAAATCAATAAGCCTGAATTAATCTCTTATCATGAGTACGCACTAAAACTCCTATGACAAATTCTTGAGGTAACTCTCACTGTAATTACGCGTAGTGAAAATGGCAAGGCCGATGCGCTGGCAAAGCTAGCTAAAGAACTAGCAAAACCGCGGGAGGATCCAATTCTCATAACTATTCAAAACAGGCATGCATTAACTCCAGCAATCATACAAGATGATAAAGGGAAAGAAATGCGAGAGAGCTTGGCTATATCTGATGAAAATGATTGGAGAGATCCATTCATAAGATATTTTAAAGAAGGGAGATTACTCGAAAATAAATCCACAGCTTCTCAAATAGCAGAAGAGCACTAAGATATGCTTTTGTGAATGATACATTATATCGTAGATCATTTGATCAAATGTGGCTACGATGTTTGGGTCTTGATGAATCTCAAAAGGTCATAAGTGAAGTTCATGAAGGATTGTGTGGTGCACACCAATCCGGACCAAAAATGAAAATTAAAATCAAACATATGGGATACTATTGGCCAACTATGGTTCAAGATTGTATCGACCATGCTAAGAAATGCCATCAATGTCAAGTGCATGGAGATATCATGCATCGACCTCCTAATCCGTTACACCCTACAGTAGCGTCATGGCCATTTGAAAATTGGGGTACCGATATAATAGGTCCTATAGAACCACCATCTTCTTTAGGACATCGATTCTTCTTAGCTGCCACTGACTACTTTTCAAAATGGGCTGAAGCAATTCTCTTACGAGAAGTTAAAGCTGACAATGTGATGAAATTCTTCCGAGACAACATTGTCTATCGTTTTGGCGTACCTCGTCGATTCATATCAGACAACGGTACTGCCTTTAAAAGTGCCAAAATTTATCGATTTGTTGAACGCCATAAAATAGACTGGCGTTATTCTTCGATATATAATCCAAGAGACAATGTTTTGGCCGAAGCATTTAACAAGACTTCGGTTAAGCTGCTTAAGAAAATTCTTTCAAAAAATAAAAGAGAGTGGCACGATAAATTAACAGAAGCTCTCTGGGCGTATCGTACCACTTATAAAACTGCAACGTAGGCCACCCCATACTCGGTTTTCGGAACCGAGACAATATTACCTCTCGAGGTTGAATTGCTATCTCTTCGTATTGCTGTTCAATACGAATTAACTAAAGAAGAAAATGATCTTCTACGAGTTGAAGAACTTGAAGCTCTTGATGAAGTTAGACTTTATGCTCAACAAAGTTTATAATCCTACAAAGCAAGAATAACTAGGGTACATGATAGAATGGTTCGTCCTAGAAGCTTTAAAGAAGGTGAACTTGTTCTAGTTCGCCGAAGACCTATAATCCCTTACCGTCGCCTTGGCGGCAAATTTGACCCAATCTGGGAAGGACGCTTCATCATTGAAATAGTGTATGAAGGAGGCGCTTATCAACTCATAGACCTAAATGGTCAAAGGCCCATGCCATCAATAAATGGTCAATATTTAAAAAAATATCACACATAAAGATATTATGTGTACAAATTTATCTAAACAGAATCTCAAACTCCTCCTAAAAGAAAGGAGGCATTTTTTATATTCTCCTGCAATGCAGGAGATAAATTCAACCCCCCTCCTAAAAGACAGGAGACAATTTTTATATTCTCCTGCAATGAGAGAAATAAAATTCACTCCCCTCCTGAAAGATAGGATGCAATTTTTATATTTTCTCTAGCAATGTAGAAGATAAATTCAATCCCCTCCTGAAAATTCGGGAGGTAATTTAATCCCCTTTATCAAATAAAAATGATGGAATTATGAAAACCTTTACGCTCACAAACCTAAGGGTTGAGCTAAAATTCACAAAGTTCAATAAGCCTAATGGCCGAACTTTGAAATCTTCTGCGCTCATAAACCTAAGGGTCAAAATCCACAAAATTCAATAAGCCTAAGGGCCAAACTTTGAAATCTTCTACGCTCATAAACCTAAAGGGTCGAGCTAAAATCCACAAAGTTCAATAAGTCTAAGGGCCGAACTTTGAAATCTTCTATGCTCATAAACCTAAGGGTCGAGATAAATCCACAAAGTTCAATAAGCCTAAGGGGGTCGAGCTAAATCCACAAAGTTCAATAAGCCTAAGGGCCGAATTTAAAATCTTCTGCGCTCACAAACCTAAGGGTCGAGCTAAAATCCACAAAGTTCAATAAGCCTATGGGCCGAACTTTGAAATCTTCTACGCTCATAATCCTAAGGGTCGAGCTAAATCCACAAAGTTCAAATAAGCCTAAGGGCCGAACTTTGAAATTTTCTACGCTCACAAACCTATGGGTCGAGCTAAAATCCGCAAAGTTCAATAAACTTAAGGGCCAAACTTTAAAATCTTCTACGCTCATAAGACCTAAGGGTCGAGTTAAAATCCACAAAGTTCAATAAACCTAAGGCCCGAACCTTCAAAATCTTTTATGCTCATAAACCTAAGGGGTGAGCTAAATCCACAAAGTTTAACAAGCTTGAGATCCGAACTTTGTAAATATCGTATGCTCACAAATCTAAGGATTGAGCTACCTTAATCAATCTAAAGGATTGAAAGAAAAAAGAGGGGTACCAAACAACAAAAAAGGCTAAATATCTAAAAATACTGCAACGAATCTACTGTGTGAAAGTCACACAACAAATTCGTTGGGAGGCAATTTGTTGACTTGAAAAAAAAATGAAAATGAAGAATTACGAAGCAGTAACCGCCTCTACCGACCCCACTTCGCGTGATTTCTCCAAACGACACACCATTTCGTTCTCGTAACTTCCATTCGGTAAAGGGATCAAATAAAAGGAAGAATTTGGGGAAAGGGGAAGTTACGCTCTTTTTCGGCTTCCTCGTCGCTGTTCGTCTTCATTGCTTCGCACGAGCGTCTAGGGTTCGCCGTTCATCTTCTCCTTCCGTCGTTGCTGTTCGTGTTCATTGATCCGCGGAAGGTGCAGAGATTGCACCGTCGCTTCTTCGACTCGCTCTGGCTGTCCGACTTTGCTCCTTTGCAGGAGGAAGGGATTTCACGCATAGTTTCTTCAGCTCCCATCGCTGTCCGACTTCGCCTCCCACTCCTTGACCTGCATCCGACGCCCACCGACCCCGTCGGTCGACTCCAGTAGGTCGAGCCCAAATGCCCGACGCCGAACCCCTCTCCCTCGTGCGTGGCTTCCGCCTCCGATCCATGCCCGATTTGGCTCCCCCTCTCTTTCTATTTGATATATCATATATAATATATATTATAATATAATGTTATATATTATATTATAATATATTATATAATATAAAAATATATACTATACTATAATGTTGCAAAAAAAAAAAAGAGAAAGAAAAAGAGAGTAAAAGAAATTTTTTGAAGTGTCGAAGACCCCGGCAGTCGTACTTTAAATCCAACCGGGATGGTTTGAAATTCGAAGACCTGTGCCGTTGATTTTTAATCCGTGCAGATTGTTTTAAAATTTGAAGACCCCGGGCCGTCGTATCTTAGATCCGGCCGGGATGGTTCCAAATTGAAGACCTCACACAGTCGATCTTAGATCCTGTTGAGATGGTTTTAAATTGAAGACCCTACGTCGTCGACCTTAGGTTCGGGTAGGAAGAAATTACGGCAGTGCCGTCCCGATTTCTCCCTCGGTGGGGAGGAGACGCCGGGAGGTTGCCGAAATTTTCTCAAAATTCTGAGGGAAATTCAATTTGAATTTTTGATTTAACTGAAATGTTAAAATCGACATTTAAATATTAATTAACTGATTTAATTAATTATGATTTTCTAAGAATTGGTTGATTAAGATAAATTAAAATAATTGACAAATTGAGATCTTTGAGATCTCCTATGTCATCAAATGCGCGGGAGCAGAGAACCTACAAGCACTCATTCTCTTCCTGCCCCTCTAATCCAAATGTTTTTTTAGAGCCTTTGAAATTCAAAATTTTAAAGTTCGAGGGTATTAAAGGATTATATATATATATATATATGAGAAATTTAAACTTTTGAGAATTTTAAAATATGAGAATTTTAAAAATCAAAATTAATACAATTAACTAGAAAATTTTTATTTTTGGTTTGTTGATTAATTAAATTTATCTTGAGAAATAAAAAATACAGGAAAATAAATATTGTTTGCATTAATTAATATTTACAAATTGCTCTAAAAACTCTCCAAAACTCTCAAAACTCTTCAATGCTCTCAATGCTCGTTGACTTTGAACATCGGACAATCTCTCCAAAGTCCCTCATGTGCGAGCTCCTATAGCTATCTTTTGGGCTCTATCCTCTACAACTACAAGCCCTAGCTATTGCAACTACTGGCTATGAACACCTGCAAACAAACAAACGAAAAGTCAGTACATCATAAATAAATTGAATGAATACTGATAAATTTAGCTACTACAAGTAAAACAGTGTACTGAAAAAGAAAGAAAAGCTGAGTACGAAAAAGCTAGTAAAGCAACAGTGCTAAAAACAGGAAGTGTACTGGACTACTATAGTATGAAAAAGACTATGAGCACAAATCAAAACAAACTAAAACACTAACACCAGTGTCAAAAAGCTGAAGTGTCGAAATCACGAACTCAACCAATTCAAATAAAGTCAGAACAAATCTCCAAACAATAAAATTCAAATTTTCGGGCAGCCTGATTTATAATAATTAGGTTGTAAGACCTACTACCCAGCAGCTTTCGTAGGAAAGTCGTAAGGCCAACTTTAGGGGGAAATTTTAGGTAAAAAATTGACCTAACTCCTAATATCTAATTAAAACTACCCGGCCACTTCTAATAGAAGTCGTAAGTCCGATCTCTGAGGGAAGTGTTTAGGTGATGACACAAATCTAGACCCCTCACACGGGCATCCTAGTCTAAAAAGACTATGTTGTAAGACCCAAAACTCGGGCTACTTAGCTTAAAGTGTTAAGTCGTAAGACCCATAATTAGGCAACTTCTAAGGAAGCAATAAGACCTACCTAACTAAAATATTCGGGCTTCTTTCTACAAAAGTTGTAAGTCCCAATCTAAATTTAAATCTTTGGGCATCCTACTCTATAGCATTAGGTTGTAAGACTCGTTATTGGACAACTTCTAAGAAAGTCATAAACCCCAACATTTTAAAAAAATTACTAAATAAATTATAATGAACCTAAAACTCAAATAATCAAATTTAAATCATTGGCATCTTAGTCTAAAGGATTAAGTTGTAAGACCCGTTTTTCAGGCTACTTCCTAAGGGAAGCCATAAGCCCTACCCAATTAATTTAAATCCCCGGGCAGCCTCGCTGTATAGTTAGGTTGTAAGACCCATCTTTGGGCAACTAATAAATAGAGCAATAAGCCCCATTCCAAATAAAAATCTTGGGTTACTTTCTACGAAAGCCATAAGTCCCAAACCAAACCTGGATTCCTTGGCTACTTCCTAAAGAAGCCATAAGACCAACCTCAATCCAAAATTCGGGGTTACTTCTAAATGAAGACATAAATCCCAAAATAAATAAATCTCTGGGAATTCTAATAGATGTAAACTCCAAAACAGCAAACAAAAAAATTAAAATTAAAACTCACATTAACCACTTCAGTCTACTCGGGATCCCTGAGAGGAGGCAACCCATGGCTGCTAATCCGATTCCCTAGATACTACAATCGATTGTTGTTAGTGTTGGTAGACTGAATACAAGATATACCCGGGACGACGGAACTATGGGATCTTGATCGGGTTTTACCTCCATTTTCCCCATAATTGAGACTAAAATACATAAAATTTATTCATCCTTAATCGAGAGTTCTCTCTTATGTAGTAAGATGGGTAATTAACTATGAGGGCTTGCGCTCATAGGAAGCAAGGACCCCAGATCTATAAACCCTGACACTACACTCAGGGGAAATCAGGTTAACTACAATCTAACTTAAGGGAAATGGAATCCTACGGCTGTAAAGCGGGATTCGTGCATTCGTGCCATTTTTCTTGAGCCAACATGGATATGATGCAGAAACAACGAATCTTCTACAAACACTTCTAGGAGGTCGTAGTGGATATAACGGGTCCCTGCAAATCAATACTTGTGGATAACAATAGTAGGTGTATTGTAAGTACAACGAACTACTGTGGACACAAGTACAGATATCACCTACGACAATGGTGATTAAGATCTTCGAGTATATTGGGTATGAGGACAACTCGATATATGAAAAAGGACACCCCTGACAGAATGGAAGAGATGTTTGAACAAATTGAAACTAAACTTCCTAGTATTTCTAAAATTTTTTCTTGTCCCTATACTTAATAAGAAAACAGTGCTTGCATCTACAAATATCAGAGACAACAAGTCTACTACACTGAGGATCTTGAAAGGAGATATCTTCAAGGTAAAGCAGTGAAATTCAGAGTCCAGAAGAAACTCCTCCCGGGTGAATTAGAAAATGTGGAGTCAACATCAAGATGAGGAGATGCCTCATAACATCAAAATCATAACGCCATTGGATCTGCAACACTTATACAAGCAGACAGAAGGCGTCCACAACTTACAACGCCCGCCATCGGATCCGCAACAATCGCACTAGCGGATAGAAGGCGTGTATAAGCTCTTAAATGAAATGTTGTGTGTACTTAAATGATGATTACCTGCACAACTACAATTATTTCTGTGTACCCCTGCACATGCACCATAATTTGTATATACATAGGTACACAAAGGGGTATATCAAATCAATGAAATTCAAAAACATCCGTATGGACCCCGGCGAGCATGTTATTAGTACACACGTGACGTTTAGGGATGTTGCGCGGGTTACTAAATTTAAATCATATCCTCCTAAGAAGGTAAAAAGGAGTAGCCATGGTATAATTATAAAATGCCTCCAAACACCCGCATGGGCCTCGGCGAGCGTGTTATTGGTACACACGTGATGCTTAGAGATGCTACGTGGGTCGATAAGTGAATTCAAGTTCGAACTCGATCATTCTATACAGATTAATGGGAGTCGCCAGGGTTCGAACAATCAAACAAATATACGATGGCGACGACCGGTATTTTTGTTTTGATACATTCATATTAGGTTTTCAAGGCTTATAACACTATGAATTCAATAACAAAGGCATAAAGCTTATGAAACCCGATCCCCTATCAGCAAGTTGATAAGGTCGACAAGGTTTAAGCTTAAATGAAAATAACCCCTAAAACTCGATGATGGCCGTGTTGAATGCATATCTCAACCGGAGGGGTCCATTTCAAAAATATTTTCAAATGCTATCCCAAATACCTACAAAAATCCAAAAAAAAAAATCTCAAAATTCCAAATATATTTAAATTTGAAATCCAACTATAAATCACTTTAAACAAAATTTATCCACCCTCCGCAACAGTTTGCCGAGGTGGGCAAATCTGAAAATTACTTCAACTCACAAAGAGCTAATGCCTAGTCAAAAATATCACTAGGATCCATTCTCAAACAATTACCTACTAATAAAGACGTGGTACGTGTCCTCTAACCGGCGGTTTTACCGCCAAATGGAACCGTAGGATAAACGGTTATAACTCGGGGCCCTTTGAACCTAGTGATTTTGCAGCCAAATGGCACCACGAAATACTGGCTATGGTCAGAGCCAATACGTTCCTTATTGACATCAAATCCTTGAGATATGAATCAATTGGATATGATCGATAGGGCACAAAGCCCTCTATTAGCTAAGGTGGATTCAAATTTGTCTCCTTAGACAAACATTCAACCCAGGTCTACAAGGTACCTTTGGACGAAGCAACCCATAGCTGCCGACAAGGATCCTTCAGTCAGGTTGGGTCGACTATCTCCTCTAACTAAGTAGACCAGGGACCACAATGGCCCGGGACGATGGAACCATGGGATCTTGATCGGGTCCATCATCCATTCCCCCACCATCCGCTTTAAGTGCAAGATTGTGAAAATTTCTATTTTTTAAATATCAAATTTTCAATCCTCCAAAGACTTCAAATTCTCAAATTTCTAAATCCATGCTGCTACTATATGCTTGATACTACATATCTATGGATACAACGTATCTGATCGACGACTAGCCTTAATCGAAAGTTCTCTCTCGTTATCGAGAGGGGTAATTAACTATAGGGGCTTGCGCCTATAGGAAACCAGAACTTGGATCATAAAGTCCTCACAAAATGAGGGCGAAATCTCTGGGTAGTGTTTTATCTACTACAAACCCATCTGCCTTCCAAAATTTTGCCAGGAACTTAGTTCGTTAAAACTCCCTCGCCGAGAAAAAGCAATCGGTGCGAGCGGAGGCCGGGGTCGAATATTTAGAGCCCACAGTACTTTAGAGCTCGACACCTTCCTGATAACTATCAGATAACACGCTGATGCGAGCGCACTAGATAGAAAATGCCAAACAAAGAGAACGATGGGCAAAACTATAATCAAACTCGATTCAAATAGTAGCAATCATTTATTAGCACAAAACCGACGGATAAAAACTATAAGGGAGATCAAAAGAAACAAAAGAAATAAAAAAATTCGCTATCCTCAAAACAACCGATAAAACGGTTTCCTCACTTGATTCGAAATGTAGGTTAAGTAAAATATGTGCTTAGGGTTAGCAAACCGATGGTCCACCACAGCAAGAACGTCCAAACGTCCAACCAAACTCCTCCAGCAAATGCTTTCAAATCAACCAACAAACACCTCCTAAGCTCAAGAAGAAGGATACAAATGGAGTGGAACTCGCGTGGAGAAGAAAGAGGTAAGAATCCCAGACGAAATGAAGGAGAAGAAGAAGTGGACAAAGCTCTCAAGCTTTTCCAAGAAGAAAACCCTCAGGTTTTTAAAGAGACAATGCTCAACGATTTTCAACAACCTTTTCCCTCAAAATACATCTTCAATATATAGGCAAGAGAGGGGAACTCAACGGCCATAGCACCACCAAATAAACCAATTAGATTTAGGGAAATGAAAGGCCAACAGCCACAATAACAATTCCCAAACGGCACAGCAAAACAAAGAAGAAAACTCACGGAACTGAGCAGCCCAGCATAGAACCAAGCAACCAGCTTTAGAACCGAACAGCCAGCCACAGGAACCAAAGGGGCAAAGGCACGGGATTTCACCCAGCACAGAGAAATGAGAAGATAAAAGGGGAGGAGAAGAGGCAAGTCCACTCCAAAATGAATCCAAGATTTAAGAGCATACCTTTTTAGATTAATGAGCTTGGTAGTTCAATAAGTCTCGCAATAAATGAACTAAACTTCAGCTCAACATTAATGAGCTGACAACTTAGAAAAAATAAAGCTCAACTCTAATAAAACTCCACCTCCCAATATCATCATAAGCTCAAACCGAGAACCATAAGCCAACCTGAGAACCAGCAGTAGCCTAAAGGATCCACAAAGCTAGCAAACCAAAGGTCTACTAAAGCCCAAACACAACCTACCATGATCATTGGATGCTTTTCCATCATTGGATAGCTAAAAAAATATAAAACTAAATGTAAAACTAATGTTCAATATTCGATAATGAAAATACAGAAATTATGATTGCATCAATTCCCCCCTGGTGGGAGAGTCTCATCTCCGGATGAGAACGCTTCAATAACTTTCTGAAAAATATCAGGATGACGTCATTTTAGCTCTTTAGCATCTATCTAAGTACAGTCGATTAGAGGTCGATTCTTCCATTTTGCCAAGAATCTCTTATGCACACCATGCCTTGTTTTAGAAATTTTGACATCAATAATGTTTTCAATCTGTTCTTCAGTCTTTGTCATAGAAGTGGAGAGTGGCAAAGTTTCAATTTCTTCAGAATCATCAAAATTTTCTTCATATAAAGAAAGGTCAAAAACATTAAATACAGAAGAAGTGCTAACAGAAATAGGTAGATCCAACAGATAGGCATTTGTGCCTAATTTCTGAAGCACACGAAATGGTCCAAATCGCTTTTTTCTTAACTTTCTAAAAGTACCAACAGGAAATCGTTGGCGATGAAAGTAAGCCATAACCAAGTCACCCTCATTGAAAATAACCTCTTTTCGATATTTATCGGCTGTAGATTTGTACTTAGCATTAGCTTTTTGGAGTTTTTCAAGGACTTGCTGTTGGACAGTCTTTATGTGGTCAAAAGTTTCAAAAGCTTCAGCACTAGTTTTGTTAGGTAGAGGCAAACAGTTTCTATCTAAAATGTGAGGAATAAGTTGTCCATAAATAATTTCAAAAGGAGTTTTACCAGTGGAATGATTAACAGAATTATTGTAAGCAAACTCAGCTTGAGGCAAGACTAAATCCCATTGGGATGGTTTTTCCCAATAAGACATCTTAATAAATTTCCTAAGCTTCGATTGAGAACTTCAGTTTGCCCATCACTTTGTGGATGATATGCACTACTAAATTGAAGAATAGTCCCAAGTTTTACCCAAAGAGTTCTCCAAAAATGACTCAAAAATCTAGTGTCTCGTTCAGAAGTAAAAGTACGAGGAACACCATGAAGACAAACAATTTCTTTAAAAAATAGATCACCAATGTAAGAAGCATCAGAAGTTTTTTTGAAATGAATAAAATATGTCATTTTGCTAAAACGATCTACCACCACAAAAAAAGAATCAAATTTTCGAATAGTAACAGGCAAGCCCAAAATGAATATAAAGAAATATCCTCCTAATGTTTGTTTGGAATAGGTAGAGGAGTATACAAACCAGAATTTTGTGAAATTCCCTTGAAAGCCTGACATATTTTACATTGTTTAACCAGCTCAGCAATGTGCTTTCTCATATGAGGCCAAAAATATTTTTCTTCGACCAAAGCAATTGTTTTTCCTTGCTCAAAATGTCCATCCAAACCTCGACTATGCAATTCTTTTACAAGTTATTCTCTTAAAGAATTTTTAGTTATGCAAAGTCTAGATCCCTTAAACAAAAAACCTTTATGAATAACAAATTGAGCAGAAGGATCAGTTCCAGAAGTAAGACAAGAATCCCAAATACTCTTAAAATCAGAATAACTTGCATAAGTACCTTTCAAAAAATCAAAAGAAGTGATAGTTGGATAAATAGTTACCAACAAATGAGATCTCCGACTTAAAGCATCAGCAACCTTATTCAAAACCCCAATTTTATGTTTGATATGAAAAGTATACTCTTGCAAAAATGAAACCCATTTGGCATGCCTCTTATTCAAATTTTTTTGGGAGCCCAAAAAACGAAGTGCTTCATGATCAGTATTTAGAACAAATTTTCTTTGAATCAAATAACATCTCCAAAATTTTAAAGCTTGAACAATAGCATAAAACTCCAAATCATAAGTAGAATATTTGGATCTAGTTTCATTCAGTTTTTTACTAAAGTAAGTAACAGGTTTTCTCTCTTGACTAAGCACAGCACCAATACCAACATGAGAGGCATCGCAATCAACTTCAAAAATATTTTCAAAATTTGGCAAGCTAAGAATGGGAGCTTGACTCATTTTTGCCTTGATGATTTCAAAAGTTTTTTCAGCTTGAGGTGTTCACCTAAAAATCCCTTTTTTCAAACAATCAGTAATAAGTGCAATTAGAGAACTGAAGTTCTTTATAAATCTTCTATAGAAAGAAGCCAAGCTATGAAATCCTCTCACCTCACTTATGTTTTTAGGAATGGGCTAATTTTGAATTGCTTCTATTTTTATCGGATCCACTTTTATCCCCTCAGCAGAAATAATAAAACTCAAAAATGTCAAACTCGGAGTCATGAAGGAACATTTTTTAAGATTGATGAAAAGATGTTGTTCCCTTAGAATTTGCAACACTTACCTTACATGATTTAAGTGTTCACAAGGATGAATTTTATAAATCAAAATGTCGTCGAAATAAACCACAACAAACTTTCCAATAAGACATTTCAAAACATGATTCATAGTTCTCATAAAAATACTCGGAGCATTTGAAAACCCAAAAGGCATCACAAGCCATTCATTTACCCTCTTTAGTTTTAAAAGCAGTTTTTCTTTCATCATCAGGCCTTATTCTTATTTGATGATACTCACTTCTCAAATCAATTTTAGAAAAGATTTTGGCACCACTTAGTATATCAAGCATGTCATCCAGTCTAGGAATTCTAAATCGATATTTAATGGTGATTTTGTTTATTGCCCTACTATCCACACACATCCTCCATGTTCCATCTTTTTTTGATGTCGATATAGCAGGCACAACATAGGGACTTAAACTTTCTTGAATCAAGCCTTTTTTTAACAAATCAGTCATTTGCTTAAAAGTTCAGCATGTTCAGAAGGACTCATTCTGTAATGAGAAAGATTAGGAAAAGTGGCTCCAGGAATTAGATCAATATGATGTTGAATATTTCGCATAGGAGGCAACCCAATTGGCAATGCATCAGGAGTTATATTAGAAAACTCATCAATTAAAGCTTGCATTTCTTTAGGGATTTGAGAAACAGTATCAGATTCTTTTCTCAAAACCAAATAAGCAAATTCAGAATGTTTCAAATCATTAGCATTTAAAAGCAATTCAGGAGAAGTAATTTTGGCAATTGTGTTTTTCTTAACAGGCGAATCCGGCACATTTTTTTGTGGATGAAGAGTTAACTCCTTATTATTTTGCATCAAAGTATATGTATTTTTTTATCCATTGTGAATAGTTTTGTGGTCATATTGTCAAGGTCGTCCTAACAAAATATTGCAAACTTCAAGAGGCACAACATCACAAACAACTTGATCTTTGAAAGAACCCCCAATTGACAAATTGATAGTACATTGTTTAGTGATTGGAACCTCACCCCCTTCTTTATAGGATTTGACAAGTGGTGTTGATTTTATTTTAAGCTTATCATGCATTTTTTGAGACAAATTTCTAGAACTCCCACTATCTATCATAAGAGTGCAGATTTTTTTTTTCGATTGTGCAAGTTGTTTTGAATATATTTCTTCTTAGCCACCTATCTCCTTTGTCAATTTTAGTTGTTAAGACTTGTCATATTACCAAAAACTCTTCACCTTCATCTCGTTCAACATCAACATTTTTTATTTCATTGTCATTTTCAGATTCAGTTTCATTTACTTCTTCCTACATATTTTCATCGTTTTCAATTAGATTGTTTCTTGGTAGATTGTTTTTCCTACAAGCGGCTGAGAGATGACCATAAAGCCCGCATTTATAATATGGTCTTGTTAATCTAGGTTGATCAGTCGGCGTAGCACCCATAATCCCTTTTCCTTTATCAGCATTTTGATTTTCAAAAGTTTTAACTTTCACACCAGATGTTCCCCCAGAAGTTTGAGATTGAGTTTTAACCCCCAGTTGGTCGTCGTTTATATGTTTCCATTACTTTATTGTGACCCTTCCCTTTGATGTTGCTTTTCCAATTTTAGTGTCATACGATATGCTTCGTCAGTTTTAATGATATGATGCAAGTTGAGTTGTTTTGGATTGACCACTTTAAGCCATTGATGTATCTTGAAATAGTTTTTTCTTCAGATTCTTCTAAATCGTTTCTGGATTGAAGTTTGTAAAACATTTCGGTGTATTCTTCAATAGATTGATTTCCTTGTTTCAAGTTATTAAATTCTTGGAATATTGTTCGAGCATGATCAGTTGGTAAAAATTTTCCTTTTATTTTCTCCTTCATTATTTTCCAATTTTGGACTTTTTCCCCCTCTTAAGTCTATTATTTTGAAAGTTTTTCCACCAGGTTAAGGCATGAACATAAAGTTTTAAGCTAGCAAAACGAACTTTCCTATTATCAGGTATTTCTTTTCATTCAAAAAACTGATCCATCTTTTATACCCATTCAAGAAATTAACCGGGTTATAGCTTACCCTCAAAGTTAGGAACATCAATTTTAATTCCATAGTCCCAATTTCTTTGTTGCCTATGTTGATTTCTAGGAACCTCTTTTTCACTTCCAGATGTTTGAACATTAGGATTAGCATTAGCGTTATTAACATTCAAATTCTCAATTGCTTCAGCCATAGTGTTGATTTGTTGTTGCAAATGATTCAGTTGTTGCATAAGATTTTGTCAATCCCTCGGATTATTAGCTATCTTAGAAATTAGAAAAAACCCACCAAACAAAAACAACATGCCAACAAAAATCACACCAACCAAGGATAAAAACTTGCTCTGATACCAAACTTGATGCGAGCGCACTAGATAGAAAATGCCAAACAAGGAGAACGATGGGCAAAACTGTAACCAAACTCGATTCAAATAGTAGCAATCATCTATTAGCACAAAAACCGACGGATAAAAACTAGAAGAGAGATCAAAAGAAACAAAAGAAATAAAAAAAATCGCTATCCTCAGAACAACTGACAGAACGGTTTTCTCACATGCATCGAAATGTAGGTTAAGTAAAATATGTGCTTAGGGCTAGCAAACCGATGGTCCACCACAGCAAGAAGGTCCAAACGTCCAACCAAACTCCTTCAGCAAATGCTCCCAAATCAACCAACAAACACCTCCAAAGCTCAAGAAGAATGATACAAATGGAGTGGAACTTGCGTAGAGAAGAAAGAGCTAAGAAACCCAGATGAAATAGAGGAGAAGAAGAAGTGGACAAAGCTCTCAAGCTTTTCCAAGAAGAAAACCCTCAGGTTTTTAAAGAGATAATGCTCAACAATTTTCAACAACCTTTCCCCTCAAAATACATCTTTAATATATAAGCAAGAGAGGAGAACTCAACAGCCATAGCACCACCAAATAAACCAACTAGATTTAGGAAAATGAAAGGCCAACAGCCACAATAACAATTCCAAAACGACACAGCAAAATAGAGAAGAGAACTCAGGGAACCAAGCAGAGAACCGCAGAACCGAGCAGCCCAGCACGGAACCAAGCAACCAGCCGCAGAACCGAACAGCCAGCCACAGGAATCAAAGGGGTAAAGGCAGGGGATTTCACCCAGCACAGGGAAATGAGAAGAAAAAAGGGGAGGAGAAGAGACAAGTCCACTGCAAAATGAATCCAAGATTTAATAGCATACCTTTTTAGATTAATGAGCTAGGTAGTTCAATAAATACCCCAATAAATGAACTAAACTTCAGCTCAACATTAATGAGCTAACAACTTAGAAACAATAAAGATCAACTCCAATAAACCTCCACCTCCCAACATCATCATAAGCTCAAACCGAGAACCATAAGCCAACCCGAGAACCAGCATCAGCCCAAAGGATCCACAAAGCTAGCAAACCAAAGGTCTACCAAAGCCCAAGCACAACCTACCATGATCATTGGATGCTTTCCCATCATTGGATAACTAAAAAAATATAAAACTAAATTAAAAACTAATGTTCAATATTCGATAATGAAAATACAAAAATTATGATTGCATCATATGCCCACGATTGGATGAGGTCTCCTCTAAATATAATATCTAAGTCATCTATCAAAAAATTGACTGCCGCATGGTACGTCGAGAGGATTGACCTAAATATATTCTAGAGGGGTCGCTCAAAAGTGGAGTTGTAGCCATGGTGGTGCATTAGTGGTCGCCTTTAACCCAGATGGCAAGTAAAGTGATCAAACTTGTGTCCTTACAATCGCCAGAGAAGCTATAGAGGGGACCTAAAGTTGAAGTGAGCTGGGAGGTTAATAAATTTATTATTTTCAGAAAATATATTTAAATTATATTAACATAACTCCCTATGTAGTAGAATGCTACCAATTTGGTAATTGGCAACTAGAGCTGTGATGATTGCAACATTGTTGAAAGTGTTTCCACTCGTAAGCTTATCAACTTCGAAAAAATGATAGCTGGGTTATTGATAATGGCCTCTTACATGATGGTGGCCAAGTTTACTTCTCCTGTTTGTAGCCTCTTGGAGCTAGCTCTTTAGGATGACTCAGCTCACTTTCCTTCGACGATGGCAAGTCCCTCTCTTACAATGGACTTGTTTACATTTTTCTCTATTTGACCAAATCCAAAATATTTCATTTTTCTCACCTTGATGCAGTCTTTAGTGAGTCCATAGAGGTGCTTGCACTCAGTGAAATTCCCGTGGTCTTTATGGAAGGCGAATAATCTTGAACTATTTCCCATATAGGCATTTGGTTTTATTTGTAATGGGTATTTATAGGATTCTTTATTTATGGTGGCCTCTACAAGCTCGATCATGGGTAGATGTAGGGGATTTGTAGTGGGATAGTGATGAGTAGGATGTATATTTTCTTCATGATAAGAGCAAGTTGTTCGTGGAGCTTCCTCAATTCAAGGTGAAGGTGGTCTTGCTATTCTAAGTGATCTTTCCTGTAGGGGTGCTCTTTGAGGATTAGGGCGGTGCCAATTATGCAACATTTGTAGCATTCTATCAACTCTATGGTTTCTTTGGACTTCTCTCACGCTCGCAACCATGGGTTTGATATTGCCTGATGGCAAGTCTTTTGAATGAATGATAAAAAAAGACTCGCCCAGTCAATTGTATTTCTTTGTATTAACATGATTGTTGGTGAGTTCAAGTAATTACAACTTGGTTGGTGCATAATGGAGTGGACCTTTCCTCGAGCCCTATTTTAGAGTAACCATGATAATTGACTCAAGGCTTTAATCTCGAGCATCTCCTATTTCAACCGAATAATAAAAATTTGGAGTGACTCGCCTGGCTCCTGCTGCATCTTCAGGTGAGGCTGCGAACTCTTTATGGGCCTCTAGACGCTTGCAAATTGAGTGATGAACATCTTCATAAACTCTACAAAAGTTGTATTTACACCTAAAGGCAGACGAATGAACCAAGAATGAGCTGACTCCTTGAACTGTAAAGAATAAATACTTTAAAGTGTTGTCGATGTCAAGTAGCAATAACACTAACTTAAAGTAGGCGATGTGGTCACATGGATCAGTTCTCCCTTTATAGGACTCCAAATTGGGTGATTTAAATTTTGGAGGCGGTTTGGAGGCGGATGCGCCTTTGTGATCACCCTTAGGACTGCGTTGGTCAATTTTATCTTTGTCCTTGTCACTTGTCGAGGAGGAAAATAATATTCATAATCATTTGTGATGGTGTGAGTGTGATTTATATTGGGTGTTGTGTTGAGCTTCTTGATTTTTGTCCTTCTCTGGCAAACAATCTAGCCAAAGGATACTTCCGGGGTGCTCTCCTTTGGAGCATTTCTTAGCATGTGTTGAATCATTTTAATAAGTCTGTCCTCAATGACGTCACAACGATTAGTGTAGTTTGGGGCATTCATGATCACTGACGACTCTAGGTATTGCTAATTTTTTAAGGTGTTCTTGTCTTCATTTCAATAACATTAATCCAAGCTCACCGCACGTTTAGGATGTTGGATTCAAATTTGTCCAAGATGACACCTGACTTTACTAGCAAGCAATCTTCTATGTAACATTCGGAGAATTTAAAGAGACTTGGGTGAGCATGGAAACTGAGAAAAAAGGGAGTGCAAAGTAGCTCAAAATATTAGAAATCATTCGAAAGATTCAAAATGTATCTCCTCTCCCTTTATTTATAGCTTTTTGAGGGATTCAAAGAAGATTACACTCAATAAAAGATTAATGTATAATCTTAATGATCAATTGCTGATTGTGTATGATACGTGGCATGAGCTAGTTGGTTCTTGTATGACTTTGTCTTTAATAGAGCTCTCAGTTTAAGGGCTAGTCCCCTAGGTAAGTCTTCGCTGGCATGTGTGTCAAGAGTGTCTTTCAGAAAAGTCATGCAGGATGCGTTCTTTTGGGTGAGTCCTCTACACTTGGAGATGAGTCCCTGAAGGATCTACTTCGACTTGTGGTTGCAAAGGAGGAGCCTCTTGTGGTGATGATAATCATGAGTAAATGATTGTTTGAGTTTAGGTGGTCGTAGTTATGGACACTTGAAGTATGCACTTTCTATTACTTAGATCAGGGAATGTCAATGGTGACTTGATGGCTTTGCTAATGATGAGTAGCCTTTGCAGACTAATCTTCATCGAGATGAGTGCCCCCCTCGTGCTGGGAAGATCTAAGAGCCTCCTAATGTGCGTGCCTAGGCGACTCCTTGATTTGGTTGATTTGGACGAGTCACTTCTCCTACTCGCGAGTGTCTCACATAGGTGATGTGACTATTTTGATCGAGTTCTCTTATTGGAACCTGCAAGGTATATGTGAAATGCCAATAATATATATATATATATATATATATATATATATATATATATATATATATATATATATATATATATATATATATATATATATAGAGTATACAACTATTTATGATTATTTTAATTTCATGGGAATGTTCTAGATGCGAACATTGTTGACATTTGGATGCTTTTTGAATAAATGTTTTAATGTCTAGGTTGTTGGATCCAAAATTATTCTTTGGATGATAACAAACCCTACTAGTAGATTTGTCTGGTAAGCTTGGGGGAATCTTTTGGTGAGAATAGGTGATAAGAGAGAGAGAGAGAGAGAGAGAGAGAGAGAGAGAGAGAGAGAGAGAGAGAGAGAGTAGAAAGGAATAAGCTAGCCAAAACCTCACTATCTCAATGACGAATACAGAGCAAGTTTAAGGTCTAAAAGTTCTATAGCTCTTTAGAAAGTTAAAATTTAGATTCTTAGCTATTCCTCACCAACCCGTACTTATAGGGCTTTGAAGGCTACAAAAAAAAGGCTAGAAAAGACATAAAATGTGGGCTACGTGTAGATGTCGATACAATGCTACACACTAGTCTAGGATATGTGGCTCCTTTTGATAGGCTATTGGGAAGACGAAATTAATGACCCAACGTGTGGCTTGTCGTCGAGCGAGTTTAAGAGAGGGTGACTTGGCATAGGGTGGGTTCTTTTAGATTGTAGCTGGAGGATATCTTGTGATTTCGATAAATAATCTAAGAGGCTCTTAATCGCCTTGTTGATGAAGGAAAACAGAAGCGTGAGTAGAGATAGCAGATTCCTAAGCCTAGGATGAGTTGTAGCCAAATGAGTGTGAGATTATTGAGCTAGGCGCCATCCTATAAGTGACATTGGCAAGCTCAGAGGGCTCCGATGGTAAAGAGCTCGACTAAGGTAAGTGATGATCTTCTTCCCTGGTAAGTACCTTTTGGTTGCCTAAGATTGGGCGAGTTGTTCGAGTGGATGTGGGTGAGTGCCGCCTTGTCTTTGGACTGATTCCTCTGGTATTTATTGGTGAGGTCGTTAAGGTATCTACTTTTGAAAAGGAATAACCTTGTTAAGATCCGACCGATACATGTGAAAATACCTACAAATTGCTGTGTTCTTTGTGATGATTTTCTTGTCTTCTAAGTGATATTCAATTTCTGAATGTCAGGTTATTAGCATCCAAAGTGATGATCTAATCTTAGAAGGTTTCAAACGCATGAAGGACAACAGAATAGGTGGCCTGCCTGTTGTTGAGGATTCAAATAGAAAAATCGTTGGAAGTTTATGCATACAGGACATCAGATTCTTGTTACTCAAGCCTGAGCTCTTCTCCGGTTTCAGGTATTGCTTTCCCAGATGGCCATCTATATTCCGTAAGATTGACTCCAGTAATGTTTTGTTTGCTCTATAAACCTCTTTCCCACTTGAAATATTCTCCCAACTGGAAGAGATTCTTACTTGTGAAGTATTTTAAGCAGGGAACTGACTGTAATGAATTTCATCAAGGCTATAGAGACCACCTGTCCTGATTCAGGGACACAGCTACCTACGTGCACTCCTGATACTTGTCTTGGAAGTGTGATAGATAGCTTGGCTTCAAGAAGTGTGCACCGAATTTACGTCGTGAATGGAGATGAAGTTATTGGTGTCGTAACTCTCAGGGATGTCATTTCTTGCTTCATCTATGAGCCTCCTGGCTACTTAGAAGAGTTTTTTCGTTCAGCCATCAAAGATATGGTGGCTTCATGACTCTTTAGTTGGAACTTAGAAAAAGCTAACCTGGTGAGGTCAAAACTGCAACAAATTCAAACCTTTTAATTCTACAATACAGACTGTGTTTCAGATGCACTTTTTACTGAATTCTATAATAAACACGCAGTTCAACAAATTCACTTTAATTACGTTAAAGTATTTCTTTTCTAATTTATAATAAGTTTCAGTGAAATTCTCTCTCTCCGGAATGTGCAGGGAAAGAACTATAAGTGTTTTTGGGGAAATTTTGGATGAGCGTAGCTCAATTATTTTTATGTCATTGATATTTTGCTCAACATTTTTAGTGTTAGTATGGGGTTATTATTTATAATGTATGACATTGAATAAGTATTGAGATTTTTTTCAAGTTAAATTATTCTAAAAATCTCTAAGGATGACAAAAGATATATATATATATATATATATATATATATATATATATATAAGTTAGTCAAGCAAATAGATAAGAGAAGTAAAGATTTACTTCAAGTGAAGTGCATTATGGATGAAGATTAAAAAGTATTTTTATTAGAAGAGGATATTCAATAAAGGTGGATGAAATATTTTGAAAAATTTTTCAACAAAGATTGTGATAATATGATTGATTTTAGTGACATTAGTACCTTAAATCAAAGATAGATTTTAAAATTTTATCGGCGTATCAATAAAATTAAAGTTACAAAGGCTTTAAAGAAAATAAAGTGTGAAAAAATAATTGGATTTGATGATATTGAAAGTTCGAGTAGATTGTGAGATTTCAAAGAACCGTCATTAATTGGTTATTTTAAAATTTCTTTAGCATAAAGAAAATCTTTTATAGCCATTTTAATATCTAAAAGCAGACACCTTAATCCCCAATGCGCAAGCGAATTAATTTCACAAATAAAAAAAATTAGAGTTTTTCAATCACAGTAAATCAAAGAAAAAATAAGTGCAGAAAATAATAAAAATAAACACATCAAAATTTATAGTGGCTCTGTCCAGTCTGATCTATGTCCACTCCCTGAAAACCTTTTTTTTTAGGTATTGCACTAACATAAGTCTCTTTTTGCCCCCACAGTAAGACAGAAAAGCCCTTGCAAATTCTCTTTCACCAACCCAGTGCGGTAGATGACCTTACTCTTTTCACCCTTTTGGTAACATCAGAGAACCTGAAATCATTTTTCTACATTATGGAGATGACAGAGAACTAAGAATCCTTTTTCTCTCACCTAGAGATGACAGGGAACCAAAACCTAGTGTTGTAAAATGTCTTTCCATAGCCAACAAAGGATAAAGGTAGAAGCATGAAGAATACGAGGTAGAACCTTCTTGGAGCAACATTATGAATCTCTCACAAATCTCCCTAACAAAAACTCTCCCTCTCTTTTCTCTCACAAAGCTCTCCTAAGCACCTCTTTGCTCCCACTCAAAACACTTTAGCAACAAAAGTCTTAGAAATAAGATATCAGGAAAGCTTAAATAGAGAACCTCTAAAAAAACCCTTAATTTCAATCTACCAATACTGATCGACCAATACGATCCAAGTTCGTCCTATACGATTAGTGCAAAGTACTCCTATTAGTACTATAAGAGTAGACATATCCTGTATGATCAGATCAAGGAGATGAACTGATCGTCCGGGACAATTTAGAGGATCATTCAGTATGATTAGTGTAAATAACATGGATAATCATCCAGTATAATGGGCGGTGATTAATTATTGACCCATGTAAGAATCGGGATGTATATTACAATTGGTCAAATCATCATGTATGATCACTATAAACAGCATGGAGAATCATTTAGTACGATGAGTGGCGATTAATTATCATCCCATATAAGAATTGGGTCATATAGTATGATCGGTCAAATTGTCCTGTACGATTCGATCGAACAAATTAATCATAATTATTCTTCTAATCACATGATTAATTTAAGTAGGATTGTCATATATCATATAGTAAGATGAATATCGTATGTTATGATTAGACACAAAATTAAATATTAAAATATTGGCTAAATTATGATTGGCGGATGAATATCATGATTATAACTTATCGTCCTGTATGATAAGGATCGTTAATTACAATTAGTTTAATCAACTTCAATTAATAAAGAGTGCCCAAATTAGGATTTTCTGGTTTACTGATCTTCTAGTATGACATAAATCATATTGTGCGATGAGTTCAAAAATAAAAATATTTCTAACTCATTAACTCGCTCCCTTGAGTATGTTTGTGCAATGTTACTTAGCTTTAGGATTCACCAGAATACATGATTGACTCAAGAAAGGTAAAAAGTATAGAAAGACTAATAATACAAACTTTAATTTTAGTATACCCAGTCTTGAGCTGATAGAGGTTGCAAGTGAGATGTGGTCCTAAAATGTTAGTGAGCATGACAAAAATAGATATACAATAAATTTAATTAGCATATTGAGAAATTCAATAATATTTGTTATCATCAAAATCATCAGACTTGGGTTTAAATTTATAACAATCTCACCCTTTTTTATTATAGCAAATAGTTTTTATTTATGATTCAACAGTATTTTGCTAATCCGTAGCCTCCCCTCATTAAGTAGATTTTTTCAAATATAGGGGTGGTGATAATTTTTTTAAAATGAAAAAGAATACACAACAACATAACACAAAAAATTAACATACAAACATATAATTAAACATCTCAAAGAAAAATACAAGCTAACAACACATGCTACTCTTTCTTTTGACATCACAAAAAGAGAATGAAACAACAACAAATAAACAAGAAACTAAAAAACATCAAATGTATAACGATCATAGAAAAAAAAAATAGAACAAGGAGGGTTCCTGCTCTAGTGGATATTGGGAGTGATGGTTGGAAGTACTGGTGGATCGAGGCAAATTTGTTTCTAAGCCAAGCCATATCCTAATCATGTTGCTGCTGCTGCTGCTACTGGGCTACGTACTGATCAAAGTGATCTAAGTCATTCTCATGTTGGTGTTTTTTTTTTGCTATATATGAGTAAAAAATATGCCTCCCATTGATCGAACCTCTGAACCAGTTGATCGAGCTGAGATTGCTGGCGGATAAGAGCTGGCGCTTGAGCTTAATCTTCCTCTCCCTATTTACTTCGTGGTCAACATATCAACCATTGTGGCAAAGAGCACTACAAAGGACATGGAAGGAGTTATTGAAATAGAAGACTGAGATGTGATTAGGTGGTGCAGGAAATTAGAAATTATACTTGAATTCTAGGTCAAATGCAATGAGATGTTCTATGGAAAGATTAGGCTTTCTCTTGTGTCTAGGATCTCTAATGTAGGATAGATTTTCAAGATATTAGATTATAAGATCAGCTATATTAAAATCAATATGAGACATAATGTAATAAGTAGCTAAGGATAGAGCTGGAGTGATATTGATCTGATCACCAGCTTTTGGAATTATAGAGTTGCGAATAATATGTTGGATGATTCTAACATCTTGCACCAACTTGTTGTCAACATGAATGTGATAGTTATCAATTGATTATCTAAGAACAATGTTTGCTTGGGTCCAATTATACTCAGTGTATGAAGCTACATGTTAAACTTTCTCACAAGTTATGGAAAGGTGGAGAAAGTCATATAATTCTTGGTAGGTGATTTTTATAGGTGTCCTATTAATGTAAGATTGGAGAGTAGTACCCTAAATATTGATGCGAAAACTTGCAAAAAATTCAAAAAGAAGTTTTGAATTAAACATGTAGGCAAGGGCGAGGATGTAACAAAGAGTGGTGTGGGCAAAAAGATTCAGTACCTGAAAGTTTAAGACTTCCTAGTTGACGATTTTGGAAGGTGTGATCCCGACCATTTTGTACCTCTGATAGGCCTCTTCATCAGTGGCTTCAGAGGATCTAGGATCTACAGTGCGTCGAGAGGAACTCTTGACGAGTGCACGAGAGCACTTGCCTCCACCTATTTTCAAGATTTAGAGCTCTAGTGAGAAGGAAAGGAGATTAGAAGAGTTTGAGCGAAGAAAAACCTTGAAGTTGGTTTGTTTAAATAAAATCGGTGATCTAGTCAAAAAGTAAGTCTCATCATACAGTATGATCAGGATCGTACTGGACAATTAGAGACAAAGTCATCATCCTGAGGAATTAGTATGGACGATTATTGACTAAGATGATCGTATAGTATAAACATGTGTTAGTACAATATGATACATTATTGAATATCGTACCGGCCGAATTCAATTCATCCAACTGCTACTATAATGTGTATCATACAGTACGAAGGTGGTGGTCGTAGAGAGTAATCACTAATAATTAAGAAATATGAAACTTGGATGCACTGTGATTAGATCTGCGATGATATTTGTGAAGATCATATAGTACAATATGTGACGTACAATATAGTTTTAGCAAAAATCAGATATGGGCATGAATGATCAGGAAATCCTTAGGAAAGAAAATAAAGCAAAATCAAAATAGAAGGACAACCAAAACATAACATAAAACAAGCAATTAAGAGAAAATACATACGAAACATCATATATTTCATCATGAGAAAGCTCACATACCTCTTGATCAGAATGGTCAAGATGTTATCTGCCATTAAGCATAGTTTGGTTACCTCCTCTTTAGCTTCTATCTAAGAAGAGTCTGAAGCGGAGTCTGCCCAAAAAGCCTTTTGACTTCATTACATGTTCTTTTTAAATTTGGATTTTTCTTCGCCCTTTTTCTTGAATGGGTGAGCTTTAAGATTGGGCAATCAGTCCTCATGTGCCCTAGCTTCCTGCATTCAAAACAGATGACATCAAAAGAAGCCTTTTAATTTTTTATTAGGTTTATCTTTATTTTATTACTGATGACTCTTTTATTTTTTCTTCAGAAAGCTCTTAGATTGCCTTGTTATCAACTAAATGTCATAATCGCCTTTAGGTACAAAACTGTCACTATCAGAATCATCAGCCTTCAAAGCAATAGTTTTCTCTTTTCTTTTCTCACCTACATCAATCTGCCTTTGACTCACTCCTTTCTCATAAGTAATGAGTGATCCAAGTAAGTTATCAATTGAATAAATATTTAGATCCTTGAATTCAATAATGATAATTATTTTTGCATCATAGGAACTAGGTAGACAACACATAATCTTGTTAACTTTTTTAGAACCTGTAAGTCCTCTACCTAATGAATGTAGAACAGTGATAATTTGAGTGAACCTAATATATATTTCAGAAATAGATTCATTAGGTTTTATGCAAAATAGTTCATAATCATTGAGCAGAATATTCAACCTAGATTATTTCACTTCATTTGTTCCTTCATAGGTTATGCAGAGTTTTTCAAAAATTTCATTACTAGTTGTGTAAGTAGATCCACACATGTAATCTTTAGATTTCAGTGCACAGAAAAATAGTTTAAACATTTTGTATTTAAATGATCTAAATCTCTATCCTCTATACTCATTCAGAAAAGGTAGTTTAGTTTTAATGCTATTTATAAAACGATAAGGTGTAGAGTATTTTTCCTAAACTAACATCCTCATGCGATAGTCTAGATTACAAGAAAGTAGATATACAATTTTTTTGAAAAATTAAAAGGAATGTTATCAACTAAATATGGTCTTATGATTGAATACCCTTTCACAACATTATTATTACAAAGTTTAGCTATTAATCATTTTTCAAAAGTTTTTTAAAACATAGTTTTTGAATTCTGCTATAATACCACTTGAAAGTTAAAGGAGGTTATGAGACCTCAAAGAACTAGCCCAATGCTAACCAAGAGGAGGGGACTGGGGGTGAATTGGTTATTTAAATTTTTTTTTAACAAAATAAAAGTCTTTTTATAACCTTTTTAATTTATGAAAATAAACACCTTAATCCCCAATATAGAAGTGAATTGATATAAAAAATAATAGAAAATGAAAGTTTTTCAACCACAAAATAAATCACAGAAAAAAAAGTGCGAAAAATAATAAGAATAAACGCACCAGAATTTATAGTGGTTATATCTAACCTGACCTTCATCTGCTCCCTAGAAAACTCTTTATCTAGTTATTACACTAACAGAAGTGTCTCTCCATTTTTCCCCACAGTAAGGCGAAGAAGCTCTTACAAAATCTCTTTTACCAATCTAATGCGATAGAGGACCTTACTCTTTTTCACCCTCTTGGTGACGATAGAGAACCTTGAATCCTTTTTCTCCCTCCTGGAGATAATGGAGAACCAATAATCTTTTTTCTCCCACCTGGAAATGGCAGAAAACCAAGAACTAGTACTATAGAATGTCTTTCCGGAGCCACCAAAGGATCAAGGAAGAAGCTTGAATAAGATGAGGTAGAACCTTGCTTGGAGCAACCTTGTGAATCCCTCACAAATCTCCCTAACAAAAACTCTCCCACTTTTCTTTCTCCCAAAGCTCTCCTAAGCACCTCGTTGCTCCCACTTAAAACACTTTAGCAACAAAAGACTTAGAAATAAGACAATAAGAAAGCTTAAATAAAGAGCATCTAAAAAAGCCCTAAATTTCATTCTACTGATACTGATTATCCTGTATGATTAGTGCAAAGTACTCTTGTTAATACTATACGAGGAGACATACCCTATACGATCAGATCAAGAATGTGAACTGGTCATCCAGGACGATTTAGAGCATCATTCAAAACGATTAGTATAAATAACATGGATAATCATTTAATATGATCGGTACGATGGGCGAAAATTAATTATCATCTCATGTAAGAATCAGGACATACAATATGATTGGTAAATTATCCTATTTGATTAGTATAAACAATATGGATAATCATTCAGTGCGATGGGTGGCGATTAATTATTATATCATGTAAGAATCGAGTCGTATAGTATGATTCGCTAGATTGTTTTGCTTGATTTGATCGAATAAATTAATCATAATTGTTCCCCTAATCACAAGTTCAATTTAGGTATAATTGTCATATATCGTACAATATGATGCATATCAGACAGTACGATTAGACATAAAATTGAATATAAAAATATTGCCTAAATCGTGATTGGTGGCTAAAAAACATGATTATAATTGTTCATCATGTATGATAAGGTGTTGCAACTCGGGCTTCCGAGTTTATAATTTTGATGATAACAAATAATATTTATTAATCTTTTATTTCTCCTGGTATTTGCAGTGCATATTTCTTTCTATGTTGACTAATATTTCAGGTATATCATGCACCGTTCTTTGAAGATTCAAGGCTCAAGATTGTGTAGAATTGGTCGTATTAAATGAGTATATAATTTTCATTTATTGAGTGAAGTCTTGTAATGATGTTTGTTAGTTTGTTGATCATGCACACACATAGAGGGAGCAAAAAATGATTATAAATATTTTAACTTTTCTGTTCATCGTACTATACGAATTTATTTTGTATTGTATGATTTGGTGTAACAGAAATAAATTAAAATATTTTATTTTTCCTGGAAAAATTATTTTTGAATATAATTAATCGTACTGTACGAACTTGATCGTACTGTACTAACTGAATCGTACAGCACTAACAGGTCAATTTCTGCACATCGTACTGGACGATCTTGAGATCGTACGGTACTATATTTGACGGTTGAATTGAGTATTTTTAGGGTTTTTTGAGCTCTCTATTTAAGCACTCTCATAAGACTTTGTAAGAGTCTTTTGGCAGCCATTGTGGCTTCATTTTTCTAGAGAAAACTTGAAGAGAGGACTTGAAAGGGAGAGAGGAAAGGGTGGAGTTTGAGAGAGGGAGAAGAACCTTGGAGGGGGTTTCAAGGGAGTGTGAAGGAGATTTCACACGGTTGCTCCGGCGAGCTTGCACCTCAGTACCATCGGATTCAATGTTCGTCTTGACGGAAGTTTTGGGAAGAAGATGATCTCGTTGGTGTCAAAAGTCTCGGCTCCTCCGCCGCACCGGGGAAGATGAAAGTGATTGTGTAAGGGCTTCTCCGCCTAACTGTGGGGGCTAAAGGAGAATCACTAAAGGTTTAGTGTAATACTCGGAGGGTGCCTCCAGGGAGTGGACGTAGGTCATGGTTTGACCGAACCACTATAAATTGGTGTGTTCTTTCCATTATTTTTTTCTACACTTTATTTTCGCATTTATTTTTATTATGATTAATTGCGTTGATGAAATTGATTACATATCTTTTTATTATGAATGAAATTCGCTTCCGCATAAAGTCATAAAAAAATATTTCTTTTCATTAAAGAAGTTCTTAATCATCACAATTCACCCCCCCCCCCTCTTGTCCATCTTGTAATTTCATAAGGATCATCCAATATAATTAGTTTAATTAATCTCAATTAATAAAGGGTGCCCTAATTAGGATTTTTTTATTAACTGATCGTCCAGTATGATATAAATCGTACTGTATGATTAGTTCAAAAATAGAAAATTTTTAACTCACTAACTCACTCATTGAGTGTGTGTGTGTGTGTGTGCAATGTTACTTATCTTTAAAATCCACCAGAATACATGATTGACTCAAAAAAAGGTAAAAATATAAGAAGACTTAAAATATAAATATTAATCTTAGTTTATCTGGTCTTGAGTTGATCGAGGTTGCAAGTGAGTTGTGGTCCTGAAATTTTAGTGAGCAGGACAAAAAACATACATGTAATAAATTCAATTAGCATAGTGAGAAATCCAATATTATTTGTTATCATTAAAATCAGAAAACTCTGGTCTAGATTTGCAATAAATATTCCAATAGATGTGTGAAAATGCTTAGGAGATGAATGAATTTTTTGGTTTAGAAAATTTTTAATATTATTTTAAAGACTAAAAAGTTGCGAGATGAGTTAAGGAGTATATTAATTCCTATTTTTAAGAATAAAGGTGATGCACAAGAGCGTGCAAATTATAGAGGAATTAGGTTACTGTGTTATAATTTAAAACTTTGGGATAGAGTTATTGATCATATGTTACGATGTTATAATAATGTTTCTCAAAATCAATTTGAATTCATGTTGGGTAGGTCTACTATGGAAGCTATACATTTATTGAGAGGTTTATGAATTTGGATTCATCCCGGCACTACAGGAAAACTGTCTATTACCGGTGGAATTTTTCGGCGAAGTTCCGGCGGAATTGTTTCCGACGGTTTTTCCGGCGCATTTCCGACGGATAGAGGTCAAATTTTTTCGACTGTTTTTTTCGATAGAATTTCTGACGGATTTTCCGGCAGATTTTTTCCGGCAGAGTTTCCGACGGAATTTCCGGCAAATTTAAAATTTTATGAAAATAAATAATTTGAAAAATTATTATAATCAATTTTAATATAATAAATAATTTACTAATAACTTCAATAATTTATTTTAAAGTGTTTTAAAATAATATAAAAAGTTACTAAATTAATAATTAATTTATTATAAAATTAATAACTTATTTTAATTATTTATTAATTTTAATAATTAATAATTATTTCTTAAATTAAATAATTTTAAATATTATTAACTTAAATTAATTAAATTAATAATAAATTGTTAAATTAAATTAATAAGTCTTTGTTAAAATAAATTTATTTAATTAAAGAAATAATTATTACGTCTAATATAAGTTAAAAAAAATATATAAGAGTGCAGATTTAATAAATTAATTAAATTAAAGAAATTGATAGACGTGTAATATAAAGATTAAAAAAATCAAATAAATACATGTTTAACTTGTTGGCGCGTTGGTTGGAGGGAGAAAGTCCGGTCGGCGTGGGTTCGATTCCAACTGAAGATGGGGGGCGTGTGGGAGCTTCGGCTTGCTGCAGCGCCGGGTCATCTTGCCCGCTGTCTTGGTCGCGTGGGGGTCTATTTGGGCTCGTCGGAGAAGCGTCGTTGGGGCCGTTCGCATGGGACGGGAGCTGGCGGTGCCTAGTGGGTGGCGTTCAATTTTCTTTTTTTTAGTTTTTTTTTTCTTTTTTTTTCCGGCGCAAAATAATTCGTCGGAAATTATACCGGCGAAAAATTCCGTCAGAACTCCGCCGGAAATATTTCCGGCGGCCTAATTTTCGCTGGTATGACTTTTTCGACGCGCGTGTAACCGGCGAACAAAAATCCGCCAGAAATATTAATTTCCGACGGATTTTGAGCGTTTACCGACGAATTATGTCCGCCGGTAACACGTGATTTTCCTGTAGTGCGGGTAGGTCAACTATGGAAGCTATACCTTTATTGAGAGGTTTGATGGAGAAGTACAAGAAGAATAAGGAGGATCTACATATGATAATTATTGATTTAGTGAAAGCTTATGATAAAGTTTCAAGAGAAGTGCTATGGAGAGTTTTAGAAAAGAAATGGGTTAATAATGCTTATACTTAAGTCATTAAAGATATGTATGCAGGAGCTGTAGTTGGATTACATTAATGATCTACTTTAACCCCAAATCATTTTACTTTAATCATGGATGTTCTAACTAGACATTTATAGGAGGATGTACCCTAGTGCATGATTTTGACTGATGATATTCTTCTTTTTTATAAGACTATAGAGGGAATTGATGGTAAACTTGAATTTTGGTGGTCAACCTTAGAGTTTAAAGGTTTTGTTTTGAGTTGATCTAAAACCAAATTCATGGCGTGTAATTTTAGTACTAATAGTCTATTGTGACTTTAGGAAATCAAGTAATTAATAAGAGTACACTTTTTAGATATCTCGTGCCTATTGTACATAGTGATGGTGAAATAAATAAGGATATTATTAAGTTGAATGGTTGTAGTGGAGGAAAGTATTAGGCATGTTGTGTGATATAAAAATACCTTTCAAACTTAAGGGAAAATTATGTAAGATGGTGGTGAGACCTACGATGACTTATGGCGCAGAATGTTGGCCATCAAAAGAGAAGCATATGATTAAGTGTTGTAGAGATAAGAATGCTCTAGTGGTTGAGTGACTTTTCTCTTAAAGATAGAATGCAAAATGAGCATATATGTGAAAAGGTTGGAGTAGCTCTAGTGGTAGATTTGATTAGAGAGTCTCCTTAGATGGTTTAGTCATATAAAACATCGGCCTGCTGATGACCCATCTAAAAGAGTAAATGTATTATATTTGGCCTATGTTAAGAGAGGTATAGGTTTAAAAATACTTGGTTAGAAAATATTAGAAATGACTTTTTTGTTAGATTTAAATGAGAATTTGACTCTTAATAGGACATAATGGGGGAAAAGGATTCATGTAGCTGACCTTACATAGTAGGATAAAGCCTTTGTGTTGTTGTTGTTCTAATGAATTAACGACCATACCTTATGTTTTGTAAAGTTCTTTGAAATATCATTTTTAAGTAAGGTTCATAAAGATCAATCTGAATAGTTGAGATTAGGTTAATAAGAGTGTGAATTTTAGATGAGGTTGGTGATAGTTAGGATTTTGTATTATTATATTCTAGTTTGATATAATTTTTTTTGGTTTACATAAATTTTATTATTACATTCAAAGAAATTATCTTAATTATGCATAATCCGGCACAGATCTTTTTTTAGGCAGTTTAACTAGCTCGCTTCTTCCATTTGCTGGCTTTGCATTTGGGGGTCATTTAGCCCTATTATTAATGGATTTCAATATATGTGATTTTTAAGGCTTTGTTTGGGACAACTTTCTTTCTGCTTTTTCTTTTTTGAAAAATGCAAAAGCAATAACATTAAAAAGAAACTATTACAACCTACCAATAGATTCACATTCCTCCTTTAACAAAATAAAAAGAGGAGGAATACTACTCAAACTAAAATAATCCCAAAGAAAATCCTTACTAAGAGCATTGTTAGCACAATCACAAGTTAACTTTTTACAACCCTATCAACATAATTAAAAATAACATAATTAAAGTATCTAAGATAAAAACAATCCTCCAATTGATTATCCACAATGTGATCCTTAGAAATCTTCGAGCTACATTGAAGAAGCTTGATGACATTAGCTTCATCACCTTCAACTATGATTCCTTTATACTCTGACGTCCAGGTCTGCAAGTAATGGCTCATAGAATGAATAATTATCATCTCCAATTGTCTTATGTCCAATTGAAGCCCCCTGAAACCAAATGCAAGTAAGAATCTCCCTTTATGATCCCTGAAAAGACCTCCATTATTAGCCTTGTTTGATGAAACCAAATGCAAGTAAGATTCTCCCTTTATGATCCCTGAAAACACCTCCAATACTAGCCTTGTATGATGAAAGCAAACATACATAAACATTCACTTTGATCCAATCGGGAGGGGGAGGATGCCAAGATTTATTCAATAGACATTAAGACTAATTAACATCCCAGATGCCCGATTTTAAATTAACACAATTGGCCAAACTAAAGATAGAAGAAACACTCATCGTGTTAGAAGCAATAAACAAACAACTATCTTTGTTTCCACCATAAACTCCGTTACATCTTGACTTCCATGATACGAAAACTGCAGTATAATATAACCTTCCAAAAAAAAAAATTTGATTAGAACCATAACGTTCCAGCTAAGCACAACAATCATCAAAGGAAGTAAAAATTTGTATAGCAAAACCCCATTTGTTTAAAATCTGAATAATTTGAATCAATTTCAAGTAGCCAGCTACCACATGCTCATAATCCTCTATCTTCACACAACCCCTAGGACAAGAGTTGTTCTCTTTTAATTTCCTATGAACAAGAAATTAAAAAGTAGGAATGACATTGCGGAATATCCTCCACCAAAAATTCTCCACACGAGGATTAAGTTTAAGTTTTTTAATCCACTTCCAAATTATTTCTTAGGAATATGATCAACCATAGCCTCAAAAGCTAAAGCAGAAATGGTCCTACCCAAAATTTGGTGTATCATCTCTACTTGGTCTTCTATCATTTTAGAAAAAAAAATTGTTTTATGGATAAGTAAAATAAGCTCATCACCAAAATAACTTTGAAGCTTCTCTATATTCCATACTTTGTTAACGATGAAATTCTCCACAAGCAAATCTGGAGCAGCATGAATCGAAACAAATGTTGGCCATCTCAAAAGGCTCTTGTCCAGTATCCAAACATCATTGAGAACATTAATGGATCTTTCATCCATTACTTTCCACCTAATGATATGATTTAGAGCTTTAGCACCATCAGTAAGTAGCTTCCATGCAGTAGAACAACTTTTATACGAACAAGAATTCAAAATCCTTGGACCGTATCTACTGGAAAACATCTTATATAATAATGAATCTTTATCAGTAAGAAAATTCCATGCCAACTTTGCTCTAACAGGGCCCACTTTACCAGTACAAGAATGGATTCCACGTCCACCCATATCAATTGGTCTGCACAAGACATCCCAATTGACATAATGAATGCCATCTTTACCATCTTGTTCGTGCCATATAAAGTTCCTAACCATCTTATCAATATCACAAGGAATACTTTTAGGAACAAGAGAATGTGTACATTGAAAAATGGGAAGTGATAAAATAACCAATTTAAGAAGAACAAATTTCCCTTGCAAAATGATAAATTTATTCCCCCAAGCATTAAGTTTCACCAAGGAGTTTTCTATGATATTAATGAAATCAGCATGAACCAATCTTCTCAAAGTAATCTACACACCCACATAAATCATATCTTTAACAGGTTTATGGCCCATTAAACAACCTATAATTATCCTTTTCCTCTTCTTAATAGCTTTACCAAAGAGAACCACTGATTTATGATAATTAGTGCTTTGACCCGACCAATCACAAAAATCCATAAGAGACTTTTTTACCTCCTTTACTATCTGTAAACTAGTATATAAAAAGATGACAATGTCATATGCATAAGGAAAATGAGAAATTCTTGGGGAATTAGGATGTATTTGGATACCAAGCATATCACATTTTTGAATCAACGAAGTAGATAATAGCTGAGAACATAGAATAAATAAAAATGGTGATAATGATCAACCTTGCCAAATTCCTCTCTTAGCTTTAATCCACTTGGAATAATTTTCGTTAATCAATATAGAAAACTTAGCATCCACAACACAATCCATAATAAGTTTAGAAAATTTCCATGGAAAACTAAAATACCTTAAGACTTGCTCTAAAGTAGACCATCCCAATCTATCTTATGCTTTTTCCATATCAATCTTGAATGAAACCAATCCTTTTGTAGATTTAGAAAATCTAAATCTATGAAAAACTTCTTGAGCCATCAACACATGATCGGAGATAGAACATCCTTCCAAAAAAGTTACCTGTTCCTTGGCGATAAGTTTAGGTAACATACAATACATTTTATTCAAAAGAATCTTCGCCACCAATTTATAAATGGATATACACAAACTAATAGGCCTGAAATGAGTAGGGGTCGAAGGATTCCTCACTTTAGGAATAAGCACAACAACCATTTCCTTCCAATTCACATCAAAGAAACCCATAGAAAAACTTGATAAATAGCATTCTAAATATCAATTTTAATGATAGACCAATAACTCTTAATGAAGGAATAAGATATACCATCAATTCCTAGAGATTTATGTCCCTTTAGTTCTCATACCACTCCAATAACTTCCTCCCATGTGAGATTTGCATCCAACGAAATCCTATTATTCTTGTCCAGAATAGCCAAGGTGGAAGGCCAACCCTCCAACCTACAATTCCTATGCCTCCATTTGTAACTAAAAAACTTGTAAAAAATATCCAGTAGCCCATAGTTCTACTCACCAGACCCACACTTTCCTTCACCCGACGTTACATAGAGTACTCCTTTCTACCCCTATATTCACCTCCACCTTCTCATGGTGGCCCTCCTACATATCTATATCCACCATATGTGCTGCATACTATCCCCCATCACCAACTTAGCCCGATATAGGTGGATCTTCCACCCAATACATGTAGACATTAGAAAGTTAGGCGAGCGACCACTCTGAATTGGTGAGAGTGTATGGGCTGAGTTGAATAGTACTTGGGCTAACCCAGACTATAGCAGGAGGAGGGATCAAAATAGATAAAACACAACTTCTGATTTTGGGAGCATGGATAGTTCCCTTCATACTGGGGGTTCTATTCCACATACTGAGCATTTAAGAAGTTTGGTAAGGAATTTTAAAATCTTTGAATACAGTAGGAAATAAAATTTTGTAGCCTTATCTACTACTGAAGTAGAGTTCATTGCCTTAAGAAGTTGTGGCATAAGTTCTTTGATTAAAATAGTAGTTGATTGATTTAAAAATTTTAGTTAACATAATTCTAATCTTTTGTGATAATACTAGTGCCATTTGTATTTTAAAAAATTCAATATTCTAGAACCAAGAATATAGACATAAGGCATCACTTCATTAGAGCTCATGTAGTTAAGGGAGAGATTGAATTAAATCATGTTACTACAAAAAATCAACTAAAAGATATTTTAACAAAACCACTAGCATTTGACACTTTTAGCAAAGAACCAGGTTAGGTATGATTGATCTTAATGGTTAATTTGAAAATTCTGCAAACTTGATGTATTGTATATATGTGTCTGCTTAGTTTTTCTCTATTTGTTTGTTTTATCTATTTGGGTATATTGTATTTTGTATTTTTCATTTTTGTTTTTTATTTTTATATTGGTGGCATATCACTTGATGTGAAATGATTGATTTTTAAAAGTTTTTTTATTGTTATGTATTACTTTCTATATGTTCTATTCGTACTATACAAATATTTTTTTGTCATGTATGAATTCTATAGCATATACATGATAGTTTTTGTTGTTGAACACGTGAAACTTAGTTTTTATAGGTTTTATATTATATGATGTTGTCATAATATTATACAATTTGTATAGTTTTGTTTGTGCATGTGGGGAGAATTTAAAAAAAATATCAGTTATTTGTTGCTGATCGTACATATGAAATAATTTTTATCTGTACGATCCAGCTGTCAGTTTCTATGGGGGGCAAGCCTAATCACTTTTAAAATGATCTTTAATATTCTAACTGTCCGAGACGAACACTTGTTTCTCTGTACTATCATGTGGTCAAAAAGCTTGTCTGAAAGGAGCCTAAAAAATGGCGCTTTACTAAAAGCTGTTTTATTTTTGGTCATTTCCATTTATAAGCATGAAAATATTTTCATCTTGTGCGATTTTACAATTGTACGTATAATCCAAATTTTATATGGTATGATTGTTCATTTTTTTTTAAATAGGATGATATTTGAAATCATTTTCATTCATTTTCATATCCATTTGTAAACCTTTTAGAGCTCTTATCTTAGAAATGGCTAGTTCTAGAAAACATCCTTATGGTTCTAAGGATTCTTCTTCTAGAAGTGGTGGGGATGTTAACTTCTTATCTAAGAAAAATGAGGATGTATATTTTAGGTATATTGCTGCCAAAATCACCCCCTCTAGACTTCTCATTCATGGTGATCTTCACTTTTCTGTCATGCCTTTATTTGCCTCAACTCAACTTTCATTCATTCTCACTCTTATGCCTACCACAAAGAAACTTTACAATTCTTCTTAGCTAATACAAGGGTTAATGTGGACCACTCTAGGATAACTTTTTATGTGCAAAAACAACATGTAGAAATGACCAAGGAAGATCAACTTTCTTCCTTTGAGAATCCAGAAGATTCAAGCCCACACTTTAACCTATAGAGACAACTTTGCTGGTTTGAAATTAATAAAGTTCTTAGAGGTGACTCCCAAGTTAGTCATTTTCCTCGAGTTTATACTTTGAATCAAAATGCTCAGATCATCCAGTATGTTTTATGAATTTTGATTATTCCTAAAGCTGGTGATCGAGTAAATATGACTCCATATTTGTCCACTCTCACCTATTTGATTATGACTAAAAATTCCATTGATGAAGCCCAACTCTTTATGGACTACCTGTATAACCTTTTTGAATTTGGACTTCCACACCAAAAGAGGAAGAAAAATTTGGCTTTGGGATATCTTGTTGCCTACATTCTTCATAAGAAGTATAATCCAATTCATATGAATCCTCACACTAAACTACCAATCTACTTCATTGGTGCTTTATCTCGGGCACTTTTTCGGAGAGATTAGAATTTTGATAGTGATGATTCTGAGGAGAAGGGTGAGCTCCTACACATGCTATAACACCTGCACCTAGAACTAACAAAAAATTCTACCAAGAAATGATCCAGTCCTTTGATAGATTAGAGACTCATTTTGATCAACATTTTGATTAAATTGAGAATCACTTGACTCAGCAGGATGCTCGTTATAATGAAGACATGGGTTTGATTCGTGCTCAATTTGACATGGATAACACAAAAGTAGCTATGATGAATAACTTTTTTTTTCTCAATATTTAACCCACCACGTCCTCCAGATCAGGGCCCCTTTGATTTCTAGATGTACTTAATTGTTGTTCTTTCTACAAAGCTTATGTGTTTGCTGTTATGATATTTTTTCTTCTATGACTGTAGTGTTTTTTTACATGTTATTTAGTTTATAAGTGATGATGTTAAGTGTTGTTATGATTGGTATCATTGGAAATAAATAAATATGATCTATTATGGTATAAATAAAAAGTGTTATGTTTTGATGACGTGTTTTAATTCTTGTTTCTTGAAATGTTAGTATCTCTAATGAGATAAACTTTTTGAAATTGATCGTTGAATTGGGCTATAAATTATTTTGCTCTACAAATTAATTTCCTTATGAATTTAATCTTTCAAAAATTTAAATTAAAATTATAACTTGATTTAGATAAGGAGATCAATTTCAGGTTCTTTTAGACGAATATATCTAAAATATAATTGTTGCAAGATTGAAATCTTTATTTTTTATTTCTTTTTCAATATGTTAATTTTTTTATTAGTGAAATTTGAATTTATATTACTGATATACGAAAGATGCAAAGAATAAATCAAAAGGAATGCAGGATGTGTACAAAAATAAAAAAGATGTGCAATTGTTCACAAAGTGAAAAGAGGCACAAAATTAGCCCAACTAGAAAAGATGCACAAAGTTGCCACAAATTTTTGAAAAGATGCGCAATGTCGCCAATTTTAGTATTTATTATTATTGTGTTCTTTCCACTATCATTTAATCTTTAATCCAAATACATCTAATTAATAATCATATTCTATATTGAACTTGAAATTAACTAATCTTTTTTTCATCATTTTTGCAATAATCATATTTATTTGATTTGCCTAGCATGAATAATGACTTTGATTGACATTTCTTATCTTAGTTGTTCTTTGATTTAAAATTTTGAATTTTTGTTTTTAGTATAATGAAATTAATATTTATTTGCAAATGGTTTAAAACATTTTTCTCTTCAAGTCTTTTGGTTTATCTTTCGAAACGTTTCATTTGAAGTAGTACTTTCCTTTTTATTGTTGTCAAAAGGGAATAATATTATTTGATTGATTGATAATTATTATTTGATGATTTATGTGCAGGTATGTGTATGTTTTATATGTATATATTTTGAATTTGATGATTTCTGTGTGTGTATTTGTATGTATATGTTTTGAATGTTCATTTGTGAATATTTTTTTGTTTGAGTTTGTGTTTTTTATTCGAGTTGTTTTTGATTTGGTGTCTTTTTATTTTTAGGTTTATTATTCTTGATCTTCATGGGAATCTCTTATTTTCTAATTGGTTATTCATTTAGGGGGAGCAAAGAAGAAAATTATTTTAAATATTAACTCAAACAATAATTATTTTGCCATAATAAAAAAGGTGGAGATTGTTGCAAATTAGTTTTCATAACTATGTTTTTGTATCATGTGTGTTTTTATGATTTCAAAATATTATTGTATTGATTACTATTTCTCCTAACATATATTGGAAATATTACTTTTGTTGTTTGTGTGTACTAACATTTTAGAAAAATCATACTCCCATATAGTTGAAGACTTCTAGATAAATTAGACTAGGATTTATTTGAAGTCTATACTTTTTATACTTTTCTTAAGTCTGAGAGAGTGATTATAATTGGGTAACCATGTACACACACACACACACACACACACACACAGAGGAGTGAAAAATTTAATAATTTTTAAAACTAATCGTACTGTATGATTATAGATCATATGGGAGGATTTGGTGTCAGCATTTCTCTAGATGTAGTTAATTAAACCATTGATTGAAAATTTTCTAAGTACTATTACTACTGTATGAAATTGCCTTCTTATAGATGATGTCTAGAGTGCAAAATTGATGCGTACATTTTTGTCCATATAAATAGCTAAAACTTTTGAACTATCTGTCCGGATGATCTTGAGTTTGTACAGACGACATCCAAAGTACAAAATTGATGTATACATTTTCATCCATACAAACAACAAAATATTTTGAGCTGTTCATACTGTACGAACTTGTGTTCGTATAGATGATTCCAAGTGTATAAAATGGACTCATCCATTTTTGTACCAAATGAAACACGGTTTGATTAAAGCAGTTCATATTATATGATGTTAGTTCGTACAGATGACCTTTTGTGTATGAATTTTGTTCGTATAAGATCATACAAGTAAATTTTAAACTGTTTGTATGTATGATCGTCGATCATACTGTACGATCGTGGATAGTCATAGTTGAATTTTTTAGTTTTCTTGAAGGTTTTTTGTTTCTTTCATATAAATAGTCCTAAAAACTGACTAAGGATAAATCCTTCTTCATTTTTCTTAAGAACAAAAGTGTGAGAGTTTTTTGGGAAAATGTTTGAGAGAGTGAGTTCTTGTAAATTGAGAGTGTTAAGGGTTCACAAGGTTACTCAAAGGTGAGAATCTCTTTGTATTTGTAGCAAATCTCATTCTTACTTCTTTGAAGATGCTCGAGGGAAGATCTTTGAACAATATCTAATTCTCCGCTAATACTTAGAGAGTGTGAAAGGATGTCGGTTCTATGCTGACACTTGGTGAGAGTGAAAGCATGCTGATTCTCTACTGATACTTGGAGAATGTGAAAGGATGCCTTTTTTCTACCGACACAAGAAGGGTGTGAAAGGATAATGGTTCTTTACTAACACTTGGAGAGTATGAAAGGATGATAGTTCTCTTCCGACACTTGGAGAATATGAAAGGATGATGATACTCTGCCAATACTTGGAGGGAGTGAAAGGACGACGATACTCTGCCACAATTGGGATTGGTGGAAGAGAGGGTAATTTCAAACACTTCTCTACCTTACTCTGGGAGAAAAAGGAGAGTCACTTTAGTAATAGTGAAATACCTAAAGAGGGAGTCTTCAGGGAGTGGATGTAGGTCTAGTTGGACCGAACCACTATAAATTTTTTGTGTTATTTTTATTTTACTGCAATTTTATTTTCCTGTATTTCATATTTTTCTGATTGAATAATTTTTATTTGGAAAAATTTCTCTTTGCACATATAGCATAAAATTGTTTTCTAAAATTTCCAAGAGGATTTAAAATAATCAATTCACCCCCCCCCCCCTCTTGGTTAGCATTGGAATAATTGTTATAGGTCTGACAATATATACAAACTTTTTATGATTGTTGCATAAGGTTCCCTCCCACCATGCTACATGAGCGCATAGGGTGGTCAGCCAACTTGTTATAAGCAATGAGTGTTGGGTTTTTAGTTTGAAGGCTATACTATGCAATGGGGTTTATGATGATGGTTACATCAATTTTGTAAAATTTTTTAGTTCCTAGTCTCCCCTCTTTTTCTTCTTTTTTTGGAATCATTATATATATATATATATATATATATACTTCTTAACACTATTCATTTCATTTTTTACACGAGTATATATACACAAACTCACACACACATGAATGTTTTTATTTTTATCAAAAAAAAAAAAAAAAGATTCTTGATTTACTGTACGCTTGTCCAAAATGGTACCTATTAGCACTTAAATGGAACAACATACATGATTATATTAAAAATCTAAACTCTATTTCTTTAGTAGTTACATGTAACTTAAATACATGCACACTTGTCAAAATCTCAACCTTCACATATATATTTACATTGAATTTAATAACAACACTAAAATAGTTGATGAGATCAATTTAATTGGCTATATAAATTTAAAAAAAAGGAATCTTATTGTAGGTTTATCATTTTTCCATTGGAATATGTAATGAGTTCCTGGGTTGGAATATACGAAAATCAATAAAAACAATATAGAGGAGTAGTTTGGTGGTTTGCTAGTTTTTTTTTTTTTTTGAACAATGCAATAAACAAATTTTATTAATCACCAATTACTTACAAGAAGATTCCTCCTTCAACAAGTCTAGAAAAGGAGGAACTTTATCCCTAGAGAAATCATCCCAATAGAATGACGAATAATGAGCATAGTTAGCACAAAAATCAACTAATTTATTACAATTTCTATTAGCAAAAGAAAAGATGAAATGCTTAAAATTAAAAAGAAAATCTAAATCCTTTGGTTTAAGAAATTATTTATCAAAAATTGGTTTGTTAAAGGAGTTTTGAAAGATCTTGATGACATTAAAATTGTCACCTTCAATCACAATACCTTTAACTTCAAGCATCCAATCTTGGATATAATCTCTCAATGCCAGAATAGCCAATAACGCCATTTGTGAGCAATCCCAATGAAGACATTGAAATCCAAAAGCAGCTAAACCACGACTTTTACAGTCTCTGAAAATTCCTCCAATACCAGTTTGGTTATTACGAAGAATTGAAGCATCAATATTTACCTTTATCCAACCCGGAGGAGGAGTATGCCAAGAAGATTGAGACAGCTTAAACAGTTGATTAGCATCCCAGTTTTCCCGGATTAAACAAGAATAAAAAGATGATACAGTTTGAATAATGGATCTTGAAGCAATAGTATAACCGGTGTCATCCACCCCACCATAAACTAGTTTATTTCTACTATTCCAGCAGTAGAACACCACAGAACAAAGAAGATTCCCAAGGAAAGGATTAGAATTAGCCAATTTCTGTAATAAATGATAACATCCAGCTAAGGTATCAAAAGCTGGAATATTAAAATGCCAATCAGCAAGAAGTTTTAATACCTTTTTAATCAAATGACATCTATAAACCACATGCTTTGTATCTTCCAATTCCATACAACCTCTCGGGCAACCTCCACAATTAGCTAGCCTTCTATATAAAAGGAAAGCAAACATAGGAATGCCATTCTTACATAATCTCCACCAGAACATATCAATCTTCGTATTTAGCTTCAATTTCTTTCTCCAGCTAAAGTTATCATCTTCTCCGACATTTTCAAATTTTTTCTCATAAGCTGCAGCTGCTATAGATCTGCCAGAGAACTTCTTGATACACTCTAGCATGTCTTTGTTTTGACTTGACTGAATTGGAATTGAGACAATCAACTCAATAAGTAATGGACCAAAACAGAGCTTCAGTTTTTCCATATTCCACTTTCCTTCAGTTATAAATACGGAAACCAAACTGAATTCTGGATCTAAAACAGTTACAAAAGTAGGCCATTTTTCTATAGTTTTATCCAGAATCCACATATCTTTGAAAGCATCTACATTCTCACCAATAGCAATCCTCCACCTCATAACAGGAAGTAAAAATTCTGCACCTTTATGGATCAATTTCCAGGTTGAAGAACAACAACTTCTATTAGCACCGTTCGAGAAAACATTACCGCAGTTGGCTTTTAAAACTCTGTTGAGAAGAGAGTTGGGCTTTAGAATAAAATTCAGCGCATATTTAGATCTCAAAGGACCCAATTTATCCACCATAGATTGTAAACCATAGCCTCCTTTATTTTTTGGTTTACACAAGGAGCTCCAAGACACATAATGCAATCCAAAACTACCGTCTCTTTTGTTCCAGAGAAAGTTTCTTCACATTTTCTCCACTTATATAATACCTCCAATGGGATAAAAGAATGTCTGGATTGATAAATAGGCAAAGACAGAACTGAAGCATTGATCAAGGTAATTTTACTAGAAAGAGAAATGAAATTTGTACCCCAAAGGTTCATCTTAGCCATTGATTTCACAATTATTTTGTTGAAATCTGATTTGACAAATCTTCTAAGAGCAATTTTAACTCCCAAATAATCCATTTCTTTCACCATGTTCATATTAATAACCTTGAGAAGGGATCTGCAATCACTTTTTTTTCACATTTTTACTAAAAAGAATAGCCGATTTAAGAAAGCTAATCTTTTGAGTTGTCCAACTACAATAGTTCTTCAAGACCTTGTCAACTTTCTTCAAACATTTCTTATTAACTTTAGAAAATATCATAATGTCATCAGCATACATTAAGTGAGAGATCAGAGGGCCATTTGAATTAATTTTAACACCAATCCTCTTTCTTAAATGTCCAAATTCTTCTGTCAATAATTGAGAACACAAGATAAAAAGGAAAGGTGACAATGGGCACCCTTGTCTAAATCCACAATCAGCCTCTATCCACTTAAAACTTTCACCATTAATCAAAATTGAAAATTTTGGATTAACAACACATTCCAAAATTAGTTTAGAAAAAAACTTAGGAAACCAATCCATCACTTTTTCCAATGTAGAACAACACATGATGTCATAGGCCTGTTCCATATCAACTTTGATAGCCATCAAGCCTTTCTTAGCTTTAGAATGTCTAAACTTATTAAACAATTCTTGAGCAAGTAAAATTTGATCAGACATCGACCGACCCTTAATAAAAGCATTTTATTCTTCAGAGATGATTTTAGGAAATAAGAAAGTCATCCTATTTAAAATCATCTTTGCCACAATTTTATAGATAGCATTACACAAGCTAATGGGTCGATAGTTAGCAGGTGTCATGGGTTTCTCTACTTTGGGAATTAAAACCACATTAGTCTCTTTTCAACTAGGACAAAGAGATCTCGAAGTAAAAAATAGCAACCCAAACATCATGCTTAATGATTTGACAATAAGATTTAATAAAAGAATAAGTGATGCCATCAATACCTGGTGATATATTGGATCCCAAGTTATTAATAATATCCTCCAGCTCTTTCAAAGAAAATTCTTTACAAAGCATTTTGCAATCATCCTCATCCAGTTAATTAGATGGTTCCGGCCACCCTTCTAATTTGCACTTCCTTGCTTTCCATTTGCAACTGTAAATTTTTATAAACACATCTTCAATGATATGCTCATCTTCACAAACGATACCATCCTCATTCTTCACATAATTAATCCTGTTAGAATTTCTCCTTGTCGTGGCAAATGCATGGAAGAACTTGGAGTTAGAGTCTCCATCTATCAACCATTGAATTTTAGCCCTTTGTTTCCACCACATGTTGAGCCTTCCCAACGCGTTGTTAAATTATGCAATTTTGGATCTTAAATAGTCAAGCTTCAGTTTTGATAAGCCTCCCAAATTAACTTCTTCTACTTGTAAATCCAGAATTTCTCTTTTTAGCTTTTCTTTATCTTCCATCAAATTTTAATGCTTCTCCTTACTCCAAAAGAATAAGGATCTCAAAGTTCTTTTGAACTTAGTATTTACAATATCAGGAGCCGAACCTCTAGTACTTTTGCCCCAAGAAGCAAGAACCGCAGCATACGAAGCTTTATAAGATAACCAAGTGTCTTCAAACATACAATTCCTTCTCCTTTTAATCTTGGAAGCCAAAATATTAATAGAGATAGGACAATGGTCTGATGCTACTCTGGCTAGATGTCTTACCACCGCCGACTGGAGAAGATTAAGAGCAGCACAATTAAGAAGACATCAGTCTAATCTCTCCAAGATCCTACCTCCTCCATTTTTATTATTAAACCAAGTGTATTTAGGACCCAAGAATCCAACCTCATGAAGGTCTTCTCTATTCATGAAAGAGATCATGTCTTGTGAACCTTGAGAAAGAACAAATTTTTTACCACCACTCTTCTCACTTTGGGAAGTTATGCAATTAAAATCTTCCCCTATAATCCATGGAAAATTGTCATCAATAAGGTTTTCCAGATTACTCCAAAGTAGCCTCCTTTTACAGTTATCCCTACTTCCATACACTATAGCTATCATCCATGTTTGATGATTTCTGATACTAAGTCTATCCACCACTACCTGTTCATTGGCTTCCAATACTTCAAATGTTGCCAACTCATGCCTCCAACAAATCAAAATGTCGCCAGATAAACCAACTGCAGGAAACAGAAATGAATTCCCCAAATCACCAACAAATTTTTTAACTTCCATAGGATCCATAGAAGAAACTTTAGTTTCCATTAGACCCACGAACAAAGCTTCATTATCTTTCACAATTTCTTTCAAATACCTGGAGGCCACCACCTTCCTAGCCCCCCTACAATTCCAAAAAATAAGGGAACTCATTTCTTCTTTGAAGTGGGATTAGACCCACCACAAATACTTTTAGTTTCAACCTTTCTTGTTTTGGATTTCAAAGAATTATTCCCCAAAGATTTAAGTTCTTTTTGCAATTTGAACTTAACTTCACCACAAATAGAATTCTCTACCAAATCCTTCTGGTTATTAATAATTTTAATAGAATTTCCTTCCAACTCCATCTCTTCTACATCTCTGTCAACCAAAGGATTATCCTCATTATGCTCAGCCTTATCATAATCTCTAACTGCCTGCAGAATAGAAAACATATTCTTGCTGTCAACCAAAACTTTTTCTGCAATAACATTTTTTGAAATACATTTAGTTGTATTTCTTTTCTCCTGAACTTGAAGAGCTTCAAGTACTACTAAAGAATTCTGTGTTGCCAACTATTTTCTAACATCTTTCTGAACCTTGACATCTGAATTATGATAGGGAGTACTTGAGTTCGCAGGTAATCCCTTAAAACTTACCTGAGTTTCGCAAGCAACCCTTCCCCTTTAAGTTGTATAAACCTTCCTGAGAAGGATCTGGATACGTGCTAGAAAGTTTTCTTGAATTTTGGAAATTTTGCTCCAAAAGAACATAGTTTTTGTCCCTTTGCTCTAATAAACATTCTTCCATACTAATCTCCCCTTTCTCTAGTTGATCAGTATCAATATTTACTTTCCCTGATCCAATCAATGCTTGCATCCAAAACATGCCTAGCAGCCTCAACAGCTATTACTGGAACAACATATTTTCTTACATTTATGGTATTGTTAGGATTAATCCACTTGTTGTTCTAATTTGAAATCCTTTTCTCCTTGTTTTTAACCAATTTCCTAAAACAAAGATTTCCTAAACTGATTATGGCGGTTGATTCTTTCTGAATTAAGACTATCATCCAGGCCTATATCAATGACGGCTGCCTTAATGAGGATGCCCTAATTAGGGTTTCTGATTTTTGACATATCGACCCGGTCGATATTACCAAAAATAGAAATCTTATAGGGAACCATAGGAAATATTCCAAGTTACAAATCAACAGATCCCACACCAAATACAACATACTCAAGAAAGGAAAAAGATTACAAATTGACACAGACCTAGTCTACCCAATCTTGAGCTAGTTCCAAATTGCAGTATGATCGTGTGGACCTGAAACGTTAGCACAAAAGGCAATAGTAGAGAAATAAGGAATGTTTGCTATCATCAAAATCATAAACCAGAGATCCGCAACAATCTCCCCCTTTTTGATGATGGCAAACAATTCAATTTGAGTTTTCAAAAAGAACAATTTCTCCTAATCTCCCCCTCACTAGAATAATACTTTTAAAAAATAGGGGAGATGAACATATTTTTATTATTTTTAATTTTTTAAAAATAAGATACAAATATGATAACAGTATAAAAATTCAACAATACGTTCTCCACCTTTGACATTATCAAAAAAAGAGGAGGCACAAACAAAAATAAAAAGAATAAAAGAAAAAAAAAAAACGTTCCCTGATCTAGTGAAAAACAAATATTCTTAAAATGAGAAAGTTACCTCTTGGTTATAATAAAAAACTTAGTAGAATTTGATTAACAACGCATAATATAGAAAAAATAAGAAATTCATAAATTGTTAATCCAAGCTCAAGTTCTTTTAAAGGCTAAAAAAACTTTTTAATTCAATATCCAAATCAAGGAATAAACGAGAAAAAGAAACATTAATTTTTCAAAACTCTTTTCATAAAATATATCTAATAGAAGATCACTGTACGAATTGTTGAATCAGGAACTAAGATTTTCAAGCACAAGTTTCAAACATATCAAGGATTTTCTTAAGTTTTTAGTAATATAAGAAAAAAATAAGCATATTTTTTTTGTGGGCTCATTTTATGCCCTCTATCACTTGAATGGCTCTTTGAGCATCTTTTGATTTTAATACACTTTGTGTATTTTTTTTTATTATTTGGCGTCATTGCGCATCTTTTGGTTTGGCATCATTGGTCATTTTTTTATTTTAAAAAAATATGCTTTCTTTCTTATATTTTCAAAACTAAAATAAACCCAAATTATTGACAACACGAACAACTTGATTATGAAAATTTTATGATGGATTCAACAATCTTGCAAAAGATTCCTATGCGATAGAAAAAATGTAGGGAGAAGAAAAAAAATCAATTTCAAAATCCAATTTAAAATATGATGAAGATTTTGAATCAAAAGTAAAACAACCTCTTTAAGAAGAGAGAAAGAGAAACAAAATCATGAGTTTCCTTCCTCTGACTGTTTTAGAGAAGTCAAACACAACTTACCAAAGATTTCAAGAAAAAACAGGAAGTAGATTTTTCATTTTTAGAAAAGTGAATGTGTGTGTTGATTTAAAAAAAAACTTTCACGAAAACAAAAAGTTTCAAAGAATAAACTAAACAAAAAAAAAAAAAAAAAAAAAACATAAAAACAAAAACACAATATAAAAACACGAAAGGCCTTTAATCATTTTCTCTCTTCTGGTCCGATGCTTTAGAGACCAGATCTGCCCATGAGATTTTTTGCCTTTCATTATTTCCTCAGTTCAAAGTTTGTTTCAGCTTGCCCTTTTCATTCATAGGAAGAATTTTTAAATTAGGGCACTGATTTTTCATATGTCTAGGTTTCCTACATCGAAAGCAAATAACGTTAGAAGGAATATGAACATCCTTACCATTTTTACCTTTTTTCCACTTTTGCTTATGCTTTGGTGAGCTTTGTGATTTGCTTGACAAGTCATTGCATTCGTCACCAACTAAGCAATTTTTTTTCCGTATCTTCAGCTTTTAGAACAATCGTTTCACCTGCATCCAAAAGTCTTTGACCCAAACTTTGCTCTTAGGCAATGAGTGAGCCAATCAAATTATCAATAGAATATACATTCAAATCTTTTGATTCACAAATAACAACAACTTTGGCATCAAATATTTCAAGTAAACAACGAAGAGTTTTGTTAACTTTTTCAAAATTTGAAAATTCTTTTTCTAAAGCATGCAATGAGTTTACAATTTGAATGAATCTAGTATACATGTCTAAGATCGTTTCATAAGGTTTTATAGAAAATAATTCAAAATCATGCATTAACAAATTCAACTTAGATTGCTTAATTTCACTAGTGCCTTCGTATATGGTGTGTAGTTTATCCCAAATTTCCTTACCTGTAGTACACGTTGAAACTAACATAAAGTCATCAGAATTTAAAGCATAGAAAAGTAATTTAATGATTTTTTATTCATTTGAGCTTTGAGTAGTTCTTCCCTATTCCATTGATTAAAAGGAATATCAGTTTTAACTCCATTAACAATACGTGACGGTGATGAATAACCAGTTAAAATCATATGCCACATACGAAAATCTATCGATTGCAAGAAAATAGACATGCGAGTTTTTCAAAAATCAAATGACATATTTTCAAATAAAGGAGGTCTGGTGATTGAATAACCTTCTACAACATTACGATTAGCCATGGATCGAAAAATTCAAAAGCTTTTAAAAAATTTATTTTATGAATTCTGCTCTGATACCACTTGAAAGTTCATTTGGGATGTTAAGCCCTATGAACAGGCCCAAGCTAACCAAGAGGGGGGTGAATTGGTAAAAAAGATTCTTTAAACAAAGAAATAAAATCACAAACCAAATCACCACAAAGAAAACCAAAGTGCGGAAATTAAATGCGGAAGCGATAATAAGAAAAGAACACACCAGATTTATAGTGGTTTGGTCAAACCTTGACCTACGTCCACTCATTGGAGGCACCCTCCAAGTATTGCACTAAAAGAAGTGTCTCTCCTTTAGCCCCCACAGCTAGGCGGAGAAGCCCTTACAAAATCACTTCCACCTTCCCCGGTGCGGCGCAGTCGCCGGGTCCTTTGACACCAAGGAGATCTTCTTCTTTGGTGAACTTACCTCGAGATAAGCCTTGAATCCGATGGTACTAAGGTGCAAGTTCACTGGAGAAACTGTGTGGATCCCCCACCACACTCCCTTGAGTTCCTCCCCCTTACAGGATCTTCTCCCTCTCAAACTCCACCCTTTCCTCTCTCCCTTTCAAGCTCTCTCTTCAAGTTTCCCCTACAAGAACGAAGCTACAATGGCTGCCTAAGACACTTAATAAGTGCCTTGACAATGCTTAAATAGAAGAGCTAAAAACGAGCTCATTAATGCAAGTTGCCGATATTATCGTCCATGATGATAGGTATATCGTCCTGGCCAATCAGTATAAATTCAGCTCATCAGCCCGGGACAATTTGGGACGAACAGAAGAAAATTGGTTACATCGTCCTGGCTGATATCACGATCGTCCAGGCCGATTAGTTTAAAATCGATTTCAATCGTCCTGATCATCGCCCTGAATTTGAGTTGTCCGATGTAGATCGTCCAGGACATCGACCCGGCCAATCAGGAGATCGTCCTGGCCGATGTGATCGTATCAATCAACCATTAATGGTTTCCAAAGATACCAGATCAATTTAGGCATAATTGAGTTAGATCGGCCTGGACGATATAAATATATCTTGGCCGATTTCCTAAAATAAAGATTTACTAAACTGATTATGGCGGTTGATTCTTTTTGAATTAAGACTATCTTCCTGGTCGATACATATATCGTCTAGGCCGATATCAATGACGGCTGCCTTAATGAGGATGCCCTAATTAGGGTTTCTTATTTTGGACATATCGTCCCGGCCGATATTACAAAAAATAGAAATCTTATATGGAACAATAGGAAATCTTCCAAGTTATAAATCAACAGATCCCACACCAAATACAAAAAACTCAAGAAAGGAAAAAGATTACAAACTGACACAGACCTTGTCTACCCAATCTTGAGCTAGTTCCAAATTGCAGTCTGATCTTGTGGACCTGAAACGTTAGAACAAAAGGCAATCGTAGAGAAATATGAAATGTTTGCTATCATCAAAATCATAAACCATAGATCCGCAACAACAGCAAAAAGCGGTTCTTAATGGCATTTGGATAAAAATGCACTCATTGGGACATACATTACTTGGAGCTTCTAGCTATAAAATCATTAGTTATTATGACTAAAGATTGGATGTTCAAATACAAGGGAACCATTATTGAAGGTGACGATGCAAATGTAATAAGAAGACTTCAAAAGGTAAGGATCGATGACTTCAAGGGAGAAGAAGATTTCAATTTCTTTAAAGAGTTTCATTATGTTATTTTCTCTTGTGTTGATAGAGGTAGCAACAAGCTTGCCGATTTATGTGCTAGGTATGCTATGGCTAACAACTTTATTTTGGAAGACCTATGCTTGAATGAGATTCCTCCTTCATTTCTGGACTTATTGAAGGAGGAGTCTACCTTGTAGTTGTTTATTTCCTTTTTTGCTTTATAATGCATTTATTGCTCTTTTCAAAAAAAAAAAAAAGTATCAGCAGAGAAGTGTCGTCTGTTCACACTCTCCAAGTGTCGGCAGAGAACCATCATCATTTCACCCCCTCCAAGTTTCAGCAGAGTACCATTATCTATTCACACTCTCCAAGTGTCAGTAGAGTACCGTCGTATGTTGACACTCTCTAAGTGTCGGTAGAGTATCTAATTCCACGAGTCCTTAAATGGAGAATGGTTCCTAGATTTTTCTTAGTGATATTTACCTTTTGTTTTTTGACAAATGATGTTATCCTACTCTCATCCTCATTAAACCTCATATTTGCTAAAAAGTAGTGAAATCCCTATGATAAGCATAGATCAAAGTCAAAATAAAGGAGAACTAGGTTGAAGCAAATAAGGGCATAACATAAAAGTGGATTTCATCTTGAATTAATAGTTCAAGAGTAATTTTTGAGGCTATAAACCTATAGAAAGAATCCTCATTTGCTATAGAAGAAAATTATCATCCCCACCCCTGGATGATGAAGACTTAGAAACTCTACCATGCTTGCTAGAACTTGCCATTCCTTAGTTGGGAAGGATTCAAAGAGGACGTTGAAGTGAATGGAAATGAATTCTAAAGCCCTCCTATTTAAAGAAAAATGACCTATCGTATAGTATGAAAATAGATTCATATGTATGATCTTGAGATCGTATGGGATGAAATAATTTTCATATAGATGAATGATAACGTCCAAAATGAAATGAATTTTCATAAACACATAATTTATGAGGCATCCTGCCATACAAACTTTTTTTCCACACGATCGTATAGATGAACAGTTGTTTGTCCAGGATGATCAGTTATTTAAGATCATTTTAATGACGGTTAGGTTCATCCCCCACAGAAAATGACACGTGGATCATACAAATGAAATTTTTGTTCGTATGTACGATCAGTTATAATAACTAGTTCTACCTAGATAACCATCTACATGTGTACAAATGAATGTATATACATCGTACAGGATGATGACATTATCATACAATATGATCTATGTTAAAAAATCAAAACTTCAAGCATTCACTCCAAAATAACAAATATAGACATGCTATAGATTTCATATGGTACAAAAATAATTTCATATAGTATGATTGAAATACTTAGAAAAATCATCGTGAAAATAAAAAAAATAATTTTTGATAAATGATACATGTCCAAAAACAAACAAAACACAAAAACAATAACAAAAATTAAAAAAACACATAAACAAAAACATTTACAAACAAAAATAGAGAACAAACATAAGAAATATATTAAGTTTGTATAAGTTTTTATCTAAGCAATAAGATCAATCACACCTAGCCTTATTCTTATTGTGCTAAAAGTATCAAAGGTTAGTGATTTTGTAAAATTATATGCAAGTTGATTTTCAGTTGAAATATGATTCAATTTAATTTATCCTTTGGATACATGATCCCTAATGAAATGATGCCTTATGTATACATGTTTGGTTCTAGAATATTGAATAAACTTTTTTGCAAATGTAAATGGAACAAGTGCTATCATAATAAATTGGAATTGTGCCTATTATAAATCTTAAATAAATCAATTTTTATTTCAACCATAGAACTTATGCCACACAACTTCATAAGGCAATGTATTCAGCTTCAGCAATAGATAGGGCTACAAAATTCTATTTTCTACTGGATCAAGAAACTAAAGAATTTCCTATAAATTGATAAGTTCCATATGTACTCTTTCGATCAACTCTACAACCTACAAAGTCTGAATCTAAATATACAACAATTTCAAATGAAGATTTGTACTTAGGATACTAAATTCTTAAGTTCTGAATTCCTAAAGGATATCTTAAAATCCTTTTTACTACTATCAAATATGATTCTTGTAGATCTGATTGAAATCTAGCACACAAATAAAACTAAACATAATATCTGGTCTACTAGCTGTCAAATAAAGAAAAGATCCAATAATTCCTCTAAATTTATTTTGATCAATAGATTTTTCCTTTGAGTCCTTCTCCAACTAAACTGAGGAACTCATAGGTATACTTACTAGTTTAGCATTATCCATTTCATACTTCTTGAGGATGTCCTTAACATATTTTAACTAATTAAGAAATATTCCTTTCTCAATTTGCTTAATGCTAAAATCATGAAAATAACTAAGATCTCCCATTAAACTTATCTTAAATTCACTACTCATTATTTTATAAAAATCATCACAAAAATTCTTATCAGTAGATCCAAAAATGATATCATCCATATAAATTTGAATAAAGAGTATTTCTTCTCCAGTCATATGCTTCGAGTAACCACTGTTAGGTACCAAATGCTCTTATGAAGTCTTGTATAAGAGCATACCTACAAAACAATCATATGTTAAACTTGGGAACTTAAATAAATTTGGTTCACCTTTGGGAAAAATAAAACTAGATGCATGTATGATATGACTTGATTTACGCATCTTAGGTCTCCACACTAAATGAGTTTTTTATCTAAAGTATAAGTATGTGAGATATGTGGTGGGAAAAATTGTGTCACCACGCAGATTTGATTTTCTCCTATTTTGTAATCAAATACTACATTGAGAATAAAGTACAGTCTCAAGAGGCCGACACAATATTCTACAATGGATTCAATATCAGAATAGGGTTTTGAAAATTAATATTTCTATAATCAAACATAGTTCAAAGAATAACATATCATCTCAAAAGATGAACATGAAATTCTATAGAATATGTTTAAAGATAGAAATACCTTTTTGAAAAAGTTTATTCATTCTTTTATTTAGATATGTCAAGAAGAATATTATATCATCTTAAAAGACGAACATAACATTATTCAAGATATCCAAAAGCGAGAACGAGTTTTATAAAATTCATTATTTCTAAAGTTGAATATAACAAGTATAATATTATATTATATGAAAAGATAATAATAACATTTTATAAGTCTATTCAAAATTAGAAATGAGATTTTAAAAAAAATATCTACGTTCCCAAAGATTCTTCCCTTGTTTTATACGAATAAAACAAGGTTTATTTTAGTCTGGGGTTCTCAAATCCCTATAGGAGCAAGCTCCTATAGTTAATTATATCTTAGGAGGAATGCTCCTAAGAAAACTCTCGATTAAAGCATTGATTTCATACCCTTTGACTACAAAGTAAAAGACAAGGAACAGAAGTAGGAATTTTTCAAGGTGAAAGCTCAATGTTGAACATTTATTAGCGAGTCAAAGGATGAAAAGTAGGAGGTGTCGGATTCTGAGAAGCCCAGAGACAACCTCAATCTATCATATGTTGGGCTTTACATTTTAGGAGAAAATTTTATATTTAAGTTGATATTTTATTAGAAATTTGGGATTTATATTCCCGGAGGGTGAGGACTTAAGATCTAAAAAGAATCTGCCTCAGAACCTAAATCTAATTTGGGTACTATAAAATAGTGACCCGAACCTAACTAATGAAGTGCAAATCTGGACTTAACCCGGCCTAGATTGGGGAGCCAGCTAACCACCTAAGTGTTTTAAAACCATTTGTCCAGTCTCTTATGAAAGATGGGTAGGGACGTTGCTTAAGTTTTAAGGAATTGGGGGCCAACATCTAAGATAGTTCCTAATTGGCCCCTTAACTTATGTAGGATGAGTTATGCCTAAAAATGCAATTAATATTTTAGACTCTTTTTAATTTGTATCTAATGCAATGCGTCCTAATTGACTTGAATGCATAAAATGAATATGAAGCAGTTTTAAAATTCGGCTTAGAAAATTGGTTTTTCCCTAGAGATTGCACAGCTTCCCCTTGACAGAACTGCACCATCATAGGTTAAGTGGTCTTTCAGAACCCGCAGGCGGGGAGGTGCCTAACAAGGAAGAGAAAGTAATAATATGCTTATGCTGACTCTCAGCGGTCCCGAGCTTACTTCTTAGAACGTTAGAGTTACTATGTGAGCCTATATTTTTTTATTAAAATTACAAGTAGAAGAATTTTAATCGTACCCTTACGAAATAAAAGCACTCCGATTCGTATCCAGACTAAAGCAAAACACGACATGCAAGGGCCCTAAAACAAGTTACTGCACAAACAATGTAAAAAAAACAAATTAAATAATCCAAAATTATAATATTCAATATCCAATGTCCAGATTAAACCCAGAATTTGCAGAAAAGTAAAGTGGCCGGGCACCACTGACAATAAATTCGGATTCTAATCCTAAGAATGACGCAAGTGATTTTTGAACTGGGATATACTGTTCCTTGAATATTTATTTCTTCGTCTTCTTTCTTCAATCTTTTTGTTCTGTCTTTTCTTCTTCTACGAGCTTCTCAGATCCGTCGGGCTTGAATATCCAAATGAAAAGAAACTCATCCCTAAAAGGGGTATTTTCTTTTCTATTTGGATATTAAAATCATCATAATCTGGCTTTCCAAATAAAAGAGAATAATCATTTAAGATATATTCTCTTTTCTTTGGATTCCAAATTGGATGTGATATCCCATTTTCAAAATCATTTTCATAATTTTGACTCTTAATAAATTATATTTACATTACATTTCATTTCATAGAAAGTGAAGAAAAATCTAGTCCACCTGTAGGGTTATCCTAAGTAATTTATAATAAAAATTATCCCACGCAGTTATATATAAGCATTTAAATTAAATCACTCAGCCACACTTGGCCACACTCCTTATTTGGGGGCTAAGCAGCTGAAGCACCTGTAGCATTTATAAAATTTATTAATCAATTAGCCCCCTTTTTACTACCCTGCAAGAGTGTGGCCACCTGCAAAAAATTTTGTTAACAACCAGATTGCTCCTAACCTACGTGTAATCTAATCGTCAACCAGATCACATCACAGAGTGCAGTAAAAGTAAGCAAACAAACACACCAACAATTTTACAACCAACATACAGTGAAAATCGAAAAAGCCCGTCACAATGCAGTAAGAAAGTAAACACCGCCCTAACCTAAAGCTAAAGTCGGTTGTCCTAAAAAATAAGTATAAGTGTGTGTAGTAGGTTGTGTGGCTTGGATATGTCCTATATCAGTTATTGGTTGAAGTTTTCTAGTTGATTGAATTTACTTTGTTGAAAGGTCATAGAAAATTTTTAGTTTAAGTTTAAATATTATTAACTTAAGATTTATTTTAAGAATTTTATTTTGTGTTTAGTTGATTTTTATTTCAATTGGTTGTAAATTAACAAAATAAAAATGAAATAAATTAAATATTTTATAATCAATTAAAGGATTAAATTAATTAAATTTTCCATCAACTGGTTCATGGCGTTGTGCCACCAGGCTCGAGAAACTAGGCCTCCTTAGGACACTTAGCCTCGCAGCCCGGAGTAGTCCACGCTAAAAACCAAGTTGATATAATTATATTAAGAATTGTATTTGGTTTAAATCATTATTAATCAATTAGTTTTAATGTTTTAACACTCTATTGAATTCAATCGTGGAGTTGTGCCACCAGGCTCAAGGAACCAGGCCTCCTTAGGACACTTAGCCCCGCAGCCCGGAGTAGTCCATCCAATAAACTTCATCTTTGGAGTGGTTGTTGTGTATTAAGGGATGTGTTGATTGATTTTGAGAAATTAGCTTAAGGTTTAATTTGGGCTTAGGTGAATTGGTATATTTGGATTTTTAAAAGATTTTTTTTTTAACTTAATGAATTTTAGCTTAAATTTACTCTCCTAATTTAATCTAAATCTTTTAAACCTTAAGTTAATTAGAAATTGATTAAGAAATTGATTAGAGATTAATTAAGAAATTAGTTAAAGTTGATTTAGATTTAAGTTTTAGGTTTGTATTTTTTTTAGTAGTTACTGTGTTAATTAAGATTTAATTAAGAGTTAGGATTTTTAATACATTTTAAAAGATTGAGTTAAGGTTAAATTGATTGGTTGCTTATTAACAGATTAAGAAACACGAAACTTAGGAAAACGTGTAACTAAATTTTCTATGTTATATGTTTCTATCCTATAATGTGCATGCATCCTAAGTCTAGGTTTTCTAAAACTCAGTCCTTAATTATTGTCCTTAAATGTCACTAATATTATATGGGTGAAAAATTTTTTATTACTATCCCTTAGGACTTTGCACGTGTGTAAAAGGAATTTAAGGATCTAAAATAAAATAAAAGTAAACTTAATAAAATTGAAGTTACTACAAGGACCTAAAAGGGTAGGGTTAACGCAAACCATATCAAGGGGCCCCTAAAAGTTTTCTAAGTTTATAATACTCACAGTCACCAAGGGATATGACCCGGTGGTTCCTCCCATAGCACCTTTACCCGGTTGGATAGAGGCGTTTGACGTCATTAGCTCCTTGTCCTTTTGTTCCCTCGACCGGTACCATTCCTTGCAGTTTATGTCAATATAGAAAAGAAAATAAGGAAAATAGGGATTAGAAAGCACATTTAATGATTAATAATAAAATAGTTGAAATTTACTAAAAATAAAGACGTACCTTTCTTCGGGCTTGATCACCGGTTTTGTTGACTTGGCTTTTGAAACCTTTCACTTTTGAACACATATTTCATATTTATTTCGAAGCATAAGAAAGTGGAAAGAGAGAGAGGGGTAGAAAAAGAAAGAGAACTTTTACTCTTCTTTAAAATTTTACTTTCCAAAAATCACTCAAACCCTTTTACTCTCAAACATCCACAAAAACCTTCTCTAAAACTCGCACACTTTCACCTTTTCAACTTTTTCATACATTTTATCTTTCCAAATTATAAGAAGAAAATGTCCATGTATAAGATGAAACATGACTATGTATACCAATTTCCACCAATCATGATCTATCAAATATACACACACACTTTCAAAATTTCACAATCCACAATTTCCACTACAAAATACCTTTCTACACATACACTCCACTTCTTAACACATATACACTATTCACTTTTTAACAAACACATTCCTATTACTCATCACATATACATACTCTCTTTCACTTTTCTAAAACACAAACAAATCATCTTTCAATATACATTTTCAAAACATATATTTTATATTTCAAACTTACACACAATGCACCTTTCAAGACATAAATCTTTCACTTTTTCAAATCACACAATTTCCACTTTTATATATAAATGCTAAATCAATTTTCCTTGCTAAATAAAATATTTTAATTTTCATAATCTTCACACAAGACATTTCTAAAATACATTTTCTCTTTTCGGTATACTTCTCAAAACACTTTTATTATTAATGCCAACATTTTCATTTTTCACAAAACACACATTTTCCATTTTTCAAAACATATAAAACACTATTCCTTAACAATCCAAACATTTTATCTTTCATTTTACTTACACAAAACCCTTCCAACATATACTTCTACCTTTAAAACCTACCATCTCTACTTCTTATCTTTAATAAGCATCACCTTGAGTTTCAATTTTCAAAACACATTAGTTCCATTTCTTAAATTTTCAAAATCTAAACACTTTCCAATACGTACTTTTCACAAAAACACAAAATTATTTTCACTTTTTTTTTTTTACTTTCAAAACATATACCTTTTGCTTTCTAAAATCCCAAAATTTAATTCTCAAACAAAATATACTTTTCTCTTAACAACCACTTGCTTCTAAAAATGCTAGCCTAGGTAGTGTGAAGGGTACCAAAGAGAAATTTTTGGGACTTTAAAAAAAATCAACTATTTTGATAAATCCCAAGGCAAAACTGAGAGTACTTTCTCTTAAAAAGAGTTGATAAAGTAAGTTCTACTAATAAAAAAAATGGTATCAAAAGTTCTTTTTCTAACAACAATTTCTATGCAATAATCTATATATTGTTATATAAAATCTTTTGTCAAAAATAAATTAGGTTGCAGTTAAGGTAAACGTTCATTTTTATAACACAAGTTCTTCTATGTGTTGTTTAAAAAAAAAATGCTAACTAGAGAATCATCAAGCGGGCGACAATCTAAAGTCAGGTTTCAGTGATTTTAATTATCATTCAAAACTCTACTTAAAAAAAAATGATAGCCACACATAGATTTGTTTCCACATTGAACATAAAAAGAATACCAATCAAGAATGTGTGTGACAAACTCTCAAGTGGATCGCCATCACCGACTGTGCCTTCTGATTTGTTCTCCTCACATTTGTTTCTTGCTTCGTTTCAACCTACCAAGAATGTAAGAAGCTTAAAGGTCAAGTGCAAGAATCATTTCTCTTCTTGCTTGCTGGGAGAGATGGTTTGGTATAAATCCTCATGCTGGGAGGCAGACCAGAAGAAGAGGACGGGTTGGGGGACTTCTCAAATTGGAAGGAGATAGAGGCAAACTGGGCTGACGTTTGCGAGCTTAGAAGTGACGGGATAGAGAGGTCTCTCGCCTGGAATTCTTGCGCGAAAGAGAGGCGATGGACCTGAAGGGGTTTGCGAATTAAGAGGGGAGTTCGCCTGGGTTTCTTGCCAGTACAGGGAAGCGATGAAGAGGGGGCTTCATGCGAATTGGAAGGAGAGTTGGGGCTCGGTTGTTATGCGAACTGCTGGAGAGAACCGAATGGGGGACTTGCTCTGTATATGCGAATGAGAGGATTTTCATTTATTACAAGAGATTTTTTTTTTTTGGAACTAAAGGGCTCGGCCTTGGATTTTCTGCGAAGAAGAAACAACGGGCTTGGGTGTTTTCGCGAATTCGGGAGAGTCAAGGGAGTTTCGTGCTCTATATAAATGAGAAGGAGATGGGGTCTTGTTGCTTGTGTGAATGCAAGAGAGGAGCAGGAGGGCAGTTTTACGAACTGCAATGCATGGGGAGTTTGGATTTTTTGAATTGCTTGTTAACTGCTGGGGTGTTCGGTTCGTTCCAATAGAGAGGAGATCAGCTGAAGCTTCTTACTCGAGAGAGGAGGCTGATCGTGTTGAGTGCAGTTCGTGAACTAAGAAGGAGAGGTCGTAGGGGATGAGGAGTTTGGACCAGATTTTAAACTCTTATTTAATTAGTTTAAGGTGTTAAGATTATTTAGTTTAGGTTATTAATTAAAGATGTGATTTAACAGTAAATTTATTCCATAAAGTTAAACTTAAAGTAGTGGGTTTGAGACGAGTTGAGTTTGAAGTTGAATTAGGAAGTTGAGTCGATTGACATCGACGAATCAAAAATCGAGCCTGATTTGAGTTCATTTTGGAGTTGAATTGAAATTGGATTGAATTGATCTTGATTCGAATTGAGTGATAGGCTCGAGTCGATGCTACGTCAGTGGGCGTCCACCTAAGAGAAATCCTATGAGCAATGTCTACACTAGACTTACGAAGACCTAGGTGCTAGAGTCGATTCTGGGGAGATTGACCTCAAATAATGAGGTCAACAAATGGACCCTCAATAGGCATGATAAACTTGCCAAAGTTTATCGTGCGTATTGGTGTTAGCTGAAACGATCAACTAGATCCAGAGTTGATGTTGAAGATCTGAATATATGAATTGAAAAGATTTTGAATTTTGGTAGATAATCAAAATGAAAGTTGACAGAAATTTGAGTTGATTCAGTGATTTTGAAGTTTATGTCGGCATTGATGCTTTATCAAATAATAACTAAAGATATTAGTATCATTTGGTAAAGTGAAGATATGAAAAAGTTAAATGTAGTGATTTGAATGTAGTTTGAAAGGAATGTAAGAGTTGATGTAATTTTGATTTGAAAATGATTTTGGTAAGACTAGAGTCTTCTTTCTAGTCCAAGAGAAAGAAAGCCACCAAGGGGGGCATTTACACCTAACTCAACAAACTAGAGGGCATCTTCTAAGAAAAGAGAGCAACCTATGGAATAGATTATATCTAATCTTAGAAGGTTTAAAAATTTAAGTTTTACACTAGGATGGTGCCACGAGGGGCGTTCTCCAACTCTAGCGAATGATCGTGAGGAAAGGATGCCTAAGTGTGGGGACTCACACCTAACCTCAGAGGATCAGATTTGAGGTTTATAATTTAAACTAGGATGGTGCCACGAGGGGCGTTATCCAACTCTAGCGAATGATCGTGAGGAAAGGATGCTTAGGTCTGGGGACTCACACCTAACCTCAGAGGATCAAATGATCATATGGAAAGGAAGCCTAAGTGTGGGGACTCACACCTAACCATAGAGGATCGATTTAAGATTTACAATTTACACTAGGATGGTGCCACGAGGGCGTTCTCCAACTCTAGCGGATGACCGTAAAGAAAGGATGCCTAAGTGTGGGTACTCACACCTAACCTTAAAGGATCAATTTAAGATTTAAGATTTACACTAGGATGGTGCCACGAGGGGCGTTCTCCAACTCTAGCGAATGATCGTGAGGAAAGGATGCCTAAGTGTGAGGACTCACACCTAACCTCAGAGGATCGGATGATCATATGGAAAGGAAGCCTAAGTGTGGGGACTCACACCTAACCATAGAGGATCGATTTAAGATTTAAGATTTAATGAAGAGAAGATGCCGCTAGAGATGCTTGTACTTCTCCTCGGGATGTCAATAGGATGCCGTAAAAGTGGACTTAGACCTAATGACAGATTTAAGATTTATAATTTAATGAAGAGAAGATGCCGTTGGGGATGCTTATACTTCTCCTCGGGATGAAGATTAGGATGCCACTAGGGATGCTTATTCCTAACTTCAAAGATGTCAATAGGAAGTCGTAGGAGGACTTATACCTAAAGACATATTTAAGATTTAAAATTTAATGAAGAGAAGATACCGCTGGGGATGCTTATACTTCTCTTCGGGACGAAGATTAGGATGCCACTAAGGATGCTTACTCCTAACTTCAAAGATGTCATAGGATGTCGTAGGAGGACTTATACCTAAAGATGGATTTAAGATTGAATGGCTGCCTTAAAAGCGGACTTAAGCCAGAAGTCAATAGGATGCCGTAAGAATGGACTTAGACCTAGAGACAGATTTAATCAGGATTGGCTGTCATAAGAGCGAACTTAAGCCAGAAAGTCAATAGGATGCCGTAAAAGTGGACTTAGACCTAAAGACGGATTTAAACTGGATTGGCTGCCGTAAGAGCGGACTTAAGCTAGAAAGTCAATAGGATGTCGTAAAAGCGGACTTAGACCTAAAAATAGATTTAATCATGATTGGCTGCCGTAAGAGCGGACTTAAGCCAGAAAGTCAGTAGGATGCCATAAAAGCAGACTTAGACCTAAAGACAGATTTAATCAGGTTTGGCTGCCGTAAAAGCGGACATAAGCCAGAAAGTCAGTAGGATGTTGTAAAAGCGGACTTAGACCTAAAGACAGATTTCATGGTGGTGAATTTTTAAAGTAAAGTTGATTTCTTTAAAGCTTTGAATCTTTTCCCTCAACCACAAATGATATTGACAACTTGCAAATGCTCTACTAGAGATCATAAGCTTTTATACATGTCATTTTCTAGAAGGGAAAGAAATATTTTGAAGATTGATAGACTTGAAAATCTTTTGATTAAAATTTTGTTTTATCCTTCACTATAAATGATCTTTATAACTTACATATAATCCATTAGGGATTATGTTTTTATATCGGATCATCATATATTAGAAAAATAAAAGGGGAGTAGTTTGATCATTTTTTATAAGTAAAAACTTAACAAAGCATCTCTACCACCAAAGGAGAAATGCAAGATTTTGTTTAAAGATTGAATCTATGATTGAATTTGTTTCGATTAACTCAAAGAAAATAATATGAATTTTCTAGAGTCTTCGTTTATATGTCCTAAGAGAACTAAATGCAACATGATAATATTTTCCTTAGAAAATTTTAACTTTTGCATGAGTTGTTATAGAACAATGAGTATATTTGAGTATCCTTTATAGTGAAAACACTAAGGAATATCAAATACTCACAATGATCGAGAAAAGTTTGATTTTCATCAAAAAGTGAAACCTTATTTTTTATTTGATAATTTTCTTATAATATTTGACTGTGATCGCTTAAGTTTTAATCATCTTCACCCAATCAAAATGACATTGGAAAAGATTCAAAAATTCAACGAAGGATGGGTTGACTCCCTCTAAATTAAATAGTTTGAATATGATCAACATGAGTTTAATCAAAATATTCAAAACTTAACAATTTTCTTTAAAGAAAAGTGTAGTTTCAAAGATTTTGAATTTCAATGCTATAGAAAGATTCTTTAGTGGGGATAGACTTGTTTAGGCTCTAATATCCAAATCTAATTTATGATAAAGATATATCGTGAATTAAATTTTATATCTTTTTTACCATAGACTTTATCAGGAATAGAATCCCTCCAATTCTAACATCCAAGATTAGTCAATTATGGACTTAGTCAAATTGTAGCTTGATTTTGTCTTGAAGTATGACAAAGATTTAAACAAAGGTATCATCGACATCACTAAGGATAGAACCCCTCATGTTCTAACATCCTAGTTCAGTCAATAATAGATTTAAATTTGTATGATATCTACTCAATAGTGAATGAGAACATTAGATAATTATTTCAAAACCATATAAGGGATGTCCCTTAATTTAGTTTCAAAATTTTGAATCTAAAGAAAGTGATTTTTATATCCATAAATACCACTATAGACCATACAGTATCAGGATCCTGTCTAGAATCTCATTCAAATTGGAAAATGTCCAAAAGAAAGTTAAAGATTTTTTTTTTTTTTATCATGATTTGTTTATGCATCTCAATTAGGTTATATATGTGAAACCCAAATAATGCATAACCAGCATCATTATAATTCCATTTAGATTGATCATCTGTGTGATTTTTCTTGATAATGATTTAAAGATATGAACAGACCTACTCAAATTTCCAATTAGAGAGGTCTCAAGAATTAGATTTTGTTAACCTAGATCAAAGCTCCCGACAAGCAAAACTGGGGTTTCCTTCTTATCTTTTCATTCTTTTTGAATTAAGAACTATATCCAAAGAGAATTAAAGCAGAGGTAGAAATCTAATATTTCTAAATTTTTTAGATTATATATATTTTACATCTAATAAAACATCAATACTTGGTGATGAACCAAAATTTTGAATTCTCAAAGTCAAGTGTTAAAAATACTAAAGGATGAATAGGTCCTATGTATTTAAGATTTAGAAAGGGAAGCCTCTTTTTTTTTTTTTTTTTTTTGCTACACATTTAATGAATGTGTTTCTTTTTTCTTTTCTTTTATTTTCCTTCTTCACCTTTTTTTTTTTTTTAGGAGGCTTCCTTTTCTCAAACCTTATAAAATCATCTTCCAAGTATAAGAATAGAAAATTAACCCTCTTATACAAGGAAGATGGATCTATAAATCAGATCTGATCCTATAGTATGAATAAACAACTTAACTGAGATATTTATGAAACAAGTTCATCAATTTGCAAGATTCTTACGAGATGTAGAACAACAATGAGATGTACATAATTCTCATTTCTACCTCCAATTTCAATTGATATAGATCTTAATTCAAAAGAAGATATGTATGAATATCATAATGGATGAACCCAAATATGATAATAATTTAATTATTTATTTTACTACTGAAGAAGTTATGAAGTCGACTAACTTAGTATCAATTCAAGAAATGTCAATTTATTTTGATGGAAAATCACATGATAGAGGGAATATTAACCATATCATGGATTAACCATAATAAAGAACCTTGAATCGTCCTAAGTTTTTTTTTGACCAAACAAAAATTTAAGATGATCAATCTTTAATAAGAACTGCTCATGAGTTTTCTCAAATGGAGTAATAAAGACAAGAGTAAACTTACCTAAATTTTGATTTAAAAATATTACCATAAGAGAAAACTTCAAACGGTAAACGAAGGCATTTATATAATTGATTAGGTCATTTATCTTTATCGCATGCCTTAAGATCCATTTTCTATCAGAGTTAAACCACATAGTAGAGGACAAATCATCGTATCCATGTAGTACCCTTAAGAAATAGGATTTAAAAGCATCTTAAATTCTAACCTACAAGAAGGCTTAAAAATGAGGGAATTCAAAATATTTTCAAACTTCAATATATCAACCAATAATTATTCATTCCTAAGATTAGAAAAATGATAATATGGTTGAATATGAGATTTGAAAATATATTTGAATTTAATTCAGCAATTGCTAGGAACTTAGCAAAATTAGCTAAACTTTTATTCTTTAAATTTCCAAAAGGAAATAAGATTAAATATATCTTCATCTAAAGTGTTAATCCACTCAAGTGGAGGGAGGGAGGGAGCACACTTTTTATTTTAGTATTGATAACCATATATCTTATTCTTTAAGTGTTTAGAGGAGTCAACCACAATGAAGTTTTAATTACAATTTAAGGAAGATAGAGGTAAATTTCTTTTTAAAAGAAATCAACCTACTATTTTTTCTAGCAAAATTATTTTTATAAGCTTAACTTGTATTCAAACCTTCAAACTTTTCTCAAATCAAATTGAATTTAATCTTGAAAATCTTGCATATATGAGATTATGGACCCTGTCCTAACAAACATATCAAGCTACAAAGGACATGTAACTACAATATGTTATTAGGACAAGCAAAAAAGTTTTGATTTGAAGGTTTGAGCTTTTGGATCCTATCCTACCACACATATTAAGTTATACAAATATATATAACTGTAATATGTTGGTTTAGATAAGGAGAAAACTTTGATTTAAAAGCTCAAATTTTCTTGAGATTTATCCAACCACATATCTAGTTATAAAAATATATAACTGCAACATATTAGCTAGGACACAGAAGTTTAAAATTTTTCAAGACTTAAAATTTTTTGGACCCAATCCAAATAATACATTAAGTTACTAAAAGAAGTAACTGTACATATTACTAAAGATTGGGCAATTAGATTTTGGACCCAGTGCTAACTCAAACATCAAGTTACAAGAAAAATGTAACTGCAACGTTCGAATTTGCATAGGAAATTTCTTTACAAAAAGGTCGTATAAAAGAGTTTCCCAACAGTTTTCTAACGGGGTCCAAAATAAGACATCTAAAAATTTCTTAGATACCGGCCAAATTATTCAAGAATGAAATGAATAAAAGAACCGGCGGAAGAAAGGTAGTTACAACCTATGACGAGCACAAGTATACTACCGATTAAAGGGTATAAAATACTGCTAAAGATGGAGAGAGGATTGATCCCCAGCGGAGTCGCCAGAAAAACCTTGGTGGGAAAAATTGTGTCACCACGCAGATTTGATTTTCTCCTATTTTATAATCAAATACTACATTGAGAATAAAGTACAGTCTCGAGAGGCCGACACAATATTCTACAATGGATTCAATATCAGAATAGGGTTTTGAAAATTGATATTTCTATAATCAAACATAGTTCAAAGAATAATATATCATCTCAAAAGATGAACATGAAATTCTATAGAATATGTTTAAAGATAGAAATACCTTTTTGAAAAAGTTTATTCATTCTTTTATTTAGATATGGCAAGAAGAATATTATATCATCTTAAAAGACGAACATAACATTATTCAAGATATCCAAAAGCGAGAATGAGTTTTATAAAATTCATTATTTTTAAAGTTGAATATAACAAGTATAATATTATATTATCTGAAAAGATAATAATAACATTTTATAAGTCTATTCAAAATTAGAAATGAGATTTTAAAAAAAATATCTACGTTCCCAAAGATTCTTCCCTTGTTTTATATGAATAAAACAAGGTTTATTTTAGTCTGGGGTTCTCAAATCCCTATAGGAGCAAGCTCCTATAGTTAATTATATCTTAGGAGGAATGCTCCTAAGAAAACTCTCGATTAAAGCAGTGATTTCATACCTTTTGACTACAAAGTAAAAGACAAGGAACAGAAGTAGGAATTTTTCAAGGTAAAAGCTCAATGTTGAACATTTATTAGCGAGTCAAAGGATGAAAAGTAAGAGGTGTCAGATTCTGAGAAGCCCAGAGACAACCTCAATCTATCATATGTTGGGCTTTACATTTTAGGAGAAAATTTTATATTTAAGTTGATATTTTATTAGAAATTTGGGATTTATATTCCCGGAGGGTGAGGACTTAAGATCTAAAAAGAATCTGCCTCAGAACCTAAATCTAATTTGGGTACTATAAAATAGTGACCCGAACCTAACTAATGAAGTGCAAATTTGGACTTACCCTAGCCTGGATTGGGGAGCTAGCTAACCACCTAAGTGCTTTAAAACCATTTGTCCAGTCTCTTATAAAAGATGGGTAGGGACATTGCTTAAGTTTTAAGGAATTGGGGGCCGAACATCTAAGATAGTTCCTAATTGGCCCCTTAACTTATGTAGGGTGAGTTATGCCTAAAAATACAATTAATATTTTAGACTCTTTTTAATTTGTATCTAATGCAATGCGTGTTAATTGACTTGAATGCATAAAATGAATATGAAGCAGTTTTAAAATTTGGCTTAGAAAATAGGTTTTTCCCAAGAGATTGCACAACTTCCCCTTGACAGAACTGCACCCTCATAGATTAAGTGGTCTTCCAGAACCCGTAGTCGGGGAGGTGCCTAACAAGGAAGAGAAAGTAATAATATGCTTATGTTGACTCTCAGTGGTCCCGATGCTTACTTCTTAGAACGTTAGAGTTACTATGTGAGCCTAAAATTTTTTATTAAAATTACAAGTAGAAGAATTTTAATCGTACCCTTACGAAAAAAAGCACTCCAATTCGTATCCAGACTAAAGCAAAACACGACATGCAAGGGCCCTAAAAAAAGCTACTGCACAAACAATGTAAACAAACAAATTAAATAATCCAAAATTAGAATATTCAATGTCTAATGTCCATATTACACCCAGAATTTGTAGAAAAGTAAAGTGGGCGGGCACCACTGACAACAAATCCGGATTCTAATCCTAAGAATGACGCAAGTGATTTTTAAACTGGGATATACTGTTCCTTGAATATTTATTTCTTCGTCTTCTTTCTTCAATCTTTTCGTTCTGTCTTTTATTCTTCTATGAGCTTCTTGGATCCGTCGGGCTTGAATATCCAAATGAAAAGAAACTCATCCCTAAAAGGGGTATTTTTTTTTTCTATTTGGATATTAAAATCATCCTAATCTGGCTTTCCAAATAAAAGAGAATAATCTTTTAAGGTATATTCTTTTTTCTTTGGATTCCAAATTGGATGTGATATCCCATTTTCAAAATCACTTTCAGAATTTTGACTCTTAATAAATTATATTTACATTATATTTCATTTCACAGAAAGTGAAGAAAAATCTAGTCCACCTGTAGGGTTATCCTAAGCAATTTATAATAAAAATCATCCCACGCAGTTATATATAAGCATTTAAATTAATTCACTCAGCTACACTTGGCCACACTCCTTATTTGGGGGCTAAGCAGCTGAAGCACCTGTAGCATTTATAAAATTTATTAATCAATTAGCCCCCTTTTTACTACCCTGCAAGAGTGTGGCCACCTGCAAAAAATTTTGTTAACAACCAGATTGCTCCTAACCTACGTGTAATCTAATCGTCAACCAGATCACATCACAGAGTGCAGTAAAAGTAAGCAAACAAACACACCAACAATTTTACAACCAACATACAGTGAAAATCGAAAAAGCCCGTCACAATGCAGTAAGAAAGTAAACACCATCCTAACCTAAAGCTAAAGTCGGTTGTCCTAACAAACAAGGCTAAGTGTGTGTAGTAGGTTATGTGTCTTGGATATGTCCTATATCAGTTATTGGTTGAAGTTTTCTAGTTGATTGAATTTACTTTGTTGAAAGGTCACAGAAAAGTTTTTAGTTTAAGTTTAAATATTATTAACTTAAGATTTATTTTAAGAATTTTATTTTGTGTTTAGTTGATTTTTATTTCAATTGGTTGTAAATTAACAAAATAAAAATGAAATAAATTAAATATTTTATAATCAATTAAAGGATTAAATTAATTAAATTTTCCATCAACTGGTTCATGGCGTTGTGCCACCAGGCTCGAGAAACTAGGCCTCCTTAGGACACTTAGCCTCGCAGCCCGGAGTAGTCCACGCTAAAAACCAAGTTGATATAATTATATTAAGAATTGTATTTGATTTAAATCATTATTAATCAATTAGTTTTAATGTTTTAACACTCTATTGAATTCAATCGTGGAGTTGTGCCACCAGGCTCAAGGAACCAGGCCTCCTTAGGACACTTAGCCCCGCAGCCCGGAGTAGTCCATCCAATAAACTTCATCTTTGGAGTGGTTGTTGTGTATTAAGGGATGTGTTAATTGATTTTGAGAAATTAGCTTAAGGTTTAATTTGGGCTTAGGTGAATTAGTAAATTTGGATTTTTAAAAGATATTTTTTTTTAACTTAATGAATTTTAGTTTAATTTACTCTCCTAATTTAATCTAAATCTTTTAAACCTTAAGTTAATTAGAAATTGATTAGAGATTAATTAAGAAATTAGTTAAAGTTGATTTAGATTTATGTTTTAGGTTTGTATTTTTTTAGTAGTTACTGTGTTAATTAAGATTTAATTAAGAGTTAGGATTTTTAATACATTTTAAAAGATTGAGTTAAGGTTAAATTGATTGGTTGCTTATTAACATTAAGAAACATGAAACTTAGGAAAACGTGTAACTAAATTTTCTATGTTATATGTTTCTATCCTATAATGTGCATGCATCCTAAGTCTAGGTTTTCTAAAACTCAGTCCTTAATTATTGTCCTTAAATGTCACTAATATTATATGGGTGAAAAATTTTTTATTACTATCCCTTAGGACTTTGCACGTGTGTAAAAGGAATTTAAGGATCTAAAATAAAATAAAAGTAAACTTAATAAAATTGAAGTTACTACAAGGACCTAAAAGGGTAGGGTTAACGCAAACCATATCAAGGGGCCCCTAAAAGTTTTCTAAGTTTATAATACTCACAGTCGCCAAGGGATATGACCCGGTGGTTCCTCCCATAGCACCTTTACCCGGTTGGATAGAGGCGTTTGACGTCATTAGCTCCTTGTCCTTTTGTTCCCTCGACCGGTACCATTCCTTGCGGTTTATGTCAATATAGAAAAGAAAATAAGGAAAATAGGGATTAGAAAGCACATTTAATGATTAATAATAAAATAGTTGAAATTTACTAAAAATAAAGACGTACCTTTCTTCGGGCTTGATCACCGGTTTTGTTGACTTGGCTTTTGAAACCTTTCACTTTTGAACACATATTTCATATTTATTTCGAAGCATAAGAAAGTGGAAAGAGAGAGAGGGGTAGAAAAAGAAAGAGAACTTTTACTCTTCTTTAAAATTTTACTTTCCAAAAATCACTCAAACCCTTTTACTCTCAAACATCCACAAAAACCTTCTCTAAAACTCGCACACTTTCACCTTTTCAACTTTTTCATACATTTTATCTTTCCAAATTATAAGAAGAAAATGTCCATGTATAAGATGAAACATGACTATGTATACCAATTTCCACCAATCATGATCTATCAAATATACACACACACTTTCAAAATTTCACAATCCACAATTTCCACTACAAAATACCTTTCTACACATACACTCCACTTCTTAACACATATACACTATTCACTTTTTAACAAACACATTCCTATTACTCATCACATATACATACTCTCTTTCACTTTTCTAAAACACAAACAAATCATCTTTCAATATACATTTTCAAAACATATATTTTATATTTCAAACTTACACACAATGCACCTTTCAAGACATAAATCTTTCACTTTTCCAAATCACACAATTTCCACTTTTATATATAAATGCAAAATCAATTTTCCTTGCTAAATAAAATATTTTAATTATCATAATCTTCACACAAGACATTTCTAAAATACATTTTCTCTTTTCGGTATACTTCTCAAAACACTTTTATTATTAATGCCAACATTTTCATTTTTCACAAAACACACATTTTCCATTTTTCAAAACATATAAAACACTATTCCTTAACAATCCAAACATTTTATCTTTCATTTTACTTACACAAAACCCTTCCAACATATACTTCTACCTTTAAAACCTACCATCTCTACTTCTTATCTTTAATAAGCATCACCTTGAGTTTCAATTTTCAAAACACATTAGTTCCATTTCTTAAATTTTCAAAATCTAAACACTTTCCAATACGTACTTTTCACAAAAACACAAAATTAATTTCACTTTTTTTTTTACTTTCAAAACATATACCTTTTGCTTTCAAAAATCCCAAAATTTAATTCTCAAACCAAATATACTTTTCTCTTAACAACCACTTGCTTCTAAAAATGCTAGCCTAGGTAGTGTGAAGGGTACCAAAGAGAAATTTTTGGGACTTTTAAAAAAAATCAACTATTTTGATAATTCCCAAGGCAAAACTGAGAGTACTTTCTCTTAAAAAGAGTTGATAAAGTAAGTTCTACTAATAAAAAAAAATGGTATCAAAAGTTCTTTTTCTAACAACAATTTCTATGCAATAATCTATATATTGTTATATAAAATCTTTTGTCAAAAATAAATTAGGTTGCAGTTAAGGTAAACGTTCATTTTTATAACACAAGTTCTTCTATGTGTTGTTTAAAAAAGAAATGCTAACTAGAGAATCATCAAGCCGGTGACAATCTAAAGTCAGGTTTCAGATATTTTAATTAACATTCAAAACTCTGCTTAAAAAAAAAATGATAGCCATACATAGATTAGATTCCACATTGAAAATAAAAAGAATAGCAATCAAGAATGTGTGTGACAAACTCTAAAGTGGATCGCCATCACCGACTGTGCCTTCTGATTTGTTCTCCTCACATTTGTTTCTTGCTTCGTTTCAACCAACCAAGAATGTAAGAAGCTTAAAGGTCAAGTGCAAGAATCATTTCTCTTCTTGCTTGCTGGGAGAGATGGTTTGGTATAAATCCTCATGCTGGGAGGCGGACCAGAAGAACAGGACGGGCTGGGGGACTTCTCAAATTGGAAGGAGATAGAGGCAAACTGGGCTGACGTTTGCGAGCTCAGAAGCGACGGGATAGAGAGGTCTCTCGCCTGGAATTCTTGCACGAAAGAGAGGCGATGGACTAGAAGGGGTTTGCGAATTAAGAGGGGAGTTCGCCTGGGTTTCTTGCGGCACAGGGAAGCAACGAAGAGGGGGCTTCATGCGATTTGGAAGGAGAGATGGGGCTCGGCTGTTTCGCAAACTGCTGGAGAGAACCGAATGGGGGACATGCTCTGTATATGCGAATGAGAGGATTTTCATTTATTACAAGAGATTTTTTTTTTTTTGGAACTGAAGGGCTCGGCCTTGGATTTTCTGCGAAGAAGAAACAACGGGCTTGGGTGTTTTCGCGAATTTGGGAGAGTCGAGGGAGTTTCGTGCTCTATATGAATGAGAAGGATATGGGGTCTTGTTGCTTGTGCGAATGCAAGAGAGGAGCAGGAGGGCAGTTTTGCGAACTGCAATGCATGGGGAGTTGGGATTTTTCGAATTGATTGTTAACTGCTGGGGTCTTCGGTTCGTTCTAATAGAGAGGAGATCGGCTGAAGCTTCTTAGTCGAGAGAGGAGGCTGATCGTGTTGAGTGCAGTTCGTGAACTAAGAAGGAGAGGTCGTAGGGGATGAGGAGTTTGGACCGGATTTTAAACTCTTATTTAATTAGTTTAAAGTGTTAAGATTATTTAGTTTAGGTTATTAATTAAAGATGTGATTTAACAGTAAATTTATTCCATAAAGTTAAACTTAAAGTAGTGGGTTTGAGACGAGTTGAGTTTGAAGTTGAATTAGGAAGTTGAGTCGATCGACATCGACGAATAAAAAATTGAGCCTGATTTGAGTTCATTTTGGAGTTGAATTGAAATTGGATTGAATTGATCTTGATTCTAATTGAGTGATAGGCTCGAGTCGATGCTACGTCAGTGGGCATCCACCTAAGAGAAATTCTATAAGCAATGTCTACACTAGGCTTACGAAGACCTAGGTGCTAGAGTCGATTCTGGGGAGATTGACCTCAAATAATTAGGTCAACAATATGTCCTATCATCCCATAAGTATAACACTCAACTCCCAGTAAAGGGTTTCTCAATTTTTGATAATAAATTTGTCTCTTCCTAAATTTTGAAATTCTTTTCTTTAAAATAGGATTTATAAAATCTTCAAGTGTAGGGGATATCCTATCTTCATCAAGAGCTTTCACTTTTAACTTAAGAAATGTGTTTACATCTTCTAACACATTAATATCATATTTTAAATAATGCTCTTTATTTTTAGATTCATTCGTAAAAATCTTAAAATCTTTTTCTAATTCAGTGTAGGATGATTTCAAAAGATAATTCTTCTTATTTAAATCATCAAATTCATCATGTAAATTCATGTGATTATTATCAATCATTGCGAGATCTTTCCTAAGGGTTTCATGCGCCTTTTGTAATTCTTATAATTCTAAGTTTAATCTAACATGCATTTTCTTGAGTTTTCTATATGATGTATGTATTCTTTTAGAAACTTCAAGAAATTTAGTATAGGTTAAGTCACATACCTCTTCTTTATCTGACTGATCAAGATTATTGGCCACTAAACACATGTTGGTGACATTCTCCTCCTTTTCTATTTTTGACGAATCTAAAACTGAGTCTACCCAAAAAGCTTTTGAAAATCTCTTCTTGCCCTTTCTCACATTCACTTTCTCCTTCACTTTCTCCTTGCTAAGATGGCTTTAAGATTGGGGGGTTCTGATTTTATATGTCTAGATTTCTTGCATTTGTAGCAAATAATATTATTAGAAACCTTAATAATTTTATGGAACATACCACTATTCCACTATTGGCATCTCCTCTGCTTCCTTTTTAGAAAACTCATAAATTGTCTTATCATCAAGGAAATATCATCCTCATCCTTAGGTTGTGACTGATCAGTCTCTGAGTAATTTACTTTTAGTGTTATGCTCTTCTTCTTTTGTTGTTCTCTTGTATCAATCATTCTTTGACTCACTCCTTGCTCATAAATAATTAGTGATCTAGAAGATTATACATAGAGTAAACAATTATGTCCTTAAACTCTATAATAGAAGTTGTTTTAGCAACATAAGCAGTAGATAAAGAATGAAGAATTTTATTAACCATTTCAGTATTCATTAGTTCCCTACCTAATGCATACAAAGAAGTAACTATTTGAGTGAATCTTATTACATGTCAGTAACATATTCATTGGGTTTCATGCAAAACAGTTCATAATCATGTAATAAGATATTTAATCTAAATTACTTTACTTTATTAGCCCCTTTATAAGTAATACAAAGTCTATCCCAAATGTCTTTTCCGCTTTTACAATTGGAAATTAGCATGTAATCTTTTGACTTAAGTGAACGAAAGAAACTATTTAAGCATTTAGCATTTAACTGTGTTAAGTCATATTCTTCTATAGTCTAGAAAGTAAAGGGTGTTTCAACATTGATGCCATCTACAAGTCTAGTTAGCCTAGTATATCCTTCCTAAACTAAAATATGCATGCGATAATCAAATGATTGAAGAAAAGCTGACATGCGTATTTTCCAAAAATCAAAAAAGATATTATTACATAACAGAGGTCTAGTGATCAAATACCCTTCAGGTGTGTTTCTATTTCCAAAAGTAGCCATTATCATTTTTAAAAAGTAGTCTAAACTTATGGTTTTGAAATAATTCTCTGATACTACTTATTGATTATGTATAGTTTGTTAAATATAAGCTATTGTCCCAAGGCTAATTAAGAGGGGAGTGAATTTGTAATTTAAAAATTCTCTTGGAAAGTTTTAAAAAATCAACTTATAATTTTAACACAAAAGATTATCTTGTTAAAAAAGTTTTTCAACCACAAATTATCAAAGTGTAGAAAATAAAAATGTGAAAATTAAAAATGACATAAAAATTTATAGTGGTTCATTCAAACACGACCTACATCCACTCCCTAAAAATTCCTTCTTTAGGTATTGCATTATTACGAAAGTGACTCTCCTTTTGGCCTCATAGTAGGGCAGAGAAGCCTTTACAAAACCTCTCTTCCACCAATCCCTAGTGCGATAGAGAACTATCATCCTTTCATACCATCCAAGGGTCGGTAGAGAACCGTCATCTGTTCATACTCTCTAAGTGTCGTTAGAGAACTGTCATCCTTTTAGAACCTTTAGGTGATGGTAGAGTACTACCATCTGTTCACACTCTCCAAGTCTCGGTAGAGAACCGTCATCCTTTCACACCCTCCAAGTGTTAACAAAGTATCGTCATATGTTCACACTCTCCAAGTGTCGACAGAGAACTATCTTTCTTTCACTCCCTCCAAGTATTGGTAGAGTATCGTCATCCTTTTGCACCCTCCAAGTGTCGGAAGAGTACTCATCTATTCACACTTTCTATGTGTTGACAGAGTACCAGATCTTCTTCAAAAATCTTTTCTCAATCAACTCGAAATAAGAAAGAAAGAGTAAAACTAAAAACACAAAGAGATCGTTACCTTTGAGTAACCTTGTGAACCCTTCACACTCCACTTGCAAGAATTCTCTCTCAAACACTCTCCCAAATACTCTCTTTCACTTGCTCTTGAAAAATCACAAAGATAAGACTTTTTCACATCAGTTTTTAAGGACCTTTTAAATGAAAGACATGAAAAACTGTCCAAAAAATAAAATTTTCTATTTTGAGTGTGTGAGTTTGTACAATATGATCATATGTTCGTACATATAAATAGTTCAAAAATTATTGCATATAAACCTTATGTGAATTAGTATGAAATGATTTCATATATGATGAGTGTCCAGTATGAATCTAGTTCATACTGTATGAATAGTTAGAAAATATTTCATTTTTGTTCGGATGAAAAGAGACCCCATATTTTTGTACTCTGGATGACGTACGTATAAAGATGACATCATATAATATGATCTATTAAAAAAAAATTCAAGTTTGTTAGGATGAAAAGGGATCCGTCTAACTCATACACTGGACGACGTATGTACGCTGATGAGATTATACGACATGAACCATTCAAAAAAACTTTGAATTCATCGGGACAAAAAGGGACACATCCAATTCATACACTGGACAGCGCACATATGATGATGATATAGTATGGTATGAACCGTTCAGAAAAAACTTTGAATTCATCAGGATTAAAAGGGACCCATCTAATTCATACACTATATGGTGTACGTAAGAAGGAAGCTTCGTACAGTACAATCCGCGCTTAGAAAAATTTTTAACCTTCTATTCGTTTCACTGCTCGTAGGGGAAATAACTAAACAAATCTTCCTGTATGAAGTGAGTTCATAGATTAAGATTAGTTTAAAAATTACAAATTTAAAACACTCCCCAAGTGTGTGCATACACAGTTATTCAATTACAACCACACTCTCTCAGACTCAATAAAATGAGAAATATAAACTTCATTTACAATGAACCCTAATCTAATCTGATTTGAAGTCATCAAAAATCTGGAGTATGATTTTCCTAAAATGTTAGTACACTCAAACAATAAAGCTATACATGCAAAATAAGTTAGGAGAAATAGTAATTAAAATAATAATATTTGAAATCATCAAAAACATATATATTGTAAGAATATCAACAATCGAAAAACTAAGTTTCAACTATCTAAACAAATTTTGTCTTATTTTTTATTTTAAAACATGTAAGCAATTATTGTCTTCTCTAAAACAGTAAAAGGTAGAAACATTGCTGATTGTTTCTCTTCCTCTAACTTCTTTAGTTGTGTATTTTATTTTTGAATCGAAATAGATTTCAAATTAAAAATTTGAATTTGAAATAGAGATAGTAATTTATCTCAAATTAATAGTGTTCCAAGTTAATGAGTCACTTTCAAGTTTTATTAACTAGGATATATATATATATATGTATATATGATTTTATTTTATGATTTGCTTTTCCTTATATTAGAGAGTGAATTTTTTCTCTTATATCTGAATGATAATCTCATAACTGAGAGTTATTAAAGGTTTTAAAAGGAGGAAAGTTTGCAAAAATAATAAGAGGCACAAAATGAGTCCAAAATTGAAAAGATGTGCAATGACCACCAAATATTTGCAAGATACACAAAACAAATCAAAAATCAAAAGTTAAACTAAGTGCATCAAATAACTGAAAAAAGATGCACTAAATGAGCCCACAAAGAAATTAGCTTCCTTCTTTTTCAAATCTTTAAATCTTAGGAGAATGCATGTGCCAATTGTTATCTTCAAACACTTAAAATTAAAAATAATAATTCCTGATTCATTACTTTGCAATATTGTTGTACTAGATATTTTTTTAAAATAATGTTTGAAAATTTTACTTTTCTTATCTAATTTCTTTTTTGAATTAGATTTTTAGTTAAAAATAATTTTAACCTATAAGGATTCTGAGTTAGGATTAATATGATCAATTTTCTAACCTTTATGGATTTTAGCATTGTCAATTCATTTATTACTATTTTTTATATCTAATAATAAGATAAATTTATCATTTACAAGAGTTGATTGATTAAAAAAATTAATTTTGATTTATTATTATTTTTAGCTTATTCTTGTCTTATTTTATGTCTTTCGTATTTTTCTTTTTTATTTTGAAACCCTCCTAATCATCACATTTCTCTATATTCTTTAATTTTTGTTCACATCATTTAGGACTATCCAGTATGATCTCATGATTGTACAAAATGATCTAGTGAATTCTTTATAAAAAATAAAAAAAATGGTTGGTTTTCTTCATCCTCTTCACACCCTTCCAATCCTTTCTTGTTCCCTCTTGAACTCATACTCTTGGAATGGCTAGTGGAAAAAGATCCAGAGTGGATGGTAGTTTCTCATTTAGGAAGGCTATTGATCCTTATTTCATTGAGGAAGCTGATGAAGTTGCTTACAACTTCTATAAGAATTCTAGCATTACCCCATCAAAAATTAACAATCAAAATGTTATGAACTTTCAGTTGCTTGTTCTATTTCCTAGAATAACTCTTTGCTTTATCCTTACACCAGCCTTTCCATTTGATTTAGAACTTTTGTTTGAATTCTTTGCCAACATTTATATTAACAATGCTTTACAATCATATGTTAATTGAAGGCATGTAGAGATAACCTATCAGAATTTTCATGAATTCCTTCACCTCTCAACCAAGCTGGTCTAATAGTTTGATCAATGGGAAGTTTGGTTTGATTACTATATAGCCAAGAAACAGCAACAACATGATAAAGAATTAGCACATTTTGATGCCTACATAGAATAGCAACAACAACAGTATGACTAGGATATGACCTAGTTTGGTGAGTAGTTTGCCTCTCTTCACCGCTACTTTTAGCCACCACCACCGCCTCGTGATCAGTGTCCCTATTGGTTATAGGCTATTTTTATTTTTGGTTTTATCTTTTCTTTGAGATGTATATGCTATTACTCAATTTAGTGTTTTCTTTTTTCTTCTTTTTGTGATGTCAAAAGGGAGAGTCATGTGTTATTTGCATTCTATATTTTAGTTAAATTTATTTATTTTTTTTGTTTTTGTTCTATTTTTTCTTATGCCTCATATTTCCTTAAGAAATACAAAAAAGAAGTTATCCATGCTCTCAAAATTTTAAATAATAAATGTTTGCCATCATAAAAGGGGAGACTATTACAAATATGCGCCCAAGTATTGTGATTTTGATGATAATAAATATTATTAATTCTTTATTATTACTATTATGAAATATCTATTTTATTTGTCCAACTTACTAAACTTTCAGGCCCATAAGTTCACCTGCAATGCAAATTAGCAAAAGATTGGGTAGAGTAGGGTTGAGTCTATTTATAATTTCAATTTCATTGAGCAAGTCATATATTTAGTGAACCTCAAGCTAAGTAACCTTGCACACACATACTCAAGGGGTGCGTTAGTGAATTAGGAGAAAAATATATTTTTTTAACTATTCATATAATACAGTATCAATCATACTGGATGCTTAGTAATACAAGAAACCCTAATTAGGGCACCCATTATTAGGTAATATTGATTAACTAATCGTACGGAACAATTTTGATCGTACAAGATGATCAGTTATAGACATAAAAAATAGTCACTAATCATAATTAAGGCAATATATTAAACTTTAAATTTTGTTCTAATCATACAAGATGATATTTATCATACTAGGTAATTTATAATAATCATACTTAAATTGATCTAATGATTAAGGGACTAATTATGGTTAGATTGTTTAATCAAATCATACAGAATAATCTACTCAGATTATACTAGATAGTCTTTGATATTTCATAGGATGGTCCCTTATTGTCAAAGACAATAATCATAATTCTCTTCTTATTATATAGGCAATCATTCTGGACATCCCAAGGGTTATGTAGGATGATATGTAAATTGCCTCCTATCATCCCATATTGTACTGGATAATCAATATAATATCTTGAACTAATCATCCTAGATAATCATAAAATCATTATGGATGATATGTACTAATACTTGAACTGATTGTACTGGGCAATGCTGATTATACTAGCTAAAAGGGATATTTTGAACTAATCGTACGAGATGATCTCAGGATCATAATGGATGATCTTTGATGGTAAATTTAAAATTAGGGCTTTATTTGAAGTCTCTTTATTCAATCTCTCATATTATCTTTTGAGAGATCTTTTGTTGTTGGGTTAACTTGAGAAAGAGCTTAGAGAAGGAAGAGTGGAGAGCTTTAAAAGAGAGAGATGCTTATGAGGGGGAGATGTGAGGGATACATAAAGGTTTCTCCAAGAAAGGTTTTCACCATCTTCTTCAAGCTTTTTCCTTAGTTCCTTTGTGGCTCTAGGGAGACTTTCATCTACATCAGCTTCCAAAGTTCTCTGCCTGCTCCTAGAGGGAGTAAAAGGATTCCAAGGTTCTCTGCCTACTCTAGGAGAGAGTAAAAAGATTTCTAGGTTCTCTACCCACTCTAGGAGGGAGTAAAATGATTTTTAGGATCTTTACCTACTTTTTAAGGGAGTAAAATAATTCAAGGTACTCTACCTCACTAGGTCGGTGGAAAGATTTTATAAGGGCTTCTCCGCCTTGCCGTTGGGGTAGAAGGAGAGACACTACTTTTAGTGCAATACTTGGAAAGGGGGTTTTAAGGGAGTGGATGTTGGTCAGGTTGAAGAACCAACATAATTCTGGTGTATTATTTCTATTTACATTTTCACATTTTTTAATTATTTGTTATGTGTTTGAAATCTCTGATATTCATTATTATGAAATTAGTTTTTCTTCTATATTATAGGATAAAATTTTTTGTTTTAAAATATTCAAAAAAATTTCAAAAAGATTTTCTTTTCCTTCAGAAATTTTTTTAAATAACCAATTCACACCCCCCCCCCCCCCCCCCCCCTCTTGGTTAGCCTCGAGCTAGTTCATAAAGGTTTAACAACCCTCACAAACTTTCAATGTATGCCCCTAACTTCCCCAACAAAAAAGTATATCTTATTTTCCATTATTGGCCTAGATACTTATGGTGTTAGTACTTTACAACTACACTTATTTACTTGAACAATCTCTTTTGGAGATGAGATGGTGGATTCTTTTAATTATGAGTTATCATTTACTTTTAACACTTCATCTGATGAATTATTAGAATTAAATAACTCAATTTCTATATAATTAGGTTCACCCTGAGCATTGAGGATAGGGGAATCATTATTAGACAAATATTAAAGAATTTCTTTTAACTAGTTCGTATGACTTTGCTTGTGAAGAGGCTGACTCTTGGAATTTTGAGGGGAGAGTTGGCGTTATTGCTTTTTCGACATTGATTGGTTCATTCTTGGTGGCTGTTGTTGGTTGTGTTGATGCAACAGCTAATTTTACTCTTGATTGGAGCTTGTTGGTCCCTAAGATCGATGGGGGTCTTGTTGATGTTTGTTAACAGGTTTAGTAGTTTTTTTTTTTTTTTTTTTTGTTACTAGTTGTCATTTGCTTGTTTTGCTTATAGGCTTCTTTTTCCTTTTTAAAACCATTGTGATGAAATATGAGATTTTTACTAGGCTTCATCTTCCATCTTTTGGGAAAGCTGGGATACTAACCAACCTTTTAGGTTGTTTTAATATTTGGTATCCCCATCACCCCAATGGATCTAAAATGGAATTTAGTGGATCACATATCCATTATGATAGTTTTAAAAGGGTTTTCTTTTGCTTTCTAGTTTGTAATAGGTTTTTCTTCTTTTTAATTCAATTTGCATTTCCTCAAAAAAAAAAACTAATTATGTTTTTGGTTTTATAGATTTATTTTCGGTTGCACTATTTACATTACCATTTATTACATCATTAGAAAATATAGATAAGATATATACTAAATCATTCTTCACTTCTTTCAAAGCCCCTCGCCAAACAAAATTTAAATCATATAGTATACGGCTTACAATAGCTTTTGCTTTCCCATTTGATGACATTACAACTTTACTTCTTAAATTGCTTCCTTTTTTTAGGTTCCTCTTTCTAAACTATTGAAAACTAACCGCCTATCAAAACTTTATTCTACGCTTCTTCTTTAGGATTTATTGGATCAAACTAAACAGGACTCTGCACTCCTTGAGATTCCTGAACAAATGAATGATAAAGTTTATTTAGAATTTTTTAGCTGATTAGGATAAATCTATATTTGAATCATCATCAAATTTTAAATTTGGGATTGAAAGAAAAGGCTCACAGGCCAAGTATTAGCATATCCTTAATGAGAATCAACTAAATACTTATTAGGTATTACAACCACTCAAACTTTAATATTTCTTTCGAGACACTCTATAATGTTACACAATCTTTAATTTATTGACTTATCATTCATTGATAAGGGCAATAGTTAGGTTACCCCACCTTACCCACATCTTAAGGTTTCTAAGGTTCAGATAGTTTGAATTAAATTTTCTTTAAGAGAGTTTTAAAGATTCTATTTATGGCTTCCCTTTTGAATGAATAGATTTTATTTTTAACTGTCTCAAACCTCCATTTATTTTCCACTAGAGTAATATAAGGACTAACTCTGAATAGTTGATCATTCTTAATTTTGTTATATTGTTGATACTAGGGAGAAAGAGTCTTTTTTTTTTTCTTAAATATGCATTGGTTTTTTTTCCTTTTATCCATTGCAGACACTAACCCATATTTCTATTCTAACACTTTTTAAGGTTTTATTTTCTAGATTTATATTAATTGAGTCAATTCTTCTTAAATATTAGTGGCTTGATAAGTATAAATTATGCAATTTTTTTTTATATTAAGTATATTAAAAATATACTATTTTTGTTATATTTATATAGGAATTATGTAGCAAAATATCAAAATTATAAGTGTTGGGAAGCACTGATATGATTCATGCTGCAACACTAAATCGATCAATGTCAAATCACCCATTTCAACATGGTGATACCAACCTTCTCCATTTTCTAGAGTTGCAACATCATAGACTTTAGTAGCGCTGTGAAAGTTCGGGAGGTTGTACAACTTCATTGAACTATCCCTATGTAAAACCCTTCAGATTTCATGATTTTTTGTGCAGGTTCGCCAGTACGAACTAATTTAGTACGAGACGAACAGTTAAAATTTTTTTATTTCATCTGCACGAATCATCTGTATGAACTGAATAAGTGCAAAATAGAGTCAATCTTTCTGGTATGAAAATTAAATATCATCTGTATGAATGTGGTCTGAATGCAGTCCAGAGCCGATCGTCTAGCACGAACATAAATATCATTCATACGATTGAAAATATCTTTTTCTCCATTTAAGGATTGTTTGACATGTTTTGAAGAAAGAGAAAGAGGAGAGAGAAAGAGAAGGAAGAAAAGGAAAAAAAGCTTGGATTTGAAGGCTGCAGAGCGATTTTTGTCTGTCGATGTAGTTAGAAGAATTGCACATCTCACAATAAGGAATCCATATCCTATTTCTGATTTCAAAGATTTCATGTTTTGGTACTTTTCTACTCAGATTTTTGTTTCCATTATCAAAAAAACATGTTTATTTTTGTATTGACAAAACTTTCACCACGTAACTTTTTGTATGTTATAGAGAATATGATTTTGCATATTTTGAATATTTTCTGAAAATTTTTCCCTCGATATTTTGATATCTGTGGGGTTTTTATCAAACATAATATTATCTGGATGTTGAAAAATAGTGCTACAGTGCAATAAAAGTGTAGAAATATTGTTTTACATGATCTCTAATAATTTGGTAATTTTTTAAAACTGTGCATTTTACAACGGCTTCTTTCTATTGTACGATATTTTAAGGGTTCTCTAAATTAATCTAAATTATGTCTGTTTGATACAATACATTGATGAGATGAAAATGAATGTGGTTACATGATTGAAAGTACTGTTATATTACTGTGATACAGTTGTGTGTGTAAAGACAAGTAAAGACTGGTTGAACCGTTGGTTGGAGATTGATTGACCTGCACAAGATGGTGGGCCGACGGGCTTTCCTTTAAATATGGTTTGGTGTTATCCTCTATTGATTCACGTGATACTGATTGGGAGTTATAAGGAGATGATTATTGTGCTGATGGGAAAAGAGTGATAACTATGTTTACTGAGCCAACAGATAATGATATTGATACTGATACATGACTAAAAAATACCATAATAGCTAGCTCTTCTTCTTCTACTTGTTTATTATGACTACTATACTGAAATACATATTTTGAAGCATTGCTCTTATTATTATATAGATTTATCATTACTATACGAATTTATTTTTACTGCACGATTTCACTGTTATGCATTACAATTTATGTACTGGATTATTACTAACACTAATACAGACCCTGATACTATTTAATACTACTGATTTATAATACTGATCTTATGCATGTGATATATTGAATACATGATATAGAATAACTGAATAGCACGTATACATTCCGATATGATTTTACTGCATTGATTTAATTTCAACTGTCATTATCTATGTATCGATTTGACACTATATACAATTTTATATTGTATTGATATTTTGGATACGATACTTTCTTTAGTGATTTGACTGAGGTTATAGATACAACGATTACATTAGAGATCTAGTATACGACTAGTTTATTACTTTATGGACTTTTATACTGTTTACAGAATTTAATACTGTCAATTATGGATATTACTATTTTTGCACTGATTTTTATTTTTGCATTGACTCAATGATCATATGTAAGGGATTGTTATGATTTGGCTGATTGACATGCATATTGCTTCTATATCATGCTTTGATTTCAGTTGTAGATTGGTGACCTGATGGGCTTTTAAGCTCATTATATGTGGTTAATGCTTTTAGATCAGGGCAATGGAGCAGAAGTGTGATTGGTCAGGATTCTTCAGGTTCTATTCTTTTTTTTTATATAGTGATTTTTTTTTGTACTCAGGATATGATGCATATGTGATAATTATGAAGATCCTGAGTATTGTAAATAACTTTTGGGAATGAATATAAATATGTACTTTGATGTTCTAGATTATAGAATATGTTATACTATTATTTACTAGTGGATGACATAGATAGCTCTTGTTTGTCAATTGTTTAAATGATTAAATGAATAATTCTTTCAAGTTATATCCTTGGGGCATCACAAATTGGTATCAGTGCATAGTTATTAGAAGAATTGAATGTTACAAGAGCTGTAAGATTTGATTGAGAGTTGGGTAGATTGGGTAGATAAAGGGGTAATAGTTTGTATGCATAGTTAAATGACTTGTGATAGAATGAACTGCATGACTGTTTGATTTTGATGAGTTTTGGTCTTGATTTAATTTGGTTTAAATTTTGATTAGATGGATTTGTTTTTATAAGGATTTTATGTTCGATTCTTTAAGGGAAATGTCGGGGACAGCATTTTTTTTAAGGTAGGTAGATTATAAAACCCTTTAGATTTCATGATTTTTGGTGCAGGTTTTTCCAATACGAACTAATTTAGTACGGGACAAACAGTTGAAATTTTTTTATTTCGTCTGTATCAATGGTCTGTACGAACTAAACAAGTTCAAAATAGAGCCGATCGTCCTGGCACAAACATAAATATCATCCATACGATCAAAAATATCTTTTTTCTCTATTTAAGGATTGTTTGACACATTTTGAATAAAGAGAAAGAGGAGAGAGAAAGAGAAAGAAGAAAAGGAAAAAAGCTTGGTTTTGGAGGCTGTGGAGCAATTTTCTTTCGTCGACGCAGTTGGAAGAATTGCTCATCTCGTAGTAAGGAATCCATATCAATTTTTATTTTTAAAGATTTTGTGTTTTGGTATTTTTCTGCTCAAATTTGTGTGTCCATTACTAAAAAATATGCTTATCTTTGTATTTAAGAAACTTTCACCGCGTAACTTTTTATATGTTATAGAGAATATGATTTTGCACATTTTGAATATTTTCTAGCAATATTTCATCGAGTATTTTTATATTTACAAGGTTTTTATCGAATAGAAAATTATTTGGATATTAAAAAATAGTGCTACAATATAATAAAAGTTTGGAAACATTGTTTTACGTGATCTCTAGTAATTTGGTAATTTTTTGAAACTGTGCATTTTACAACGACTTCTGTCTACTGTACGATATTTTAAAGGTTCTCTAGATCAAGCTAAATTAAGTCTTTTTGATACAATGCATTGATGAGATGAAAATAAATGTGGTTACATGATTGAAAGTACTGTTATATTACTATGAAACAGTTGTGTGTGTAAAGACAAGTAAAGACTTGTTGAACCATTGCTTGGAGACTGATTGATCTATATAGAATGGTGGGTTGACGGGCTTTCCGTTAAATATGGTTTGGTGTTATCCTCTATTGATTTATGTGATACTGATTGGGAGTTATAAGGAGATGATTATTATGCCGACGGGAAAGAGTGGCGACTCTGTTTACTGGGTCAACGGATAATGATACTGATACAAATACAAGACTAAAAAACATCATAATAGCTAACTCTTCTACTTTTACTTATTTAGCATGACTACTGTACTGAATTACATGTTTTGAAGCATTATTCTTGTTATTGTATGGATTTATCATTACTGAATGAATTTATTATTACTGCATAATTTCACTGTTATTGCATTACTGTTTCTGTCTCTGGATTATCACTGATACTGATATAGACACTGGTACTATTTGATAATAATGATTCATTATATTGATCTTATGCATGTGATATACTGAGTACGTGATATAGAATAACTGAATATCATGTATACATTTCGATACAATTTTACTATATTGATTTGATTTCAATCATCATTACCGATGTATCGATTTGACACTGTATATGATTTTATATTATACTGATATTATGGATATGATGCTTTCTTTAGTGATTTGACTAAGGTTATAGATACGACGATTATATTAGAGATCTAGTATATGTACTGGTTTATTGCTTTTTGGACTTTCATATTATTTATAGATTGACTACTGTCAATTATGGATATTACTGTTTCTTCACTGATTTCTATTTCTGCATTGATTCAATGATCATGTGTAGGTGATTGCTATGATTTGACTGATTGAGATGAATATTGCTTCTGTACCGTGCTTTGATTTTAGTTGTAAGTTGGTGACCTGCTTGGCTTTTAAGCTCATTATATGTGGTCAATGATTTTAGGTCAGGGCAAGGGACCGGGAGTGTGAAATTGATCAGGGTTCTATTCTTTTTTTTTTTTTTTTTTTGATATAGTGATTCTTTTGTACTCAGGACAGAATGGATACGTGATAATTGTGAAGATCCTGAGTATTATAAATGACTTTTGGGAATGAATATAAATATGTACTTTGATGTTCTAGATTATATAATATGATGTACTGTTATTTACTAATGGATGACATAGATAGCTATGGTATGTTGATTATTTAAATGATTAAATGAATAATTCTTCCAAGTTAGATCTTTGGGGCATCATACCCTAAGTGCACCAAGAAGGGGCATGAAATTGTAATTTACATCTTACTAAAATAAAACACCTTTTTTCTTTTAACCATTATCACAGTTTATACAAAAAATCTAGTTGAGTATATAACACAGGCTGAAGCAAATTACAAACTTAATTTTCCTTTTCAAAGTTTTGTAACATAGATAGATCAACATGAATATTTTTTTTCTTTCTAACACAAATTAAATCTAACCATGCAAGATTAGTTCAAACTGCAATCATCATTATTCTATATGATTAGTTCAAAAAATTAATGTTTTGACTAGTACAATATCTATGATGATCAGATTGCACCTCTATTAGCCATACATTATGTTCTATATAATACAATATGATTGGACATATTTATTAAATATTGATTTAATTTACTAATCATTGGGACTAATTTAAGAATGAATTTAAATATCATACAGTAGGATTAGTTAAAAAATTGAATTTCAAAATACTTACATAAATTATCGGCAGCTTTTTTTTATGAAAAAGAATCATGTAATATGATTAAGATCATAAATTATGATTAGTTCATATGCATTTATTATAAATTTGTTCATTAAACTAATTTTTTATTTAACTAACTGTATAGAATGATCATAATTGTATGGTATGGTTAGTTCAAAAACTTTTTCATCTCACTTTTTTCACTCCCCTATGTGTTTGTGCATGGTCACCAATTTAGCATACTCCCTTACATTGTCATACTCAATAAATATAAAATAAATGAAATTAAAACTATAAACTCTTTTGAATAACATCCTAATCTTCCCAAACTTGAGCAAAGATCATTCTTGAGCACTATATGATATAAGCATTATTTGTTATCATCAAAATCACAAGCTAAGGATCCTAGATTTCATATTGTTATGCTCAAAATTAGTGTCAAAGCAATGGGTTTCTCAAGCACCACAACACTAAATTGGCAGACTTTCTAGCACCATGGCATTTGAAAGCCTTTCCAAGCACCACAACACTAAAATTTGATAGAATCAGGGTGGAGAAGTTACAACAGTTATGATTCATGCTAATATAGCTAAGAGATGCAATAATTTAGGATGTAATCACGCCACATCATGTGTTAACACAGGATATGCACCAATTCAGTGCTAAGGTGCTAGTTCACTTTTCATCACAGCAATGCCACACTACCTTATGTTGTAGTGCTAATATTCAATCTTATAATTACAATAAATAGAGGTAAGTTTTTTTTCAGCATTTAGTTCCATAAGTTCAATTTATTACTTTTTTAGTGTAATTATTTAGTGCACCTTAGAGTAAAATCTAAGGGATGCTAGGGAGGTGCAAGATATAATCTTTTAGATAAACAAACATATGTTTTCCTAATCAAATCTATAAATGGAAGGAGGAGTGTAGAGAAGAAACTTTGATCCATCCTTATGATAAGTTTTTTCTACTTCTCTTTTACTTTGTTCTTCTATGAATAAAAAGACTATCAGTTTTTCGTGTCTCGGTGGGACTTCTATTTTAGGCTAATGATGTAAAGAACATAACAAGTGCTAGTTTAGACTAGGCATTCTATTTTAGGCTAATGATGTAAAGAATAGAATAAGTACTAGTTTAGACTCTTGTACATTAATAAATATAATGATGTTTTCAATATTTATCATTCATCATTTAATAGATACAATGGCTATGTATGTTGTTAAAACTTAAGAGTGATGTATAGCCTTGATGGAGGAGTGCAAGAATAATTAGGAATATTGAAATTTACTATTAGCATGCCTAGACATAGGATGTTACACTATTCTATATTCTATGAAGATAGTAAAATTGTTGGAAGACTACAATATTTCTTTTTCAATATAAAAGCTCAATAGAGATTGAGGTATGCACATGCTCTAATCCGCATCTACAGTTAAGAGTCACATTAGAAAAAATATATTATATACATGTATTAGTCCAAAAAAAATTATCAAAATTGTATTAACTATTTTACCTATTTTCATTTAGTGGTAGAAACTCAAAAACCTTATTTTTATTTCAATAGGATAAAATCCTTACATTTTTAGTTAGTAGCAGTAGTTTGTATTGCAGTATAGTATATCACTTCCTTATGAGTTTGACACTCTACTATACCACTTTATTAGTTGATTTGACACATATACTTATATAAGTTAGTAGGCTATTTTAAAATTTTATATTAAATAAAATCAAAGTATATTTTAAATCCAATGAGTTTTATATCATCTTACCATTATCTTATCACATCACAAGCACCACAACCACGCCATCAAGTTTTTGTCACCAATGACGGGGAAGTTTTATGCTTATTGTAATTTACTATATTAATAAAATAAGTACATATTTAGACTTGTATCCTGTATCATTTTTATTTCTTTTAAAAAAAGAATATATATATATATATATATATATATATATATATATATATATATATATATATATATATATATATATATATATATATATATATATATATATATATATATATATATGTGTGTGTGTGTGTGTGTGTGTGTGTGTGTGTGTGTGTGTGTGTGTGTGTTTCTATTTTTAGTTATTATATATTGTTGTATGCTTGATATCGAGTAAGGAGTCTTAATTATATGATCCAGAAATATAATGGCCCCTTACAAAATTTTGAAAAAACAAAAATTGTTTAACCATGTTTGACCAAGTTCAAGATCAAGATCATGCTAGACCTCTTAGGGATTATACTAATATTATATTTAAAGGAATTCATTAGAGTATTAATAGACCGACTATCAAGGATAATAATTTTAATTAAAACTATTCATGATCTAAATGGTTCAAAATTCCCAATTTGGGGTAGCTCCTTTTAACGAACCTAACTTATATTTAGACAGTTTCTTAGAACTTTGTATAATATTTAAGTATAATTGTGTTAGTGATGATGACATTAGACTTAGATTATTCCCATTTTGTCTATGAGAAAGGGATAAAAGTTGGTTAAATTCTTAACCCCAAGCTCTATAATCACTTGGAATGAGTTGGCACAAAATTCCTAGCAATTGGAAAAGAATTATTTGAACTCTATTGAGGATACTAGTGTTTTAGGTATTAAAAATGTAAATTTCATTAGATGATAAAGTAACTCTAATTCTAATGCATATAATCCAAGTTGAAGGAACCACCTTATTCAAATGGTCAAATAAAATTGGTGGAAATAATTAATGGAATTCAAGGAAATATAATCAAGGATGAAATTTGAGTAAGCCTCGACAACTTATTATGAATCCTAGACCCTCTTCTCCTCTAGGATTTAATCAAAACAATCAGTTTGAGAATAAAAAGTCACCATTAAATAGGTAGTGATTTAATTGGGAACTCAATTATAAAGTCAAGCTAGTTCAATTAAAGTTTTAGAAACTTTATTTGGTAGTTTATAATTTCCTTCAGTAGTAAACCTCTTGGGTCTCTTCCTAGCAATACTAAAGTTAAATTAGTTAAATTATTACACAAATATATAATATTTAAATTTTAATAAACACTTTAATTGACATAATATAAAATTTAAATTAAAAAATTCTTACTAAAGCTTGAGGTCATTCAACATAAGTTCGAGTAGCCTGTCCAATTATTGTTAAAGTACTGTCATGTCTAATGAAGTGTTCTTCCCAATTCACAATATTGTTTATAAGCACTAAACACCAATTTGGACCAAATGAGTAGTTACAAATTCTATCTATAGGATCCATACTTTGAATATATCCAATTTCCATATTTTTAGTACAATTAAGAACACTTTTTACTATAACTTTAATTTCAACCTATACATATGAAGTTTATAAGATATAACAAAAATTTGTAAAAAACATATGAAAGATTAAAATATGGCTATACAAGTTCATAAGTAGTTTGCATTTCGAGAATATTTAGCAAGTTTGAATGGCAAGCTATGAGTAGCTTGTTGTGTACATTGCAGTCCAACTTTATTTTAGCAATTACCTAACCATATCCTTGAACTTGTTCTTCTAATTTTTTAAAGCTTCCTTGTAACCTTCTATTAATCAATATGCACTACTTCAATTTTGGATATCTCCCCATGCCACATAAGGAGTTACTCAAAAACCATAAATGCAAGCTCTTCCAAACTTGTCATGTCCAAGAACCTTTGAGAAAATATCAACTTTTCCAACATCTTCTATTTGATATGTTTAGCTTCTTATTTCCTTAATCTTTTCCTAATTATAATTAATATTAACTCTTTCACATAATTTTTTAATAATTTATAATTAATTAATGAAAAAGTTATTATCAGTACTTACTAAAGCTTCACTAGCCTCAATACTATTAGCAATTTTTCTTTGTTTACCACTTTTCAAATATTTCAACTCTCATTTGTGATTGACCTATGCTTTTCTCCAAAAAATTAAATAAATAACTCTATAATTAAGTAAAATAAAATTTTAATTGACTTGAAAATTTAAGTATAACACACACTATCACAAACTTTTATATACATATAAAATTTACCTAAGCTTCACATACTTGACCAAAACTCCTTTATCCAGTTATATGGATCAAACCCTTTTTTGACCTACTTTTTTTATTTCATTCACTTATATACTGAACAAAAGTATGAATTAGTTAAAAATATAACATGCAAATAAGATAAAATTTAAGAGCTATGATAATTTACCTTTGATTCTTTTGAATTCCAATAGGAAAAAAAAAAGAATTTTCCATTGATCTTTAAGTATCCTTTTTGAAAAAAAAAACATTACATAGTTGTTGTTCTATAGACATATTTGAATCATAATATCTATATTTAACTTATGCTTTCCAATTTTTCCTTTTCTTCCCAATGGATTAAAGTACCCATACATTACTACCATGGGGAATCTCAATTATCTCCTAAAAAAACAAAATATTTATTGTGATATCCAAAGACTTTTCCTATTTTATGTATGAAAATAAAACAAAATAAACTAGGTAAGCATACTATGAAGATAAATAACTAAACTACTTCCAACATATTTTTTTCAAAGACTTTGGCATTTTATCCTTACTTCTGATATCAATTGGTGCATGTTTCCCATTTTGATAAAATCATTCCTAAAAACTTGATAAATAATGTTTTATTTTGTCCAATATGTTTACCATGTTTGTCAAAATTTATAACTACTTGTTTTCAACCTTGTTAGGAAGCATGATATCCCCAAACACTACACGTATATGTTGAACATCTTTTTCATTTTTGTTCCTCATTACTTCTAACTGCTAAGAAAAAATATCTTAAAATTAAGATCTTTTAATTATGATAAATGCAAATGTAAAATAAGCATAAAACGTTTTGACAATATCTTAAATAAGAGGAAAACCTACAAAATAATTTTCATTGGTATTGATTGGAACATCTATTTCAACTTCAGTTTATTTGCTTCATTTTGTATTTGTAATATGTGTTCTGGTTTGTGGTAGCAGTTCTTAAAAATCATTAATAAAACATAAACATGAAAAGAGCATAATAAAAGATAAAGAATACTTTATTTATCACCCATGTGGCTCACATAATCTACGGAGAAAAATAAAACATACAATTTATTAATATAAATGGTAAGGTTCACTACATCAAAACTAAATGCAACCTTTAGATAAACACACATAAGAAACACATAAATCATAAAATGTTACATAGTAATTAGATTTATACAATGATCTGAGGATTTAATTAAAAAAGAAAATTTTTTATATTTTAAAAGAAATAATACACAAATCATATACTATAGTAGAATGCCATCAACATCATCTTTAGTCCACTGAACTTCATCATCAACAAAATACTACTTAGTAGAAGTCTCACTTTTCAAGTAGTCATCAACATTGGTGTCCATGTGAATGTCATAAATATTATTTATTAGTGTTGTAACAACAATATACCATATATAATCAATAGAATTTTTCACATAAAAAACTTGTTGAACTTGAGAAGAAAGCACAAAAGGTTCTTTATGTCATTCGATGTTATTGAAAATTAGTCAAGGTGTAACCATCCTCATCCTCCTTCAACCTCTTTCCTTTATAAACCCATTAACATTCAAATAAAATAGCAGTTCAATCTACTATGTTGTCCAATTCAATTATATTTTTAAGATCTCATACTATGTCAAGTTACTTGAAATAGGGTTATTATCTTTGATACTAATGAAGCTTGAAGTTAGATCTTTAATCATCACTCCATAATTTTGAGTTTTTTTTTTCATCAAATCAACAGTAAGAAATGTAAAACCATTTATAAGGTACTTCTAGTATACTGTGACAACATTGGATGGACATCTAGCTAAGTGCCTCAAATTAGAAGAATATGTATCATCCTTCAATGGATCAGCAATCTATTAAAACAAACTAGATGTAATCAGTAAAAAATCTCTTGTAAAGTCCGTTAGCATTATCACACTAACCTTATTAGAAAACTAAGAAACAAAATCCTTATTGTTTACCCTTTTAGCTTCATGATTTATAAAGCAAAACCTATTTTTTCTTATCATTTCTTTAATTGTAGTATAATATTCATGGTATATAATCATAAAATTTATAAGAATATAATAATAGTAATTATATAAAAAATGAAACCACGTATTCTTCAACTAATTTTTTCTTCTACCTAATATATAGCTCTATTTCGTAACAATTCAAAAAGACATATCGATGTCCTTTTATGAGTGTGTCATCATTAAAGATCTTTACCTCTCTCTTTCCAAGTGCCCGACCATTTGTTACAAATATATTAAGTCCTTCATTCAAAATAATTTCATCAATTTCATTTCTTCCAACTTGATAATGCCTTATATTCACATGTTCACGAAGATATAAAGAGCTAAATGTTAAATATTTCTCCACAATATAGCCTTCTACAATTGATCCCTCTGAACGACTTCTATTTTGAAAATATGACTTTAACTTCCCAAAAAATTTGCAAATTTTGATTAATAAATGATATCATTTTTTATTTAAATTTATAAATGATAAAAACAATGATACATTAAATAATTACTAACCTCTAAATAGGATACATCATACGATAATATACATTACCTTCAATCCTTGCTTTAGTGGCCAACTAAATTTTCAAATGTACCATGATATCAAAAAAAGTAGGAGGAAATAACTTTTCAAGTTAGCAAAATGTAATTGTGATTTCTTTTTCCAATCTAAAAAGCTCAATCGAGAGAAGAACTTTATGGCACAAGCCTTAAAAAAATGGCTTAGTCAAATTAGAGGAGAGTGAACCGACTTAAGATAGACTCGTCTTAAGCAAAATGAAAGTAATTGTTGCATTTTTACATGATGATCATTGTCTTTAATACAAATATCTTTAGTGGTTTCAGTTGCAAAAAATAGATGCATATCCATCTAGCACTCTTTAATACTTTTTAAGACTTTATAAAAGATTTCTTTTTTTTAGTCCATAGTAAAGCATTTAGCAATTAAATAAGGATGTCTAGATGAAGTAAAAATAGGGTACAAAGAATGTTGTTTTCCCATTTTCACTAGGTTTTTGCGTGAATTCAAATGACCTTTTATCTTCGCATCGCGATCCAACAATGTAACCAAAAGCTTATCACAAATATTCTTTTCAATATGCATAACATCTAAGTAATGACATAAATTTTTTTCCCAATACAACAACTTGAAAAATATACTAAACTTGTTCGAATTATAAGACAAATTAGGATTATCTGGTGTTTTCTTTAAAAACTCGACATTTATAATTCTTAACATATCAACAATTTTTTATTCATTAATAGGTGGTGGTATTGTCCCATGTTCTTCAAAACCATTAAAAGATAGATAATCTTTTCTATCAGGATGGTCGTGATCTAAGAACCTCCTTAAAGTTTGATGTAGGATGTTAAGTGAAAGTGAACTATCCCTAGGCACACCAAGAAGAGGCGGATGAATTGGTAGTTTTAATAAACATATTTTTCAGCTTAAAAAAAGCTTATATTTTTTGTATTTTTCAGAAATTAAGAAAAGCAAGAAAAAACTATCACCTAAGGCGAAAGAAAATAAACTTATCAAACATTATAATAATTATGATAATAGACTAATAAACATAATAAAATAATTATAACAGATTTTTACCAAGTAATTATCAAAGAAATTGTATGTGAAAAAGTAAAGTGCATAAAATAAGAAATAAGAATAAGCACATCATAATTTTATAGTGTTCGATCAAATAATGACCTACATCCACTCCCCAAAGTCCTCCTCTCTAAGTATTGCAATAAACCTTTAGTGCCTCTCTTTAAACCCCCACAGCTAGGTGGAGAAGTCCTTACAATCTTTTCACCAACCTGGTGTAGTAGAGAAAGTTGACCTACTTTTTCACCCTCTTGGTGAAGGCAGAGAACCACGACCTCCTTTTTCACCCTCCTAGTGAAGGAAGAGAACCACTGCCTCCTTTATCACCCTCCTAATGAAAGTAAAGAATCTCAAAATTTTTTGAGATGAAGAACTTCTTCCTAGAGCCACCCAAGAAACCTAGACAAACACTTTGACAAAATAAGACAAGACACTTGCTTAGAGAAACCATGTGAAGTCATCACACTACTTCTCCCTTGCACTCAAGCTCACCATTTTCTTCTTCCCAAAGCACTACTAGATTTGTTCTCAAAGCTCCCTCTCTCTCGATGTCTTAGAAGCCAAAGACTTGAAATAAGTTTATAAAGAGAAATTAAATTCAAGGATTCAAAAAAAGCCTTCAAATTTAATTCTGGTGACTCTGATTAAACAGTACGATTCAAGATCATATGGTATGATTAGTTCATATAACCCTATTAGTACTGTATAAAGTATAAGACACTCTATAATCAGTTTAGCTGAATGAATTGATCATGCAAGACGATACAGAGCATTGTGTGGTACAATTAGTTAAAATAACTTAGATTATCATCCAGTACATTTGCTAGTAAATAAATATCGTCTCATGCAGGGATCATATCATACATTATGATTTTCTCTAATCATCCTATATGATATGATAAGATCAATTAATCAAAATGGTTTCCCTAATTAAATGATTAATTTAGGAAATATTTAATTAAATTGTATAATATGATACTTATAGTACAATATAATTAGTATAAACCTTAAATTTTAAAATATTGCCTAAATTTTGATTGGGAGCTGGGATTTTGATTTCAACTTAACTATCCTATACAATATGTACCATACACTACAATTAGTCCAAATTACTTTACTTATCATAATTAGACATTTTAATGTTTTTTTGATTAATTGATCTCATAGTATGATATTGATCATACAACATGATTAATTCAAAAAAATAAACTTCTAACTTTGTTAGTATCTAAATCTCTTGAGTGTGTGTGCACTCGGTCTCCATGCAAGTTTAGTTTCCACCAAATACCTAATTTGACTCAATAAATATAGAAATAAGAAAAGGTAAAATTATAGACTCTTAGAAACACTTAACCCTAATCTACCTAGCCTTGAGCTGATTAATTTTGTATAGTATAGGTGGCATTTTGAGTTTCATTTATCCTATTTGCTCTAAATTCCTTGACTATTTGTATAATGTTTTCATGTGCTTCTTTGGTTTGGCTAGACCAGGGATTAGATCAAAGTGGCATTTCGAGTTATATTAGGATGCTGCATATACTGCACACATGAGCTACACTCTAACTTATGACTTCAGTTCAATGGCTAACCCGAATCATTTTGTTGATGCAAAACATTTTAGTTTTTTGCAAGACTAGAATTATATCAGTTGTGGTTTAATTCTGGGTGTTTTTTGGTATTTGTGTAGCCGTTTGTAGTGTTATAGCAGTTATCATAGCCTGAGCTCCTTTTCTTATTTTAAGTATGCTCTTTTATATAATAATAATTTATCTAGTAACTCTATTTACAACAGGTTTGGCTTTTTATTTGAAAATCTTTGTGATTTACTTTTTTGGTTTAATGGTGTGCGAAATCATAATATTTACTGTTATGGTTGCAAGGTCGGCTCTTATTGTGTTTTTTTACTTCTTAATCAGTCAATTAATATTGTTATTTGCTTATATCAATGGGGAGTGTAAAGGCTATTTTAATATCATTATCACTTTCTATTACATGATATATTAGTTTAACTTTGTTAATTTCTTTATTATATTATCTTTGTTCTTAAATTTTTTGTTTAGTGTCCTTGTAGGCATGTTTTTCAAGTTTTTGGAGACTTGCTCTCGTTTTGTGCTGCATACAACTATAATTGGAAAGGCGGTGTTGAATGTTATCAAATTATTATTTTCATTTTTTGTTTCTAGAATGTTATTAGAGTGCTTTATTATTGTGCTTAGTAGGGATATCTAGCTCTTCAGAGTTGTAGCGAGCTGGAGGTACCTTTAAGGACCTTGTACTTCTTTATTGATATGAACACGTAGGCCCGTCATAGGGTTTTAATCAAAAATAAAATTGTATAGTGTACAGTGGACCTAAAATAGTGCATAAGAAAAAATTGATATATAATAATAATAATAATAATAATAATAATAATAATAATAATAATACATAACATAGAAATGAAAGCAATAATGTTTGTTATCATCAAAATTACAAAACTTTTTTCCAAATTTGTAACACCTCCAACGTCTAATATAATATCTCTTATGATTGAAATGTAATCACTCATAACATATATGCTCCTAACAAGAAGGATATGTAAACTTCCCATTGGTATTATAACCTCCAATTTCCATAGTAATGCATCTCACATTTAAAAACTTTCCTTAGAATATGCTTCATAAGGCTACACACTAAATTCACATAACTCTTTTAGCTCAACCATAACTGATTGTAAATAAACATCAATATCATTTCCATGTTGACTTGGCCCAACAATAAATAAAGAAATCATCATGTATTAAGGTTTCACGCATAAGTTGGGCGATAAATTATATGACATCAATACAACAAGACAGGTACTATGAGTTAAAGTCATTATCCTAATTGTATTGAATACATCTAATGCGAAACTGAATCATACAATTCTAAAATCTATAGCAAAATTTATATCTTGATAGTCTAAGTGCTGCCAAGATGGAGTGTCAGTAGGATGCCTATGATACCTTTTATATGATCTTATGTCATATCATATATGATGAAGACTTGGATGATATGAATAATCTATGCAATCTTAATGTTAATAGATAGTGCCACATGACTTTTGCTGCAACCTTCTTATTTTTTTTAGTTAATATATTTTAAAAAGTTTTAACTTCTGCAATCCATCTTGAGTCATTACAAATATCACATTAATTTATAAATTCGTGAGGACTCCAATATCAATTGCAATAATTGCAACATGACTTTTTATCTCTTTAGCCCAAATCCTAAATTACCTTCTTTGGCATAAAATAAGAATTTGGTAAATTAATATCTTCAATTACTTCCCTTAACAAGTCAAGCAACATAGTAATTGATTTCTGAGTCTAATTACCAATGCATTAAAATTTGAAGTAGCCTAGCAAGAAAATCAAATTTTGAGAAATTTTTACATCCTAGAAACAAATCTTTTTGTGAGTCACTTATCAACTTATAAAACATTGTAGCATCTGCATTTAGTTTATTAATTTCATCTTGTTCAGCTATAGTATTACTTTCAAATCTAAATGCATCATTTAATAGCCCCTCCATGTCATCATTAGCATCATTAACAATGAGGGAATATAATCTAATTTTATTTCTAAGTGATGTTTATCCATAGGCAGCCCAATTGTAATAACCAGGTTAGAATCCTCTCTAAAGACAACGAGCTTCAACATCAACTCTTGTCCTATAAATGTCTTTTATACAATCTCTATATGAGCATTATCTCATTCCACTTGAACTTCCATTACTAAATGTGAAAATTTAGAAAGTTTTTAACTCCTTTAAAAACTATGTTATTTCTTAAACAATACATCTAATTTTTATCCATTTCCATATTAGAACCTTCATATAGTAAAGGAAAAATGAATATTAGGGAGTATGAGTAAGATAAGTAAAAAAATGAGGCATATATTAAATAAGATGCCCAGCTCATTAAAAAATCTTGTTATAATAATTTAATCTCAAATTAATTATTATAAGATCAAATATAAAGATTGCTTTTTTAATAGACATAATGGTAACCAGCAAAGTATCCTACAAAGTTGCATAGAAAAGTAGCTACTTCTCAGCAACAACAATAATGATAACAAGCCTTTAACCCACTATGTGGGTCGGCTAAATGAATCCTTTTTCTCCATATTTTCAGTTGAAACCCACCGAGGGGCCTACGCATTAATATAAAAAATTAGAACAAGGTCCTTAAAGAGACCTCAAGCTCCCTACTGCTCAAAAGAGCTACAAAAAGAAAAAAAAAACCTATGAGCTCGAGGTTCATACTAGCAAAAAGTACAATGAATCCTAGATACATGCTATGGTGCATAAGAATGGGCACCCCAAAAAGATTAAAGATCTAAAAAATAACAACCCGGCCTAGATTCCCTTTCGAGATGCGATCAATATACTCAACTGCAAAAGAAGGACACAACAAAACAAAATATAGCACAAAAGGGAAATGGAAAAAATAAAAGCATATAAGGAAATGATAATATATATTCTTGCACAAAAAATTTTAAAATTCCAACCAGCTAGAATTCCAAGTCATGCATAAAACAAGCCAGCAAAACCTATCTTCATTCAAACAACCACAATAATAAAAATAGAAATGATAATAAGCCATGCAAACCTGATCAAGGTGACAACCAGAAGATGGAAGGCTAAGCACGAACCAATGGTGAAATAGGCAAAATGAATCCACTAAGTACCCCCAGCCAAAAAGGAACCCAAGGCCAAACACCAACCCCTTAAGATAATAACCATAATAACAGCAATATAAGAACCAGAAACCAAAAACTCTGGTAATAGAGCAATACATAACAAAGAAATACGAACACAAATCCTCAACCAAAATAGAATGACTAACCCACTAAAAAGAACCAACCAAGCCATGAATAAAATAGCAGCCTACAAACAATAGCAAATCCCTCCAGCAAATCATAAGACACCAGTAAATAGCAACACCAAACAAACTGAAACTAGTAATAAGCCCCTAGGAAGACACAAAAAGAAAAATAGAGCAACAACCAGACCTCCACCTCAGACCAACCATAGGCCCAAAAATAATCCAGCCAAGATAACAGAGAGAAAAGCACCCAGACAAAGAGAGCACCATCAGAATCCTAACAAGGAGAACCATAATCCAAACAAAAAGGCACATCAAACAGCCCAATAAGAGAAACCAACCAACCCAAATAGCAAGAGATAAACTGCAACCACCAGGCAACAACCAACAAAAACCAAACCAAACAACATTAATGAAACACATAAGGAAAACTGGTCTCATCTAATTTTAACAGACCTCTAATATGAAGAGGAAGGTTAGGAACAATGAAATCCTCCAAGGACTCCAAATCATAACCCCACTTGGCAATACCAAGAGCCCAAGCATTCCCTTCCAACTTAATAACACAAAAGGAGAAATTTAACATACTTAACCATTTATTATTATCCTCATGTAAAATACTACAGTAGAATAAATAATATCCTTACTCAAAGAGGAAACCTGATAATAATGTTGAAAGAAAAATTCAAACATAATATTTTTGATATCAAGAGAAAAACAAAGTTTCAACTCATAGAGGATCGTATAAATAATAGCCTCGTTCACATCACAGTTAAACAAGGGGCAAGCAAATCCCACAATGCCTTTTCCATTAGTATCTCTGATGATACCACCACAACCTTCCCTAGTATTAATTCTAATAGCTTCCATTTTAAGATTAAAGAAATTAACCAGAGGCTTCAACCAAGAGATACACTTATGGACATTGATGGAAATACCCCCCCCCCCCCCCCCCAACTCAATACCCAAATCCGTCGTAGCAAAAACAAAATTATTAAACTTATTAGCCAACAAAATTTTAGCAGAAAACATGGCCACCATCTCATCTTTAACTCTTTGAATAATTCTATTATGATTCATAGCCACCCCATTGAAATGGGAATTATTCCTATCCAACCATAAAAACCAAAGAATGAGAGAGGGAATAACGTTCCTAATATTACCACTGGACTTGTCAAACCAAGAGTTAAGATTGGAGAAAATTGAAGTCTTGGCATTAAAATAGTTTAAATGCAAGATATCATCAAAGTATGTCCAAAATTTAATAGCATAAGGGCAAGAGACAAACACATGATGCATATTCTCCAAATGATAATAACATTGCCATTTAGAAGGAAAGATAAAACCACATTTATTCAAATTATCATCAGTAAGAAGAAACTTATGTAAAGTATTCCAAACAAAAACAAAAATTGTAGACGGGATACTTTTATGCCAAATTTTATTAAAAATCCTAGGGGCCTCCTACTTAGTGTGAAAAGAATGCCAAGCGTCCTTTAATCTAAATTTACCATCTTTAGATAAAGTACATATCTGAACAACAAGATAATGAAAGTTTAAAGGAATCAGTAAAATATTTTGAATAATAAAATGAGGTAAAATATTAGAGAGTTTATCAACATCCCAACCATACTCATTAAAAAAATAATGAACTTTGACAGAAGCAATAGAGGTAGTGTTCAAAATAGAGTTAATGGATTGTCCCCCCCCCCCCCCCCCCCCCCCCCCCCCCCCCCCCCCCCCCCCATTAAACGATCCTGCCAGAAATAAATATTACCACAATCGAGACACCAACTAATACTCAGCTTAACAAACCACTTCACTTTGAAAAGATGATGCCACACTTTAGAGTTACCTTTACTATAACAACACAAGGTGGGGTGCTTCACACCACAATACTTAGCATTCATAAACTTAGATCAAAGACTCAAATTAGCACAAAAATTATATCATAACTTAAAAGAAAAAGGAAAGGCTATGTCCTTTAGAGTCTTACAACCCAAAGCCCCTTCAGCTAATGTGCCACAACAATTGTCCCAAGAAGACCAATGAATTTTAAAACTAGAGCTAGCCCCTCTCCAAAAAAACTTATTGAATATCCTCTCAATCCTGTTACAAATAGCCTAAGAGGGCAACAAGGTTTGAAAACTGTAAATAGGAATATAATAAATGAAACTTTTAATAAGAGTTAATCTACCACCAAAGCTTTAAAAATTAGAATCCCAGGATAGGAGTCTGTTATGAATATCCAAAATTAAATCATTAAGGAGGGAAGAAACCTTTCTACCCTTATAAAGTAGAACACCAAGATACTATAAAGGCAAGTAAGCATGACTGAAAAAAGTTAAAATCTCAATGCGCCCAATATGCTCCAAAGGAACTTTATTAGCATTAATAAAGACACGCTTATTTTTATTCCAAGCCAGGCCACTAACAGATTCAAACCGATTGAAGAAATTTAAAAGCCTTTGCATGCTATTCAAAGAAGCATTCATAAAGATAATAAAATCATCGGCAAAGCCTAAATAAGAAATGTGAAACCCACCTAAAGTTCTAAAATAAAGACTAGGAACCTTATGAAATAAATCAGCAAGCCCTCTAGATAGATACTCCACAACAATAATAAAGAGAGCCGGAGAAAGAGGATCCCTCTGTCTCAGACCATGACAAGCCTTAAAGAAACCGTTAGCTTTACTATTGACAATGATGGAAAAATAAGGACTTTCAATGCAAAGCTTATTGAGATTAAAAAAATGGGAATCAAAACCAAATAACTTCAAAATCTTATAAAGAAATTTCAAATTAATATTATCATAAGTCTTAGAAATGTCAAGTTTCAAAACCATGTTCCCACCTCTAGTTTTAACATCCAAATCTTGGCAAAATTCTTGAGCCAAAAGAATGTTATTAGAAATAGAATGCCCTTTAATAAAAACCCATTTATAAGGGGGAAATAATATTAGGCAAAAGAAGAGACAAATGGTTAATTAAAATTTTAGAGATAACTTTATAAAAAGAAGGAGCACAAACTAATGGGTCTAAAATCATTCCAAGAAGAACAAGAAGTACTCTTAGGAATAAGCATAATAGAAGTAGTTGTGAAAAACATAGGGATAGTATTAACATCAACAAAATTAATAATGGAAGAGAAAATATCATTACCGATGATATGCCAAGTTTTTTGAAAAAACTTAGCCGTGAAACCATCAGTACCTGTAACCGACTCACTATTCATAGTAAGGGCAATATCTTTAACTTCCTTCAAAGTGGGATATTTAGACAGTAAAACATTATCATCATGAGAAATAAGAGAAGGAATAATATTAGGATTATCAAGAACATCAGGAAGGTAATTTTTGTTCAAATGATTCTGAAAGTGCAACACAACCATATTTGTAATTTTAGCACTATCCTCAAAAATGAAACCATCAGGCTGATTAATTTTATGAATGTAATTAATAGAGCGCTTCCTTCTAACTAAGGCATGCAAGTACTTTGTATTACTATCACCTTCAACAAGATGTTTAATAGCTGTTTTTTGTTTCCAAAAACTTTCCTCTTGAACTTGCCATTTGTAAAGACCATCTTTAGTCTCCCTCAGAAGACACAAGTTAGCCTTAAAAGGAACCAATTAGTATTGATTCTCGTGAAAAGACACTTTATCTTCCGCAATTAAAATGTTAGAAATAATATTCTTAAAAATATTATGATTCCACCAATTTAAAATAAACTTGAGCTTTTTTAATTTAAACCACAAACTTCTCTTACCAGAAATAGAATATTTGGGTGTAAAAGGAGCCTACCAATTATTCATAACCAGATCCATAAAGGAATCATGAAGAAGCCACGTGTTTTGGAATCTAAAGTGCAGAGAAAAATTTTTCCTATTAGGTTTAGTTTTAACAAGAATCGGAGAATGATAAAAAAGAGTCTTGCTAAGATGCTATACAATCGTAGAATCAAAAGAATTCAACCAATGGTCATTAAATAAAACCCTATCTAATCTTTGTCATAAATTCCCATGATGTCAGGTAAACTTATCACCAAAAAAACCACTATCAATAAGGTAACAATCCATGATCATGTTATTGAAATCCTCCATTGAAATATAAATAGGGAGAGATCCCCCTAAATGCTCAGATGGACACAAAATGTTATTAAAATCTCCCCCAATAAGCCAGGGAATATTACATACGCTATGAAATTGAATAATTTAATCCCATAAATTCTTTCTAGTATAACGAGAAGAAGCAAAATAAACGAAAGAAGCATAACATTGCATTGCATGTTAGAACTTTTAATATTACAGTGAATGACTTGAGCAAAATCACCAATGACATCCACACAAACAAAATATTTCCAAAAGACTCAAATTTTACTACATTTGACAAAGCATTTTTAAAACCCAAAAATTTAGAAGTACTATGTAACTTATCAGAGGAAATAAGAGGTTCAAGTAAAACAAGAAGAGAGACATTAAAAAAATGACATAAGTTCTTAACTCTCACCTTAAAAGAAGAACAACCAATGCCCCTAACATTCCAAATGATAGCATTAAACATTAAAAATACAAAACAATGGGAAGTATGTGAGCGGGTAATACGAGGAGAGTTCAAAACAATATTTTTAGGTTTCCTACCTCTCTTACCACAAACTTTGATAAAACTAGTATCATTATCGTTTCTAGAAAAACATTTGGCGATTAAATCCATATCCTCATTATCCATAAAACATCACTATAATAATGCTCATTCAAGGGTAAATTACTTTCATTCAACATACTAGAGTGCTCCCTAGAAAGAAGTAAAACCTCTTCATCTAAAAAACCATCACCTTCCACATTACTAACATTATTAGACACATTACTCCCAAGCTTCAGAACCTCAGCTTGAGGAGAATTTTGAGACCCAATTTCAATTTGAACAATACTATCATCGGGCGAAGATTTCTGCCACAAGTCTTTCTCTAAGGGACAAACCTCCCTCAAAATCAATTTCCCTTTATCAAGTCCACCATCCACAAAGGTCACTTGATCTTTCTCCTAAATAACAATAATAGAAGAATTAGAAACCAAATTAGTAGAGATATTAGGTACTATTATGGAAACCATATTAGTCAAATTATTAGTAGAAACACAAGTAATCTTATCAGAGTCAGAAATAATAATAGGAGATGTAACACTATTCAGCCTTTTCTCAATAAAATCATGCCCCACATTATGTTCCAGAGAAATATTAGAAACTTCTTGCGGGATAGAATTAGAGACATTATGAACCACCATATCATTATCCTCTAGGTCCTTAGAAATAGGGTCCTCAATCACATGAGAAATATTATGAACCACCATATCCTTCGAAATAGAGACATTTCCTTTCTCCACTTGACCCAAATGTTCCTCATTCCCTATATGATTGTCATTAACATGTAATGCTTTAGATGAAACTTTAACCTTCAGAACATTAGGATGTAATCGAAAATAGTCCTTAATCCCATGGTCATGCATCTTACAATGAGAACAAAAAATAGGTAGGTTTTCAATCTCCACCTTTTTAAAATATCCATTCAATTTAGAACCAAGCCATATCTCATGATGGATGCTTTTTGGAAACTTCTAATTCCGCTAAAATCTGAGCCACTGAGGGAGGACATAAAAATGTTGTAGCTTGGTTTATTTGTAAAGGTCTACCAAACACTGAATCCAATCCAAAAAGAATTTGTGAATTAAAGAAGTGAAGCCATAAGTTCGGAAAGGAAATCCACACAAGTGCAATGGGAGACTCCTCTCGCACATCAAAATCCAAAGACCATTTGAGTAACTGCATTTAACATCCAAGAATATAATATGATCATCGAGAGAAAATAAGACAATAATCCAAGTTATTAGTAAGTTGTATAGCAATGTGATGAGGATCTAACAAATTGACATTAAATTAACCAGAAAGTTTAAGGCTTTGAAAAAACTTGCAAATCACTTTAAGATTAGGACGACAAAGAATAAATTTACAAACTAATGTGAACTCAAAACACGCAGCAAGCTGCAAAATAACTGAATCCTCAATCAATAGGGTTGGACATCCCTTGAATGAAGAGCGCACAAACTAAACCCTAGAGGAAGAAGAAGAAGAAGAAGAAGAAGAAGCCATCACAACATCCATAAATGAATGGGTCTTACTACTAGGGACTAAATAAGTAGCTGGGATGGACGACATCGAAGTCATCATCTCCCCCTCAAAAACCAACAAAAAACCTCAAAACCATGCTATGAAATACCAAGAATAAAACCAAGATAAGGAAAAAAATAAGAAAAGTGAAATAAATAGGCCAGGATAAGGATCAGAGATGCGTGAAGATGAGAACCTTAGAATTGCCTCGAGATCACCCGGAAAAGTAGAGCATAGCGCAACGGCTAGGTCAGAGCATAGGTAGAACAGCTAGAGCTTGTTATCCTTTTTCTCTACTTGTGTCCTATTAAGGGTTAATTTATCATCTAAATATAAAAAAGGAATGTCATTACTAATATTTTCTAACTAAGTTTATTTAGGTCAACCTCTACATTTCTTAACATAAGTCAAATTTAATACTACTATTTTTCTAACTAGGACATCAGAAGGCCTCCATTTTATGTGACCAAGCAATATAAGGCAAATGTATCTAATATTATCTTCCATTGTAGCTATTCCAACCTTTCACGTATATGCTTATTTCCTATCCTATCTTTAAGAGTAAAGCCACTCATCCACCTAAGCATTGTCATTTCTACAACACTTAAGTTAATATTATTCTTCTCTTTTAATGTCCTACATTTTGCACCTTAAAGCATTATAAGTCTCACTACCATCTTATAGAATTTCCCTTATCTTTGAGAGGGATGTTTCTATCATACAACAAGCCCAATGTATTCCTCCACTTCAACCATCCAATATGAATTCTATTATTAATAACCCCATAGTTTTCACCATCACTATGAATAATAAACCCAAGATATCTAAAACATCTTCTCTTATTAATGACTTGATTACCCAAACTAACACCCCCCACTAGTTATTATTACAAAAATTATATTCCATATATTCAATTTTAGATCTTCTTAAATGAAAGCCTTTAAGCTTGAAGGTTGATCTCTATAAATCAAGTTACTTTGAATTCCCTCTCTAGTCTTAACAACGAGAAGAATATCATCATAAAAAGTATTCACTATGGTACAACCTCTTGCGTATGTCTAGTTAGAACATCCATGATTAAAGCAAAAAGATATTGTCTTAAGATAGAACCTTGATGTAATAGTAACTTCTCAGGAACTTACATAAAAATTTTATAGCTTCTGAGGACATATAATAATCTCATCTAACCATACACAACATGTTCACCACATCCTAATGAAGGCCAATCTCAACAACCATAAAGTCAACAATCATACATTTTCCACATGTAACATTATGTCTTCTCCATTAATAAGAATATTTAACACAAATTCTCCTAACATCCAAAGTAAGAATGCTTAAACTAAAACTAAATAAAATTTTACAAAGATGCAGCCAATTACAAATACTAATGCTTCCCACTTCTTCCTCTATCAATCCCCTTACTTAAACCTTGCCACTGTCATAGACATAGCCAAAGATACTAAAATGATGGTAGAGGAAATGACATAACAAGAGGAAAATGGTGAAGGAAAATTGGATATTTGCTTTGTCACCTATGTTTAACATACTGTAAATGTAACTTAATTGGTGATATCTTTTTAATAAGTGGACTAGCTATTTAAGTATTATTCTATCATCAAATCAATATATTGAATATTTTAGTTATCATATAATTTGTTTTAATGAAATAATAAACCAATTCTTATGTTGAATATTTGGAGTTGGCTTTATTCATACGCTTATTAAATACACCATTCCATTCCTTCACAAATTACTTATTTAATTGCTTATTGGAGTTGACTTGAATTTGGCTAAACCCTAATTTTTCCTTGATCATCTTATGCTTTACCAATATATCACTACCCCATACATGATTCACCTTAAAGGGCTTTCTAGGGGTAGTGCCCCCTAAAATATTATAGGTTTCAAGGGTTATGGTAAATATATCAAAATAGGGTTAAGATGATTCCTTCACATATTTATGAAGATTTATCAGATGAAAGCAAAATTTTATAGTTCTACTACTAACAATTCTTAAAGAATTAGAAAAAACTTTTTTTTGTGGATTTAGGAAGCAATTAATCCAACAAGAAGGCTAAACAAACTAAAATCACAGCAATGTCCTAATAAACTCAAGATTAGTGGTAAATAAGATTATATGGCTAGATAACTTACCTTTCTTGATTAGGATGGTCAATTGTTTAGAAATTATGAATATAGAATCATAAGAACCTAGATAATCAAAAGGTAAATCAACAAAATTTTATTGAACCCTAGCTTGATAGTTAACATTAGACATTAAAAGGATGAAGTAATATTGTGTTTGAATAAAATTAAAAGGTACCTAAAGCAGCCATCATGATTTGTAATGTAGTAGCAGTAATCGATGATTGACATAGAGAACACACACATGTAGGAGAATTAGGTGTTGTTGATGTAGAGAAACATACATATTTGATGAAGAGAACTATAAATGAAGAGAACTTGGCTACATTAGGGATAAGTCCCATAAGGAATATGAGAATGAGAAATAAATAACAACCCAGTGCAAAAAATTGCACGATCTTTCTTTACGACCAAATGAATATATGCCCTAATATAAATTTTTTAAGACACTTAAATAAAAATTTCTTAACGAGGGTGCTATCTTTGAGGAGGGTGAATTGCCTTGTGATGGGAGGCAGGCTGGTATGGACAATAATAGTAAGCTTCCTTTAAACACTCATTACCACAATGATGCCTTTACTGATACTGAGGATATGGATATTATGGCTAAAGGTTTTGTTGAAGATGACAATGACACTAGTTACATTAAATTTCAAAGTAAGAGAGGGTGGAAAAAGATAAATTTCATTTTTCAATCTCCTAGAACTACCCATTTATATACTAGTCATTAACCCCATTTTTTAGGTTTAATTCTATTATTTGGAATATTTGAGGCATTAAGTGTCCCTCCTCTAAGCATCATGTTAAGAATTTATGTCACATTTATAATATTTCCATTCTTGTTTTATTAGAACCTCTTATTTTCTAGTCTTAATTAATTGGCACTTCTAGATATTTAGGTTTTAACTATGCCATCTCTAATGTTGCTAATAAGATTTGGATGTTTTGGAAGGACCCTGTCCATACTAATGTTCTTGGAGATTTCACTTAAGTTTTGTATTGTAATATTGGGTGTTTTGGAAGGACCCTATCCATTATTGTGCTTATTTTATTTATGCTGCTTCTTCTTGTTACACTAGGAAAGTTTTATGAGAGCAACTTATCCATTATCATTGTTATTGTAATTTTCCTTAACTAGTTGAAGGGTATTTTAATACTATCACTAACACGTTTGGGCGTATTGGGGGCTCCTCTCATATCTATCAATCTATGGAGGTTTTTAATAACATGATTATCGATTATAATTTACTGGCCATTTATGGCAAAGGTTGGACCCAGTTTTGTTTAATGATTGTTGGCTTAACTCCTTTAATTCTATTACTATTGAACATCTTAGCAGGACTTTATCTAATCATTCTCTGCTACTCATTTCCCTTAAGTTTAAACAAGTGAACCCTCCTGCTCAATTTATATTTCAAAATATGTGGTTGCTTCATGATACTTTTCTAGACTTGGTTCAAGAAAATTGGCATGCCCCTTTACATCTGGAAAATTCTATCTTTGGTATGAGGAGACTTTGGTTCAAACTGAAAAGACTTAAGCAAGTTTAAATTGGTGGAATCATAATGTTTTTAAAAATATTTTCTCTAACATTTTGAATTATGAGGAGAATGTTAACACTATTGAATCTTAATGTTAACACACTCCTTCTGATGTTAACTTTAGTTTTTTATGAGATGCTAAAGAGAATCTTTTTAAATTACATGCTCAAGAGGAAAGAAACCTTTTGGAAACAAAAATTGGCAGCTAAACATCTTGTTAAAGGTGATAACAATACCAAGTATTTTCATGCTTTGGTGAAGAGGAAACTTGGTAAAAATTCTATTTTTGAAATTAACAGTGAGGATGGTTCCATTTCTGAGGAAGTTTTAGAAAGTGCTAATCTTGTAGTTAGTCACTTTCAAAATCATCATAATAAAGATTTTACCCCTGCTCTTATTGATAACCGTGATATTATCCCTAATCTAATTTCTCAAGAGGATAATGATATTCTTTCCAAGCCTCCTTCTATTGAGGAAATAAAAGAGATTATTCTTAGCATGAAGATTGACTTTGTGGCAGGACCGGATGTTGATTTTGTATAGATTATTAAGCCTATGCTAATGTCCTAAGGCTAACCAAGAAAGGGGGGTGAATTGGTAATTTAAAAAATCTCATGGATTTTTAATATAAAACTAATTAATCAATTTTCCAACTTTAATTATCTTTTTGAAATAAACTTTTCAACCAAAAATACGAAAGTGCAGAAAATAAAAATGCAAAAATTAAAATGACACAAAGATTTATAGTGGTTGGGTCAAACACGACCTACATCCACTCCCTAAAGACTCCTTCTTTAGGTATTATATTATTACCAAAGTTAATCTCCTTTTGCTCCCATAGTAAGGAAAAGAAGCCTTTATAATTCCTCTCTTCCACCAATCCCCAGTGCGGTAGAGAACAGTCATCCTTTCTCACCCTCCAAGTGTCAGCAGAGAATTGTTGTGCTTTCACACCCTTCAAGTGTCAGTAGAAAATCATCATCCTTTCACACCCTCCAAGTGTTTGCAGAGAACCATCGTCTATTTACACCCTCCAAGTGTCGACAGAGTACTAGATCTTCTTTAAATATGATCTTCTCTTTAGAAACTGGAAAGAAGAAAAGGAAGAGCAATAACCAAAAACCAAAAGATAATCTTACCTTTGAGTAACCTTGTGATCCCTTCACACTCCACTTGTAAGAACTCTCTCTCAAAAACTCTCCCACAATCACTCTTTCAATGGCTCTTAAAAAATCATGAAGAACAACACTTTTTCACATTAGTTTCTAAGGACCTTTTATATAAAAGACAAAAAAAATCCATCTAGAAAACTAAAATTTTCCATTTTAAGCGCTTACGATCATAGTGTATGATCGTATTTTCATATGTATGAATAGTTCAAAAACTATTGCATACAAACCTTTGTGAATCTATATGAAATAATTTTGTACATAATAATCATCCAGTACAAACCATGTTCGTACTATACGAATGGTTCAAAAAATTTTCAACTTCATCAAGATAAAAAGGTACCCCATATTTTTGTACTCTAGACATCATCTGTACAAAAAGGAAATCATACATTACGATATGTTCAAAAAAATTTGGCATTCATTAGGATAAAAAGGGACCCTTCAAATTCATACTGTAGACATCGTCTGTATGAACAGGATATCATACAATATGATCAGTTTAAAAAACTTTGGAATTTTTCAAGATGAAAAGGGACCAGTCCAATTTGTACTCTAGAAGTCGTTTGTATGAACAAGAAATTATATAGTATTAACAATTCAGAAAAAGCTTTAAAATCATCAAAACGAAAAGGGACCCATCAAATTCATACTCTAGACGTCGTCTATATGAAGGACACTTTGTACAGTACGAATTGTACTTAGAAAAATATTCTCCTCTCATTCATTTAACAACTCATAGGAGTGCATAACTAAACAAATCATCACAAATGAATTGAATTCATATAGTATAATTAGTTTAAATGTTTTTACAAATTTTAAACACTCCCCCAATATGTTGTGCACTATTACTCAAGTACAATCACATTCTCTTAGACTCAATAAAATTAAAATACATACTCCATTTATAATGAACCCTAATATAATCTATTTGAAGTCTTCAATAATTTGTAGTATGATTTATCTGAAATGTTAGTATATACAAATAACCAAAACAAGACATCCAAAATATATAAGGAGAAATTGTAAGTAAAATAATAATATTTGGAATCATCAAAAACATACATGTTGCAATAATATCAATAATCAAAAAACTAAGTTGCAACAATCTTAACAATCTCCCCCTTTTTGATGATGTCAAAAAAATTATTATTTGATTTAACATGTATACCCTAAATTTCTCCTTAACTCCCCCTAAAAGAATGAACATGTGAATATAGGGAGATTCCATGAAGAGTATAATTTTTTTTTTTATTTTAAAACATAAACACAAAAACATAAAATAAACATAAAAACATCAAAATATAAAAACACAAATCCAAAAATACAAACACACAAAAAACAAAAACAAACATACAAAAAAAAACAAACCCAAGCATTTATTTCTCCCCCTTTTGATAACAACAAAAAGGGAAAAACAAAAACAAAATGAAAGATGTCAAATGAGAAACCAAAATAAATGATCTTGAAATAAAGATTAAACAATAGAGAAAAGAACATAAATAATTCAATTGGCAACATTGCACATCTTTTTAAATATTTGTGGCATACTTTGTGCATCTTTTTCTATTTGGGCTAATTTTGTGCCTCTTTTCATTTTACAAACCATTGTGCATTCTTTAAATTTGTGTACACACTTTACATTTCTTTTTGATATACCCTTTTTCTTTTATTTAGTCTTTCTAAAATTAATAATCTAAAAATCAAATTTCTCTAATAAAAAAATAATTATATTGAAAAAGAAATAAAAAAATAATAAGACATCAAAATTGCAATAATAATATTAAAAATATGTTTGCCTAAAAAGAACATGAGATTGATATGCTTAACTTGATTGAGTTATAAGTTAACTTTAAATTTTTGAAAATTAGATTACATAATGAAATTAACTTTGCAATGAAAGTTAAATTATAACACATTTTAAGATCAATTAAAGGAGGCTTTTTATATAGGCAAACTCAAATTTCAAACTAATAACTAAAGCAACATCACAAAACATGACATTTTTATTGATATCAAAAAGATTGGATATATCAAAGCCATTGATAACAATAAACAAAACAACTGAATATTATAACATTAACATAACTGAAAGTAATAAACAAACACATCATCACATCATCAGAAAAGGACTAACATAATCAACTACAAAGAAGTACATCTAAAACTCTGAAGAACCCTAATCTGGAGGAGGAGGATGGTTGAAGACTTAGAAATAACTACATTCGTGTTCACCGAGTCAAACTAACCTCGGATGCACCCCATATCTTCTTGGTACTGTGCATCCTCTTGGTTTAGATGAGTCTAAATTTGATCAAAATGACTCTCCATTCGATCAAATTGCTGGACCACCTCCTAAAAGTAGTTCTTATCAGGTCCCTGGGTAGGAGTAGGTACTCCCCCTTCTCCCTCAATATCATCACTTGAACTCTCATTCCTCCCAAAAAGAGATAAAAAATAAGCATCATTGAAGAAGATTGGAATTTCAGTGGGAGGATCAGGATGAATAATGTTGTACTTCTTTTCCAAAATATAAGTCACTAAGTGTCCTAGAGCAATATTTTTTTCCTCTTATGATAAAGAAGCCCAATTTTAGAAAGATTATGAATATAATCCAAGATGAATTGGGCCTCATCAAGAGGTTGTTCAGTCATGATCAAATAGGTAACGGTGGACAGAAGAGGAGTAATATTTATACAATCACTAGCCTCATGAATGATTAAAATTCTTAAGTCATACTAGATGACCCAGCCATTTTGATTCAAAGTGTAGACTCTAGCCAATTGAAAAACTTGAGTTACACCTCTAAGAGTTTTATTTAACTCAGACAAGTCATAATTAGATTTAGAGGTCAAAGTGTATGCTCTAGTCCCACAAATCTTTAAGTGAAGAAAATTTCCAAAATCTTCCTAAGTGATTTCCACCTGCTATTTTTTTATAAATGAAGTTATCCTACGTTCATCCTCACTAACCCTCATATTTACAAGGAAGTAGTGAAAAGTCTCTCTATGATAAGCATAAATCAAAGTCAACATGAAGGAGAACTGGGTTGAAGCAAATACAGGAATAATTGAAAAGTGGATTTCATCTTGAATTAGAAGCCTTCAAGGAGTGATTTTGGTGGCTATATACCTATAAAAGAATCCTCATTATCTCTAGGTAATAAGTTGTCATCCCAACCCATGGAGATGATCCCTTAGTAACTCTAGAGCGCTTGCTAGAACTTATCATTCTTAGGTTGGTGCCTCTAGAAGAATTCAAGAAGGGTTTTAAAGTAAATTGGAAATGATTTCAATTTCCCTTCTATTTAAAGAAAAATGATCCATCATACAGTACAAAAATGGCTTTGTATGTATGATCTTAAGATTATACAGAACGAAATAATTTTGGTATGGACGAATTATAATGTCTAAAATGAAACAACTTTTCGTAAACACACAATTTACGAGTCATCCTTTTGAACAGAAATTTTGACCATACAATCGTACAGATGAATAGGTGTTCATCCAAGATGATCAGTTATTTAAGATCATTTTAATGACGACTAGGTTTATCCCCTATAGAAAATTACATATAGATCATACAGACAAAATTTGATTTCGTACGTGCGATCAATTATAATAATATATTCTACCCAGATAACCATCTACGTGCGTACAGACAAATGTATACAGATCATACGGGATGACGACATCATCATACAGTATGATCTGTGAAAAAATCCAAATTTTATGCATTCAACTCCAAAACAACAATTGATATGCTACAAAATTTGTACATTATGAAAATAATTTTGTACAATATGAATAAAATACTTGAAAATAAAATCCAAAAATAATTTCTCAAATTCAATGAACCTTGCAAAAGTGTCAAATGTCTAAATTAAAAAACTTTTAAAACAAAAACCAAAATAAAAACAAACACACATAAATCATATCAAGTTTGCAGAACATTTTATCTAAGCATTAAGATCAATCACACTTAACTTAATTCTTATGGTTCTAAAGGTATCAAAGGCTAGTGGTTTTGTAAAACTATATGCAAGTTGATTAATAGTAGAAACATGATTAAAATCAATTTCTCCTTTTTTAGCATGATCCCTAATAAAATGATGTCTTATATCTATATGTTTGGTTCTAGAATGTTAAATATGATTTATTGAAATATAAATGGTACTAGTGTTATCATAAAAAATTAGAATTATACCTATTGTAAATTCTAAATCAATCAACTATTATTTCAATCACAAAACTTATGCCACACAATTTCCTAAGGCAATGTATTCAACTTTAGCAGTAGATAGGGCTACAAAATTTAATTTTCTATTGGATCAAGAAACTAAATAATTTCCTATAAATTGACAAGTTCCAAATATACTCTTTCTATCAACCGTACAACCTGCAAAATCTAAATAAGAATATATAACAATTTTAAATGAAGAGCTGTACTTAGGATACCAAATTTTAAAGTTTTGAGTTCCCAAAAGATATCTTAAAATTCTTTTCACTGCTATCAATATGATTCTTTTAGATCAGATTGAAACTCTAGCACCTAAATAAACAATAAATATTATATCTGGTCTGCTAGTAGTCAAATAAAGTAATGATCTAATTATACCTCTAAATTTCTCTTGATCAATAGATTTTCCCTTTGGGTCCTTATCCAACTGAACTGAGGAACTCATTGGTGTACTTACTAGTTTAGCATTATCCATTTCATACTTCTTGAGGATGTCACACACTTTTGTTGACTAAGAAATGTTCTTTCCTCAATTTTCTTAATAATAAAACCAAGAAAATAACTTAGATCTCCCGTTAAGCTCATCTCAAATTAACTACTCATTAATTTAGAAAAATAATCACAAAGATTTTTATTTATAGATCCAAAAATAATATCATCAACATATACCTGAACAATGAGTATATCGTCTCTTAATCTCTTCAAAAAGAGAATGATGTCCACACTTCTTTTTATAAAAGATCTCTCTAAAATAAAGTGCTTAACCTCTCATACCGAGACCTAGGTGCCTGTTTCAATCCATATAGTGCCTTTTTTAATTTGTACACATGAATGTGAAATTTAGAACTTTCAAAACCTGGAGGTTATTCAACATAAATATCTTCTTGTATCACCCCATTCAAAAAAACACTTTTAACATCTATTTAAAATAATATAAATCCTCTAAAATAGGCAAAGGCTAATAAAACCCTAATTACTTCAAGTCTTGCTACAGGGGAAAAAGTCTCCTCAAAATTAATTCCTTCAATTTGATTATACCCCTTAGCCACCAATCTAACCTTATTTCTAACAATAACTTCAGAGTTATTCATTTTCTTTTTAAATACTCACTTAGTTATAACTACACTTTGATCATTTAGCCTTTCAGTCAATCCACAAACATTATTCCTAACAAACTAATTTAACTCTTCTTGCATGGCCAATATCCAAAATTCATTTGAAAGTGTTTGATTAACATTTATGGGTTCAACGATAGAAATAAAAGCTGAATGGTTAACCTCTTTGTTAATTCCATGCCTAGTCCTAACACCCTCACTCGGTTCACCTAGAATCAATTTCTTAGGGTGATTTTTAGAAAATTTCAATTCTTCTTAGGGTGATTTTTAGAAAATTTCAATTCTTCTTAGGGTGATTTTTAGAAAATTTCAATTCTCTAGGCAAAGTGTTTTCTTTCTCCAAATTTGCTTCCAAATTTATCTTTTCAATCCCTTGGAATTTATTTTCTAAACGATCCTCTTCCAAATTTGGTGCTTCCAAAATTCTATATTCATCAAATATAATATGTGTGGTCTCCTCAATTACTAAAGTTCTTTTATTTAATAATCTATATGATTTTCCAACACTATAATATCTAAGAAAAATTCTTTCATCTGATTTTGGATCAAATTTTTCTAAAAGAGATTTTTCATTATTATATATAAACACCTTACATCAAAAACTATACAAATGTGATAAGTTAGGAGTTCTCCCCTTAAGAAGCTCATAGGGTATTTTATTCAATTTTGACCTTATGTCACCCTATTCAGAATACAACATATTGTACTAATCACTTCAGCCCACAAATATTTAAGAAGTTTATGTTTTGCCAACATGGCTCTAGCTATTTCAATTAATATTTTATTTTGTCTTTCAACTATCTTATTCTGATGAGGGGTCTTAGGTGCAAAAATATTATGATCAATTCCATGTTCTTTATAAAATTCATCAATTTTTTTATTTTTAAATTCACCTCCGTGATCACTTTGAATAGTTAAAATTTCACATCCTAATTTCCTTTGAATCCAACTTGAAAAATCTCTAAATTTCTCAAATGATTCACTCTTATGAAATAAAAATTTAACCCACATGAATCTTGAGAAATCATTAACTATCACAAATCTGTATACCTTTCCTCCTAGACTTACAATGCTAACCTATCCAAAAAGATCCATATGAATAATCTCCAATGATTTTCTAGTTCTAAGATCCTTAATGGAATGAAATGAGGACTTCACTTATTTTCCTAGTTGGCTTTCATCACAAAGGTGATCCTTAGTAAAGTCTAGTTTTGGTATACCTCTAACTAGTTCGTTTTGGGTGATTTTCCTAAGGTTTTTTATGCTAGCATGATAACGTCTCCTATGGTATAACTAAGATTCATCAAAAATTATTTTTAAAGAAAAAGCATTAGGAGTTTTAATACAATTCAAATCTAACATATAAATATTGTTTACCCTGGTTTCATGAAAGACATTATTTGTATATAGGCTTAATATACAGTTAGTGGGAAAAACTTTAATGATATACCCTTTGTCACATAGCTAGCTAATACTTAACAAATTTTGTTTTAAGCCTTTTATAAGTAATACATTCTCAATGAAAAAATTATTGAAGTTTTTTATCAAACCTGTGCCAACTACTTTCCTAGTGGTATTATCTCCCAGTGTAACCTTGCCTCAATTCCTGGCTTCCAGTGATATGAATTGTATTGTGTCTCTAGTCATATGCTTCGATCAACCACTATCTAGGTACCAAATGCTCTCACAAGGTCTTGTATGAGAGTGTACCTACAAAAGAATCAAATGTTAGTCTTGGGAACCCAAACAAATTTGGGTTCTCCTTTTGACATAACTAAACTAGATGCATCTATGATATGACTTATTGTATGCATCTTAGGTCTCCACAGTAAATGAGTATTTCTATGTAAAGTATAAGTGTGTGAAATATGTCCTATCATCCCACAAGTAAAACACTTAACTCCAGGAAAAAAGGTTTTTCAATCTCTGATAATAAATGTCTTTTCCTAGGTTTTAAAATTTCTTACTTCAAAATAGGTTTAGTAAAATCTTCAAGTTTTGGGGGTTTCCTATTTTTCTTGAGAGCTTTCACTTTCAATTTAAGAAATGTGTTTACATCTTCTAACACATAAATATCATATTTCAAATAGTGCTATCTATTTTTAAATTCATCCTTAAAAGATTTAAATTCATTTTCTAGTTAAGTATAGGATGATTTTAGAAAATCATTTTTCTTATTCAAATCATCAAATTCATCTAGTAAGCTCATATGGTTATTATCAATCAGTGTGTGATCTTTCCTAAGGGTTTCATGCTCTTTTTGTAACTCTTGCAATTCTAAGTTCAATCTAGCATGTATTTTCTTGAGTTTTCTATATACAGTATGAATTCTTTTAGAAACTTCAAGAAATTCATCATATGTTAAGTCACATACCTCTTCTTCATCTGACTGGTCAAGATTATTGGTCATTAAATATAGTTGGTGACTTCTTCTTCCTTTTTTATTTCTAATGAATTTGAAGTTGAGTCTGCCTAGAAAACTCTCTATAATCTCTTCTTGCCCTTCCTCCCATTTGCTTTCTCCTTCACCTTCTCCTTGCTAGGAGTGGCTTTATGTTTAGGGCAATCCATTTTTATATGTCCAGGTTTTATGCATTCCTAACAAATCACAACATTAGAAACCTTAACCTTTTTATAGAACTTACCTTTGTTCCACTACTGGGATCTCCTTTTCTTCCTTTTAAGAAAACTCCTGAATTACCTTATCATTAAGGTAATGTCATCCTCATCCTATGGTTATGACTAATCACTCTCCTAATCATCCGCTTTCAGTGATATGTTCTTCTCCTTACACTTTTCTCCTACATCAATCTTCCTTTGACTCACTCCTTGCTCATAAGAAATTAGATATCCAAGAAGATTATGAATAGAATAATCATTTAAGTCCTTAGACTCTATAATAGCAATTAATTTAGCATCATAACTAGTAGGCAAGTAACAAAGAATTTTATTAACCATTTCAACATTCATTAGTTCCTTACCTAATGCATACAAAGAAGTGATTATTTGAGTGAATCTTGTGTACATGTCAGAAATAGATTCATTAGGTTTCATGTAAAATAATTCATAATTATGTAATAAAATAATTAATCTAGATTTCTTTACTTCATTAGTCCCTTCATATGTAATACAAAGCCTATCCCAAATGCCCTTTCCACTTTTGCAAGTAGAAACTCGTATGTAATCTTCAGACTTAAGTGCATAAAAGAAACAATTTAAACATTTTATATTTAATTGTGCTAAGTCACATTCTTCTACAGTTCAGTCAGGAAAAGGTGTTTGAACTCTAATGCCATCTACAAGTCTAGTTGGTGTACTATACCCTTCCTGAACCAAAATCCACATGCGATAGTCAAGCGACTGAAGAAATGTAGACATACGTGTTTTCTAAAAATTGAAAGGGATATTATTAAATAATAGAGGTCTAGTGATTGAATACCTTTATGGGTGTTTTAGTTTCCAAAAGTAGCCATTATCTTTTTCAAAAAGTAGTCTAAACTTATAGTTTTGAAATAAAACTCTAATACCACTTATTGATTTTGTATAGGTTGTTAAGCCTATGCTAATGTCCCAAGGCTAACCAAGAGGGGGGTGAACTAGTAATTTAAAATATATCTTAGATTTTAAAAAGAAAATTAATTTATCAAATTTTCCAACTTTAATTATCTTTTTAAAATAAACTTTTCAACTATAAATACCAAAGTGTAGAAAATACAAAATGCAGAAATTAAAATGACACAAAGATTTATAATGATTCGATCAAACACGACCTACATCCACTCTCTGAAGACTCCCTCCTCAGGTATTGAACTATTACTAAAGTGACTCTCCTTTTTCTCCCAGAGTAAGGAAAAGAAGCCTTTGCAATTCCTCTCTTCCACCAATCCCTAGTGTGGCAGAGAATTATCATCATTTCACACTCTCTAAGTGTTGGTACATAACTATCATACTTTCATACCCTCCAAATGTTAGCAGAGAACCATCATCCTTTCACACCCTCCAAGTGTCGACAGAGAACCATCGTCTGTCACACCCTCCAAGTGTCTACAGAGTATCAGATCTTCGTCAAAGACCTTTTCTCGAGCAACTAGAAAGAAGAAAGGAAGAGTAATAACCAAAAACTAAAAGAGATTCTTACCTTCGCGTAACCTTATGATCCCTTCACACTCTACTTGCAAGAACTCTCTCTCAAACACTCTCCCATAATAACTCTTTCACTTGCTCTTAAAAAATCACAAAGAATAATACTTTTTCACGTCAATTTCTACGAACCTTTTATATAAAAGACACAAAAAAACCATCCAGAAAACTAAATTTTTTTCATTTTGAGTGCTTACGATCGTATTGTATGACTGTATTTTCATCCATATGAACAATTTAAAAATTATTGCGTACGAACCTTTGCGAATATGTATGAAATATTTTCGTACATGGTAATGGTCCAGTACGAACCAAGTTAGTACTATACAAATGGTTAGAACATTTTTCAACTTTATCAGGATGAAAAGGTACCCCACATTTTTGTACTCTAGACATCATCTGTACGAACAGGAAATCATACATTATGATTCATTTAGAAAAATTTGGCATTCATCAGGATGAAAAGGTACCCTTCAAGTTTATACTATGGACATTATCTATATGAACAAGATATCATATAAGATGATCAATTCATAAAACTTTGGGATTCGTCAAGATGAAAAGGAACCCATCCAATTGTACTCTAGATGTTGTTTGTACAAATAAGGAATCATACAGTACAAATAGTTTAGAATAAACTTTAAAATCAGGACATAAAGGGACCCGTCCAATTCATACTCTTGACATCATCTGTATGAAGGACACTTCGTATAGTATGAACTATACTTAGAAAAAATTTATCCTCTCATTCATTTAACTACTTGTAGGAGTATATAACTGAGGAAATCATCCTGTATGAATTAAATTCGTATAGTATGATTAGTTCAAAAAAATTTACAAATTTTAAACACTCCCTAGTATGTTTGTGTATAGTTACTCAATTACAATCACACTCTCTCAGACTTAATAAAATAAAAAATATAGACTCCATTTATAATGAACTCTAATCTAATCTAACTTGAATTCTTCAACAATCTAGAGTATGATTTCCATGAAATGTTAGTAGACACAAACAATAAAAATAATACATCCAAAATATGTTAGGAGAAATTGTAAGTAAAATAATAATATTTTTGAATCATAAAAAATATAAATGTTGCAAGAATATCAACAATCAAAAAATAAAGTTGCAACAATATCAACACCAGATTGTTTTACCACTATTTTTTTCAAAAATCTTGGTTTATTATTAGTCATGATCTTCATTGTTCTATCAATGATCATTTTGCTGTCAATTCTATTCATAAGTTTTTTACTACTACTTCTATTATGCTTATTCCCAAAAATAACTATATGAGTACCTAGAATGATTTTAGGCCTATTAGTCTGTTCATTTTTTTAATGAATTGTTTGAATCATTTAACTGCTCTTTTACCTAAAATTATCTTGCCTTACCAAATAGGTTTTGTTAAAGGGAGGGGAATTGCTGAGAATATCCTCGTGGCCCAAGAAGTTTTCCAAGATCTAGATGTTAGGGTGAGAGGTGGCAACATGATTTTAAAACTTGACATTGCTAAGGCTTATGATAACATCGATTGGAACTTTTTTTACAATATCATGAATTTGTTTGGTTCTGACCTTACTTTTATTAATATCATCAAGAGTTGCATTAAAGGTTCTAACTTCTCTATCATTATTAATGGTAAAAGTAATATTTTTTTAAATCTTCTCATGATCTTAGACAAGGAGATCCATTATCCTCTACTCTTTTTCATTTTTATTGTTGATTATTTATCTAGAGGCCTTGCTAACCTTTTTGAAAATTATTCTAGCCTCTATTTTAAACATTGGGTGGTATTCCTATTTCTCATCTTTATTTTGCTGATGATTTTATTATTTTTACTAATGCTTATATTAATAAACATAAATGTAGTTTTATCCTTCCCAAGAAAGTAACTAATGATCGTGTCTTGGCCATTCATAATTCTACTAGTTTTGTGGATGGTCAATTACCTATTAAATACTTTGGGGTGCCTCTTTTTAAAGGTAAAAAGAAAATTTTCCTTTTTTGTGATTTGAATACTGTTGTGCAAAACTAACTTTAGTCTTGGGATTCTTCTTATCTTACTTTTGGAGGTCACTTAATTCATATCCATAGTGTTCTTTGTTCATTATCAGTTTATATTTTTCAAACTCTTATGCCTACTCAGGCGGTCTGTAATAGGATTGCTAGACTTTTTAATAAATTTTTCTGGAAGGGTGCTAGTAATAATACTAAAATTATTTGGGCTTCTTGGGACAAGTTTTGTGGCATTCTTACTGTAGGGGCCTTGGGCTTTAAGAGCATGAATGATTTGGCTCATGCATTTTCATTTAAGTTATGTTACAACTTTATTGCTAAAAAGAGCTTGTGGGCCAAATTCATGTTTGTTAAGTATTGTGTGGGTAAGCATCTGATAGCTTATTGCTTTAACCTTGGTGATTCTAAGGTTTGGCAAAGGCTGTGAAAAATTACAACGAGTGTTGAACCCTTTATCCTCTAGGGGCTTGGTAATGGTGATATTTACTTTTGTCAAGATCATTGGTTAGGGGGTAATTTTATTGACTCCCTTACTAACTCTTCCTCCAACTTAGCGGTTAATGTAAATCATTTCTTTTCTGATATTTATTGAGATTATGACAAGCTTGCTTATGTTGTTCATGGTTCTATTATTCAACAAATTTTGAATCTTCCCCTTAATATTGACTCTGATGATTTTCTTTAATGTGGCTTGTCCAAAGATGGGTGTTTTAGATTAAATGACATGTGGCATTCCATTAGATCTAAGAATGTGACTTCTCATATTTTTCATTTTCTTTGGCATAAAAGCATTCCCTCCACCATTGCAGATTTTTTGTGGAGACTTTTACATAAATTCATCCCCATGGATGACATTTTAATTCAAAGAGGTTTTACCCTTCCATCCAAATGCCAATGTTGCTTTCATGTTGAAAATATGCACCATATTTTTCTTTCCGGACCTTTATCTATTAAAGCTTAGATTTATTTTGATGACATCTTTAAATTGGATTATTTTAATGCTAAAATGTCTAATTTTGCTTTTCTAAACTACTAGTTTATCAAGTCCAAGGGCCATATCAGAAATGTTATTCCTTCTCTCATTTTGTGGAATTTATGGCTGGACAGGAATAACTCTATCTTCAATGGTATTGTTATGAGCCATCAAAGGATTATTCAAAAGGTGAAAGACAAGGTTGTTGCTCTCTTCTCTATTAATCTTCTCTCAATCAAAAATTTTAAGAATTAATATTTTGCTTCCTCTAAGTAAGGTATTAAGTTGGTGTCTGAGCATATTCCTAAAGATCAAAGGCTTATTGATTAGATCAAGCCACCTCTTAACTCTTATAAATTGAATGTGGCTAGTACTATTTTTGGTCATTCCTCGGGTTATGGTGGGGTTATCAAAGATTGTTATGGTAGCCTCATTATGGCTTTTGCTGGCCCTTTACAGAATTATGATGATAACAAAGCCATTACTTTGGCTATTCTCTATGGAGTTAGGACTTGCATTTCTCTTGATTTAACCAACATTAGTATTGAAGTGGATTCTAAGTTTTATTTTCAAATTTTCAATGCTTTTGAGGATTCAGTGTGTAATTCCTCTCTTTTCTATTTGGTTAGGGACATTAAGCATCTATTGATTTTTATGAATTTCTCTTTCTCTCTTATTTAGAAGGATGCTAATGTGTGTGCTAATTAGCATGGTAATAGGGGTGCTGGCCCAAATTATATGACTTAGTTTACTTTTACTAACATCTCTGCTTCTTTGCGTGGTATGTTAAATTTAGATAAAATTTGTATGACTTATGTCAGATCCTAATTGGCTATACTAGTTGTGGTCTTTCACCATGTTCTTTTTTCTTCTAAGGGCATGCTCTCAGTGTTTTACTATTCTATTTTTCTTCTCTTTTCTGTGTTCTAGCTTTCCTACTAGTTTTGGTGTTGTGATTTATTTTTTTTAGACCATTATTTGTATGAGTTTCAGTCAGGTTGGTACTTTCTACTGAGCTGCTTTATTTCGGGCCTATCTGGTCTTCCTTTTTGTGGTTTGGGTAACCTAGATTTTTTATATAATTAGTTATTTTTCTCCATTCTGGGAGAGGTTTTCCTTGAGTATTTGGTGTGAACTTTGTGTTATTTTTTAGAGTTAATCTCTAGCTATTTTTTGGGTCAATTATGTGGTTAGTTGGTAGTTTTGTTGTGCATTTTAATGGGTCTTTTAGTCTCCTGGAATTGTCCTAGGAGGTCTCTCATCCTTCTTGTGGTCATTCATTTATAGTGGGGTCTGAGTAGTTTGGGTATTTCTAGGGCTTATTCTCTGGATCATATATGGGTCATTTTTTTTTGTTCCACTGCTAGTCATTGCCCTTCTCTTTACTACTACTTCTTCTTATCGTATTTGGCTGATCTGGCCTTTACCTAGTGGCCTAGCATTTATGGTTGGCTTGTTTATATGATGTTGGAGAGCTGGAGGTGGCTCTTTATTTCCTGGGCTGGTGCTCATGTTGCTAATTTCTTGGGTGCTAGATTGATCCTTCTTGCATTACTTGTGGCTCTATTATCTTTATTCAACTGGTTTATATTGTTTGCTTCGGTTACTCTACTAAGCTTGTCTGGAATCTAGGCAATGTTCCCTGTTGTCCCTTTGATATCTGTAACATGAAGAATAGTGTAATAAATATCCTATAATTATTGCATAGGCCCCTCTGTGGGTTTCCCCTAAAAAAAAGAAAAAATAGAATTTTCTTAATATGATTGTAGTTAAAAGCATTATTTTTGTAGGGTTAGTGCCAAATTTATACTTTGCAACACCGAACACTCTAAAATTTAATGAAGATTAGTGTCACGGTGGAGCCAAGGTTAGTATCAAGGTAGAAGCAAGGTCAATATCGCTAAGCATCACAACACCAATGTGAAGAAATTAATACCACAATATTAGAGTCTAAAAAATTTGAATGTTGGTGTACCAATCATCATAATGCCATAGTGCTAAATTGTACTTTCAAGAACCACAGTGCTTAACATTTCAAGTGCCATGGCAGAGTAGTTTCTAAAATAAGGAGTCACACCGACATAGCCAAAAGATGTAGTGGTTCAAGCTTTAACCATTCTAGGTCAGCCTAGCACCTTAGGAGAACAAACATTACAGACGCAAGCTACTAGTTTATTTTACACCACCTGATGTAACCATTTCAAGCATTGTGAGACGTGAGTCCATTCCTGCACTTATATAAATAGTTTTTTTAGATTTTGTTTTAAGTGTTCTATCATTTCAGTGGAATCTTATCCTTTGTATTGTCTTCATTTTGTTCCCCCTTAGATTAAAGTCTAAGGGAGGCTATAGAAGTGCAAGATACTTTCATTTAAGAAATCTTAGTATATATTGTGTAAGCAATTCCATTATTGTAAGAAAAAGGAATGTGGAGAACATCAACAGATTCTTTTGGGTGACATTTATCTCTCATTCTCCTATATCTTATTCTTAAGAAATGAACATGAGTTTGCTTATTGTTTTATTCATGTATTGCTAAATTTTTGAGTTTTGGGATAGTAATGTAAACACAACAATGACTAATATAGACTCTTATGCTTTGAAAAACTTATGAATGTTTTAATTATCTCTCAATCTTGATTTAATACATACAATGACAATATATATAGTAAATATCTAGTGTGATAAATATACTCGATGAAAGAATATTGGAACAAATAGGAGTATTGAAATAGATTTTTGACATACGTAGACATAGGATGTTAAACCTTCTAGGTTCTATAGAAATAGTATAATTATAGAAATGTCATAAATCTTCCTTCTTACCCCAACATACTTGACAGAGATCTAGGAATGCATATGCTCTGATCCACGTTTTAAATAAAGAAACTCATTAGGAAAACTAAGTTGTTTTATATTTAATAGTCCAAAATATTTTAATTTCATTAGTATCAAATTTTCTTGCAAGTCTCCATTTACTAGAAAAAAACTCAAAAATAACAATTTTATGTTTAGTAGGATAAATTTTGCATTTAGATTAAATATTAGTAGTTTAATTGCAATTAAAAAAACTACTTCCTCATAGGTCTAATACTTTTCTCTATCATTTTATTACTTTATTAGGCACATATACATGCATATTTAGTGGGCCTTCATTATAATTATATATAAAAGAAAACCTAAGGAATTTTTTTGCATAACCCAAGTTCAACACAAACCAATCAGTCGCTCTCACTTATCCCCTATAAAAAACTATGCACCTATCCTTAAGAACAAGTAGGCAAAGTTTAAGTAGGTGAAGGGATTTAAGAAATTTAATAGTTTTAGTATAATTCTCCAAACCTAAAGTCTCATCATTTGAACCCAATTCGTTATGAAAACTTCAAAAATATAGTAAATTTATTTATCAGTATTTCTTTTTTTTCTAAACTTTATTCTGTTACACCATGTAGCATAATATTTCATAAGATATTGTCTATTAACATGCAACATATGACAATCTTCTTTATAATCAACCAGTTGAGTTGATCCTCCTTGATAAACTTTTTCTACCACAAACGGACCTACCCAAGTTAGCTAAAATATACCTTCTAGTTTTCGATGGGCCAAAATGGAACTTTGTAAAACAAACGTCAAGTCTCCTACATCGATGGTTCTTCAGTGAGCCAATTTTTTGTGCGCTTGATCTATGTGCTTTATATAGCTCAGAGTTTTGTTGACCATGAAAGCACTTCTCTTCTAAACATTTGATCTCTTATAAATGAAGTTTAGTATTCTTCTTTGACATTATACTTTAATTAACTATAACTCTTAAAGATGGAAGTTATACCTCTAAAGGGAGAATAGCCACTACTCTAAAAACTAAAGTGAATGGCATGGATTGAGTTAGAGTTCTATATAAGGTTAAATATACCCACAAATCTTATCCTAACTCATACCATTACTGCATATTAGCATCTAAAATTTTCATCAAAATTTTATGTTAAGTTTTATGGAAGGCCTCAACCGATCCATTTGCCTGAGGGTAATAGATGGTTTTGTAATTCAAATCAATGTTCTGATATCTAGAAAAATTATATATTTTAGTTCTTCTAAAAGATAGATCATTATCATATATGATTCATCAAGGAACACCAAATCAATATATGATGTGGCGTTTAAATAAATTCATGACATGTTGTGATTTAACTTATCACAATAGAATGGCTTCAGAGAATTTTTTGAAATAATTTATTTCTTCTATCATAAACAAATGACCTCTAGAGCATAGTGGAATAATTAAATCGATAATACCTAACTTTTTAATTTCCATGAAGTAATTAAAGTATTTAGAACATTTAGGGATTGATAAAGGACTATAACATTGACCTAACATTGATGACAATGATGTACAACATTCATGTGGTCATCTATCTTTGACTGATAATAGTATCTTATCCATTTAATTTTCATCATCATTTTAGGACCATATTGGTGAGTACCACTCAATTTAGTATGCACTTCTTCTATAGTTTTCTTAGCTTATGGTCTACAGAGAAAACATAACACTTAATCAGAAGATCTTCAATATATATGCTATCCTTAACTAGAGTATATGAAATATAATTTCTTTTAATTTGATTAGCAATTGATTAACTCGAGGGAGTTTACTTTCTCACAAGTATTTAATGAGGGGTTGTCACTAGTATATCACTTATTGATTCCAATTCCCTAGGATAACATTTTGGGGCCCTTTGACTTTTTTAAAAGAAGTAGGACCATCAAAATATAATTCCCTGAAAGATCCTTCTTTTAATATTAAATTCATATTTTTCTTAGCAGGTAATTCATTATTTAATAGTGAATCAACAGGAAGGAAAACTATGTAGGTATTTCATATTACAGCATGCTAGGGAATAAAGTGGATATCAAATTATTGAAGGATCTTTGACCAATTAGTTAATCATAAGGATAACAGTGGATGAGTCATGAGATACTACAAAGCATTAACCTTGAATAGTGAATTGATCTTATGAGACAACCTGTAATGCCTAAACTTTTAAGTAGCAAAGATCAAGACCAAACAAAAATTTGTAATGGGTGGATAATTTTGTTTGGTTGGAAGCAACTACCAGCTTAAATAATAAAGCACATTCTAACAAACTTATCTATAATTTCCAACACAGGTATAATACAAGTAAAAAGATAGTTTTACTATTTCACTTATAAATTGGCCATTAAGGATTATATCAATTTTTTTCTTTTTTGCTGGAAGCAAAGAGAAAGTTGTTGGATCTATAATTGGGAGTTAGAGTAGGAGCCACTTTAACTTCAAACCCAGCTATACCATCGTGAGATGATAAGGTTAGAGCTATATTCTCCATGTACTCCTTAAGCTTTTCAAGGTAGATGCATCTAAATTATTTTCATTAGATACTTTGACCCATCTTTATCAATTTATATATCTAAAGAAACTTCAAACTTTAACTTTTCAATCATATTTGTATATTTTATAGCCTGTTTATTTTCTACTAACACATATATTGTGCCCTATCCGTTGGATTCCAAATTGATATGTATTAAAGGCATATTTACTTATGTTTACTCTTTTTCACTATTTCACCTTTTTTTTTTCCCTCCACTATCTCTCCTTCTAGCTCATTTAGCCATTCTACCATCTCTTTGTATAAGAGAGGTAAGATATCAACGAACATTATGCTCAAGGTCAGAAAGCTCTTCTTGCTCTTTTTCTTTATTTCCCTTTACTTTTTATATCTTATTTTCTTTCTTTTATTAAATTAGTTTTCTATGGAAGATTGACTACATTTTAGGAAGATAGTATATAGTGTCTTTTTATATTCCTTCTTAATGAATTGAGAAAAATTGCAAATCTCTCTTAAAAGTGTTGAAACACTCTCACTAGAGTATTTAATACACTCATAGTGAGAGAAAGGAACCATCCTATATTCGTGATGCCTCTAAATCTATAATTTGGAAATTAGTTTTTGTTTTATGGCCACATATTTCTAGCTTGAGGGTTATAGAACCGAAAGCCCTCTTGCCTTTTTCAATAAATAGTCATATCATCATTTTATCACAATTGAGTTTGTCAGCATCCACCCTTAGGTATACAAGAGTTCTAAGACTCATAATGTTGATCAATACATTAGGATCAACAAATACATGTGACAACTTAAAGTTGTTCACATATTCTTAGATATTCAAAGGGTGATTATGGTTGGTGATTCCAAATAATAAGTCTTATTCTAAGAATATTCTCTTGGAATCTTATTGAAATAAAAAACCTCTTTTTACTATAGTGATACTACTGAGTCATACAAATTTTTGGATCAAGTAGAGCTTTAATTAAAGTCACCCTCATTTCCTTGAATAAGATGCGAGCGTCATAAATACTCAATTTTATAGTTAGTTTTCTGAGATCAATTAATACATTATAATCTACTTTAGCAATTTATTGATTACCCATATCTTGAGATTATACTGACTAAGACTGTGTTAAAGTTTCAAAATTATCTTCAACTTATTTTTCTTTATCCATGGCAGATACTTGTGCTGCCAAAACTTTACCACTAAGAGGTTTACTTGTACTACCTCTTTATGAAAAGCGGGAGTAGAATTATCTACTTCTTAGTCATTGATTACTTCCAACTTTTCATTCGGCTAACTTATAGAATCTAACATCTAAATTTCTGTACTAATATGAGCACCATGGAAGTCAAGAATAAGGGCATCACCATTAGAGAAAATATTAAAAAAATTCTTTCAATTCATTTTGTTTACATTCCTATTCACTAAGAATTGTTTTATACTATAGTGTTTGATTTGTTAACACAATCATCATAAAATAAAGCTAAGATACACACAAAATCTTTCTTCATTATCTTCTTAATCCTAGGGGGATGAAATAAAATTCATTCATGTTGAACAGCATAAGGGATTTTGGTCCTCCATCCATAGAATGTATAACTTTATTTGCTATAGATTTATTCATGTTCTTATTCTACACTTCCTTTTTAATGCAATTTGCTGCATTTTTTTCAAAAAAAATTATTCTACTCTTCCTTTGCAACTAAGAAGTCTTGCACGATTGTACCTTCTTAAGTTTTTTAATCAGAGTTACATTCAGATCTTCCTTAGGAAAAACTAGATCAACCTTGATGGGACTCCTTGTGACACCCGAAGAGATAAATGATATAGTTTACTTAGAATTCTATTAGAGGATTGGGATACAGCAACATTGTGCTTGTCATCTGGCCTTATAGTTTGAGAAGGTATTGAAGGCTCACCAATCTTCCAAGAACACTTTAGGAATTATAACCATCTCATATTTAATATTCTTTCAAGCCACTCCTTGAAAGTGATGCAATTTTCAATTTTATGACGGTATGGATAATAATTGATTTGCCCCAATTTTCCCACTTATTTTGACCTCTTAGAGTCAGGTAATTTAAACATAGATTTCCTTAGGAAGTTTTTGAACATTATTTTGATTCCTTCCCTTTTAAATGAATAAATTTTATTTATTTTGACCTGAAACTTCTACCTATCCTCATCTAGAGTGTGATATGATTGAGATTTTCCCAGCTGATCATTTTGGGGCTAATATTATGATGTTTGTACTAGATGTTATATATATACTTTCATCAGCTATTTACCATTATCTAGTATTGAAACTAACCCAAATTTTTGTTAAGACCTTATGAGGTTTCAACTCCTTTGAAATTGTTAATGACTAATCTCTTAAGAATGATAATTATGAAGCTTCCTCAAAAAAATTAGAGATTTTACTCAAAATCTTCACAAATGTTTTAATGGTAAACCCTTTGAGAAACTACCAAACCATGAATAGTCTCTAAGAGAATATCTATGATGTGCTTCTCTTATAATTCCATCTTGTATTTCAGGTTAAGATTACTCTAATGCAAGGTATAATCTACTAAATTTTCTAAGGGTTTATAAATTTCAACTATGAGATTCCCGATAGAGGAATTATATCTGGCTCTAAAAAAACTTTTTATAAATATTCTTTTTAATTCAAAGAAAGTATGGATAGAACCATTCGACAACTCTGCATATTAATCAAATGACTCTCATGATAGACTACAAATGAACTATATGTATACAATACATCAGTTCCCTCGAAATTGGAACAATAAGCCTTAAAGAATACAAGATGATGTTTAAGGTAGGTAGTACCATCAAAGTTCTTCATAACGTGACAAAACTCCTTTCAAATATGTCACTAAGTCATATTCTTCTAGAAATGGACTTCCCCTTAGAATAGATGAAGTACCCTGAGATTGTGCTAACTCTTATTTAACCAACTATTTTATCATCTAATTTATATGTATTGATTGAAAAGATTCTCTTTGCTATTTTACTATTTTATATTCCTCTTCTTTAATTACTTCTTTCTTTCAACTAACTACTTGAAGATATTGAGGTTGAGGGGAGTCGACCAGCATTTGAAGTGAAGGAGACTCAATTTTTTGAACCAACCATGATGATCATGATTTCTTCTTTCTTCTTCTTCATTCTAGATATCTGCACATTTGTTTACTTAAATTATCGAATAGGTATTGGGTTAAGTCTAGTACAACACCTTCTTGAACCTCGACATTTAAAATATTTGCCTTACTACTTTATCTTTTTAAGTTGATGGCCTGGTATCTACAATGCAGATTTTAGCAAACATCTTTTATCGTGGTATCTCATTATAGCTAATTCAATGGCATCTTCTTCCTTAATTTTCTTGGCACTTCCTTTCAATTAAATAATCATTTCTCTAATGGATTTGTCTAACACATAGTATGGTTCAACAGAGGTGTATTCTCTATCTAGAGTAGGTTTCATAGAGATTTACCTTTAACTCTCCTTATTTCCTCATCTACGAGGTATTTACTTGTGAAAAATATAGACAAAGTGCCTACCAATTTAAGTTGCTTGATATTTTTCTCATTAGATGTTGGAGTTCGCTGATTTGTAGATCTCAACGTGCTCACATAAGTATGGAAAGGTGATTGGCCATTTTAAAAATGGTGATAGTAGACTCTTGGTGACTGATGTACATAAGAGTGATGGGAGATTTTTATAGGATGATTATTTAAGATTATAGCTGCAGGTGGAGATGGAGATGGATGATGATAATTTTGACTAGATGAATTATTGATTTTAATAAGTCTAATAAAATGCTTCTAAAGCTAATTATTAGTCAACACTATGCGATCACTATTTTTAGAGAACCTTCTCAGCTCCTTAGAACAACCATCAGCATTTACTAACATAGTAGACGTCACTTCTTAAATTTTTAGTTTCCTTCTAGCAATAGGCTCATTGATATGTTATTCTATTAACATCTCAACTTTTTCTTTTTAGTTATTACTCCTTCAATACTTCTTAAAAAAGTCTTCCATTGATTATTCAAAGTTACTAGCACACTTCAATACCAAACCTTTCAAAAGACTTTTAAATTTACTTTTCCTCTTTACTAAGGATGGTATAATAGGCTGTCTATTAATTGTAGGTGGTGGGAGTTAGCAATCAATCAAACATTCTCATCTCCAGTAGTAGTAAAGATGGAATGGAAATGACTTCCTCCAAGCATGAGTGAATTAGAGGAAATTTCTCAAACCTCTCTTATAGTAGATAAACTTAATTCATTTTCTACTAATTTCTCATTATTCAATATTCGCCTTAGGTAGTGATTCTTGTTCCTCCTTTGAGATGTTATTTTTATTCAGGTAGAAGTAAATAATGACACAATCTCAAAAGTGCTAGGTACAAGCAGATCAGAGACAACATTACATTTTAATTTTTTATTAACAAGCACATGCAACTTGATTCTTGAGAATACTAAATGCTTAGTGGACATAGGGGTGAACACAGGCTCACCATCCATATAAATTCAATGGCAGGCTTCCTATCACAGACTTCATCAAGCTTAACAATAGTAAACTAGAGACCATTTACTATCATAGTATCATCATCAAAATGTCAAAACCATAACTTGATCAGGCTACCATCAGAGAATTGGGATTAGTCAAAGCCAATGTTTCAATTATTATAGAAACCAAAATTTAGTTTACCAGGCATTTCTAAAATTAAAACAAAAGTATGTATAATTTTTCCAAACTCATGAGTTTTAGATAATGCATTTAGATCTAGAGAATCACTGAATTGAATAAGCTAGCATGATGATGGAAGCAAGCTTTTAGCTTCTATAGAAGACTCGAATCTAGAAAATTCTAAGATTACATTAATAATCTATTCAAATTTATAATAGGAGTTGAAATTCAAGCTTTCTATTGGCGGAGTCGAGCCACCTTTACTTTATAGCATACCCTAGTTTTTACTTTGAGAAGTTATCAATGAATAAAATATTTTTATTTATATATTATTTTTCATGCATCATTTTATTATATGATCATCTATATATATTATAAAATCATTGATTAAGCTCGTTAAAATTACAACTCGTTGATTCCTAGGATAGAGCCATCTAATCTTACATTCATACAGCTATGGATTGTGATTAGAATTGTAAGCTAGCAAAAGACTCTAGAGAAGTATAAGTTCATATTTTATACACCCCTTAATCTTTGCATAGTATTTTAATCTATCTAGAAATCCAAATTAATAATCTAAATCTAAATTCCAAAACCAAATTAAATATTTATAATCTAAAGTAAGTACATTAAAATCTTGATAGCCCAAGCCATTCTTTTAATCTATATGAATATAAAAATCTTTAGTCTTCACTTTAATCAAGAGTATTTCTCTTCATGGATGTAATTAACTATAGTGACTTTCCTTTATAGGAAGCTGAGAATTCAGTATTAAAATAAACCCTATCTTAATTTCTTTCTAAGGAAGGGGAAGAACCTATAGATGATGACTTAGATTTAAATGTTTGATTTAGTTTCATACTCAAAATAATAGGTGAATATTCTATTTATCCTTCAAGTTAAATTTAATATCCTTATGTTGCTTTTAATTATTAAAAAAAAATTATTTTATATTTTCAAATCGATAATAAAAAATTAAATTATCCTTCAAGATTGTTATAATGTTAATCTATAAAGTTTTTTCAAAAGAAATATTTTTAAAGAAAATCATGTGGATAACATAGAGAAAGTATTTTTTTTCCACAACTAGACATATCTTCATCTAATGGATCCAATAGGATATACCAATAGAGAACCTTCAATCCAAGTGTTGGATTGCCCTATATTTAATATTTCTTTCATACTGCCCCATAACCTCTATAATTTAAGCTTGAGATATAGAATTACCTCAAATTATTGGGGAATTGATGGGGACTTTGCTTGCAATGCACTTGATTAGACGTAAGGATTGGGTTCTCTTCAAATAGCAGAGTATGAAGTGTAATAGATAATAAGTTAGAAATTTGCCAGAGAGAACATGGTGGAGCTTCCTTGAACTCACCCTTGTAAGACACTGGAAGCTTGGGGAAGCTCAGGGGTTACTCACAGATCAACAAAATAAGAAACTTAACTTAGGAAAACATGGGAGCATTCAAAAAGTTTCTCTAGATAAAATTATGACCATGGCTCACCGTACCAGGCAATTATGCTATTGTGGGAGGGTACAATAAGGTTTAAGAAATTATTTAGGGAAGGAATTCCAAAAGGTGTGTGTTAGACATGTTGTTATAGAAGAATCCATACCAAGGTGGTCAGTTTCAAGAACTTTTTGGTCACCTCAGACCAAGCTAGAGGCTAGGCTGGGTTGGCTTGGGCAAGTTCCTGGGGTTTAGAGGAAAAGAATACATGAAATGGTTCAGCCTAATTTGGATCATATAATAAAATTATATTATTGGGTTCAATTTGAAAAGCCTATGGGTAGGTCCAAGGAGTCTAAAGACGGATAATATGTGCATTGAGTTAGGCAGTATAGGTGTATGTGGTGAATTAGCTCAAAAGGACCCCTTTGGGTGCACTTGGGATATCCCATTGTGCTAATCCAAGTAGGCCAAAGGGGAAGTCAGACTATGGAAGGTTCATGTAGACCTCATGGATAGGTATGTATTTCATGCCCTTAGAATATAATTTAAGTATTTATTCTTTTTATCTTTTATAATCACAATACTAGAGCTATCTAATTTCTTTTATTAAAAATTAATAGTAATGCTTAGGAATTATATACAATGCTTATAAATATAAAATTCAATACATCAATATATATATATCTCAATATATAAATAAGCTAATAAAATACTTAAATTATATATAGTTAATACATCAATATATATTCGGTAGGAAGATTAGCACAGATATATGTTAGAGAAATTATCATATTATATGGTGTACCGAAGGTGATTATATCCAATAATAATGAACAAATTACCTCAAGATTATGGAGAGGCTATTAATAAGGACTGTGTATGAAATTATATTTCAATATAATTTTTTATATCGAGACAGGCAAATAATTAGAAAGGATTATTTATGTACTCGAGGATCTTATAAGACTGTGTTCACGCCTTTAGTGACAGTTGGGAGGAATATATCTCACTAAAAGATTTTGCATATAACAATAATTATAAGTTTAGAAATGACATGGCTCCTTATGAAGTCCTATATGTTAGTAATTACATGACACCTTATCGTTTATAGCAATGGGTGACATATAGGTGATAGGATATGATTTTTTTAGATGACATGACAAAAAGGATTCATTTGATCAGAGAAAGATTAAGAGTTGCATAGGATAGATAAAAGAAGTATTTTGTGAGAAACATAGGATGGTTGAATTTTAGGGTTTGTGATTTTGTTTATATACCCAGATCAAAGGTGTCAGCTGATTTGGAAGAATTATTAAGCTAAGTCCAAAGAACATTAGACCTTTTGAGATTTTTGAGAGCATTGGCAATTTTGCTTATAGGTTATTATTACCGGATCAAATGTTTGATATATATAGTGTATTTTATGTATCTTCCCTGAGAAAATAGGTATCTAATTTTAGAAAGATATTATCTACTGATGATGTGTAGGTTCATCTAAGTCTACAATATAGAGAAGAGAAATATAGGATTTTGATGTACGATGTTAGGAAATTAAGGAGCAAATAGATTCTAATGGCCAAGGTGTAGTGGAAGAACATAACCGCTAGAGAGGCTACTTGGGAGAAGGAATCTGACATGATGCATCTCTATCTAGGTTTATTCTAAAATGTTTTGATTTGAAAATGTCAGGACGATATTTTTTAAAAGTTGGGTTGATTGTTATAACTTAAAATTTTGAAAGATACAATTTTACCTATAACAATCAAGATTTTATTCAAAAGTCATTATACACCCAAATTATAAATTATCTTTTCCATAACATCTCTAATATTGTGTTTTATTTTCCCTTTTTTTCTATAATTTTTGGGCATTGGTGAAATTTCTTAAAAAAATGAGACCTAACGATACAAGTGGGGATTTTGGGACCATCAAATGTCTATTTCACAAACCAATTTCACCAGAGTTTTCTAAATAAAATAAGTTATTTTATGGATATTTTTTATAAGTTTTTTAATATAAAAAAGAATTTCTATGAATTTTAAATTGAAAATGAATTATAATATTATTATTTATATAAAAATCTAAAAGCACTTATATTCACTTAAGCCATTTTAGGCCATGCACTTTAACAAAGAAATTTTTGGGAGAAATGAGAAGAAAATATATGAGAGAGAAAAATAAAGTTGGGTTTTGGTAGCCATACAACGATTTCTATTTGTTGGCCTAGTTAAGAAATTTTCTCCATCTCACGGTAAGTTACTTCTTGCTTATTTCAGCTTTCAATAATTTTGTATTTTTGGTATTTTTTCAAACAAATTTGTATTTTCATTATCAAAAAATCAGGATACCTTTATTTTGGTAAAACTTTCATTGTGCAAGTTTTTATATGTTATAGAGATTGTGATTATGAATATTTTGAGTAAATTCTAAATAAAAATTACTTGATGATTTTGAGAAAGCAACAATTTTTTCCCACTCAAAAATTTATTAGGACATCTAAACATAGTGCTTAAGTTCAATTAAAGCTTCAAAATGATGTTTTACATGATTTCTAGTAATTTGGTTATGTTTGAAAATTATAAAATTTTGCTCAGTAGTATTTTTGTTTTCGATCTCGAGGTGGGATTCTGGAATGCTAGTGTCATGGGAAACTGAGGTGGGATTCTATTATACCGGTGCCAAATCGTGACTGACATGAGATTATATTAAGCTTGTGAGATTATATTACCTAATTGTTATTATGTCGGAGGCAATAGACTACCGAGGTGGGATTTTATTTTAAAGTGTTTACTTATAATTTAGTTCATTAAAGTATTTATTAATTGTATTTAATTTTTGTATATGATTTAGCATAATGTTCTCAATTCTTTTAGTTTTGGTTTTTTTTTTTTTAGGCTATGATAGCATATTAAGCCGTGTTAGCCTATTCCTTCTTTTGCTTTTATTTTCAGGTATGGGGAAGAGTAAGGAGCGAGATGAGTAGTTTGGATAATACACTTCGATCAGTCTTATAGGTATATTTTGGTAAGTTTTGATTTTTGTAGGCTTGGCTTTTATTTTTGTTGTGCTCTCTATTCCAGGCAATGTTGTTTATATATTTTAGATTATATATGTTTTGGATTATATATAGAAAATTATGTTGAGATTTAATAGTCTTGAGCTTAATATTGTATTAAATAGTGGCTTTGTGTAATATATAAATTAGAAGTTTTATTTAAGTACTTCTTCAATCAGATCTTGGGGTCAGTCTTGCCATAATCTGACATAGTATGACCTATATGCAGTTTTGATTCATACAAGTTTAGGTTGTGACACTCACTATAGATAAGGCGGAAGGATTTGTTTGATAAGTAGGAGGGTAAGTAATAAGATTATGAAGGAAAGGTGTGGTTGTATTTATTTTTTAGTATATATGTTATGATGTGTCCTATGGCTAGGTTTTGTTTTCGTCAAGCTCTACGACTCCAAATAATGGTCAAATGTTCAATGTATGAAATTAACATATTTGCAACATTAAACTTAATTTTTATCATAAAATAATAGGTGATTATAAACAAAAGTGGGATAACAAAAGTTTTATGGTCAACTTTTTTGACCTATTCTAGAAAGATTAAAATTGAGGATATGCATGTGACGCTGTAATTTTGCAATAATTGATTGAGCAAGCAGCTGGTTCCGACTGTTGTTGGTTGTAGTCCTACGAGCCAATTTGAATGAAACTAGGATTTAATTTAAGTAAGATACCGCAAACCCTCTAAATATGAATTTATTAAATCTAAAGGGTATTAATTCCTGAAAAATTGTTTGACAATAAGTATGTTAAATCCTCATAGATCCCATGAGATTGTTTCACAATGTTATCAAGTTTATAAGACAGTTAAGTCATATGAACTTAAGATTTTAAATATGAGTTAATTATTCATTTTAATTTTAATTAACATAAAAAAAAAAATTTATGAATAGTATAATTAGAAGCTAATTTAATTATTCAACAACTTAGCTAATAATTTGATCGCTAATTAAAATACTAATTATCTATTTTTTATTTTAGGTATTATTTTAAAAAATATTCAATTTTAGTTATAATGTTATTTAATTATTATTTGAAATAATTAAGCATTTAATTATTATTTACACTACTACATATTTCTTTAAATTTTAAGTATTATTTTAAGAAAATTTTAATTAAAATTATACTTATAATTATTCATACGTCCCTCCAACCTCCGTCATTCACCGACTACAATCCCTCTGACCTCCATCACCAGCCAACTACATTCCCTCTAACCTATGTTGCTTGTAGACTATGGTCCCTTCAACCATAGTTATACATCTATGGTCCATCCACATCCATCTCATGTTGACTATGATCCCTCAACCTCTATTGCCCACGGACTATGGTCCCTCTAACCTCCATCGCTCATTGACTACGATCCCTCTAGCCTACATCACCTACCAACTATGGTCCCTTCAATAATCATCTCTTTCTGATGGTCCCTTCAACCTCGTCGTATGTTCACTATGTATATTACCCCTGAACTTTGTCGCCTATAGACTTTGATCCCTCTAACCATGGTCACCCAACTAGGTCCTTTCGACCTCTATCTCCCACCTACTAAGGTCCTTCTAACCTCCATCACCCACTGATAATGGTCCTTTCATTCTCTGTCACATAATTATGATCCTTCAAACAACTATCCCTTGACTACGGTTCTTCTAACCACCATCGCTAGACTAAAATCCTTCTGAACTCTATAAACATGCAACTTCAATCCTTCTGACCTCTATTGCCCGTTGAATACGGTCCTTCCAACCTATGTCGCCTGATGACTATGGTTCTTATGACTATCATCATCCTATTATGGCCCTACCAACTTAATGTAAAACTATCTCAAGAATAATTATCTTGTCATTCTCTAGCTATGTAATATGCTCTATATATTGTGTATTTGCTACAGTAAGCAAACTCCCTCCTCCAAGGAAGGACATTATTTATAATTAACCACAAACAAATGAGTAGATCCTCCACCAGCATAAGCAGTCCTCGAACCTGCAATAACGATCGAGCTTATAAGAGAAGCTACCAAAATAATTGCCAAATTTAAAGAAATAAATTATTAATTCTAATGAACTATTCAAAACACAATTCCAATAGAAATTAGAGATACTCCCTTTAGTAACATAAAATAGATGATGATGTTACCAAATGATAAAAGAAGAGCCAATAGTAATGCTCCGAATAATCCAATTAGAAACTGGCCACCCAGAAATGCAATGCTTGATTAAAATATTGTTATATTTTGAAAATGTATTAATTTTCTTTGGGAATATTTTTAATTTTGAATTTTAAATTTGAACGCGTCATTATGAACAGTATATCACCTCAGGAGATGATCATATCATTCCCTAATGGGTTCAAATTTCAGAATCTCAAATTTATCCGTATTATCGTAGTCAAACTCAAAGGGAGAATCACATTTGACCCCGGAGGATAAAAATGGAATTTAATCAATTATTTGACTACGCTAATTTGGATAAAAAGATCATTAATTTCATAATCAAAATCACGATAGTAATTGATATATCAATCCGAGGAAAGAAATTATCAATCACTATTGATCATTTAAAAATGATGAAAATGATCGTTGAATTTAAATTTCCCAAAGAGAATTAATTAGAGTTTTTAAAAAATTAGTTTTGAAAATCAATTCTGGGTTTCTAAATCTCCTACTAGCGCAAGCCCTCGTAAATAATTACATCGTAGGAAATAGAAGTTTCCTACAAAAACTCTCGATTAAAATAGCAGTAGAAATTTCATTTAAGATTTTCAACGATTGATGTCAAAGGAGATTAAGGTTTGGAATTTTCAATCGGGATTGGATCAAGGTTGAACACTTATTTCTGGAGTCAAAGGAAGAAAGGTAGGAGGTGTTTTGAGATTCTGAATTACTTCAGAAACACCCCAGTCTATCCTAAGTGTTGGGCTTGAATTTGATTGAAAGTGATTTAAGTTTGAATGGTCAATTTTATTAGAAATTGGGATTCAATTCCCGAAGGTTGAGGTCTTGTAGCCCGAGCTTGCCTCAGAACCTAAGTCTAAATTGGGTACTGAAAAAGTGACCCGAACCTAGTTAGTGTAGTGCAAATCTGGAGTTACCCTAGCCTGGATTGGGGAGCCAGCTAAACCACCTAGGCGCTTTAAAAACATGTATCAAGTCATTTAATGTTAGAATGGGTAGGGATGTTAATTAGAAAAGTATAAAGGAACGGGGTCGACATCTAGAGCAGATCCTTAATTGACCCCTTAGACTTATGCTGGGTTTGATGCTTAAGGTAATGTAATTAAAGATTTAAAGATTTTTTTAATTAGTTACTAATATGATGCATGCTAATCGACTCAATTAAAAGTTTGAATTTGAATGAATGCTATGAAATGAAAACTTCCGGCGATCCCGGGCTTACTTCTTAAATTCGTTAGAGTTTCTATGTGAGCCTAAATATTTTTAATTTGATTTAAGTAGAAAATTTTTATTAAGTCCTTAAGAGCTTACGATCGAATTCCAGGTCAAATCAAAATCGGCATGCAGGTAAAAAGACAAGAAAAGCAGGTATCTCTAATGCGCAATCAATTTAAATAAATCAATAAAATTAAATATATCAAATTGAATGTCCGTAGACAAGTGCCCTTATTATTACATCTCAAAATTGCAAGAAAGTAAAGTGGCCGGGCACCACTGACAACAACCCGGATTTTAATCCTAAGACTCAAGTGACTTTGAGAATGGGTCTTCTCGTTATCCACTTCTTTGTCCTTCTACTGCTTCTTGGATCGTCGGGTCTGGATATCCAAATGAAAAGAAACTCCCCCTTGATCGGGGTATTATCTTTCATCTTTGGATATTTCAAAACCATCCTAATTTGGAGCTCCAAATGGATAGGGACTTTCCCCTGAGGGATGTCCCTTCCTCTTCAGATCCCAAATTGGATATTACCCCATCTCAAATCACTTGAAATTACAACACAAATTAAATCAAATTTACATTAATCAAAATTGAAAAATCTAGACTAGATCCTGCAGGGTTATCCTAATAATCAACAGTTGTATATACAGTCCCAAGAAGTTAATATTTGATCTCAAGCAGTTGATATATGAATCTCAAGCAATTAATATATTTGAAATTTAAAGTGCTCAATAGATTGCAGTAAATAAATAAACAATCAATCAATTCTAAACTAGCAAACAGCATGCAGTGAAAACTCAACAATTCGGCACACAGCTGCAGAAAGTAAACCACTGGCCTATCCTAAAACTAGAGTCGGTGATCCTAGCAAACCATCTAAAGTGTGTGAGGTAGGTCGTGTGGTTTTGATGTGTCCTAATTAGGATTATTAGTTAAAGTTATTTAAGGTTCAATTGGTTGAAAGATTTAATGGAAATTTAATTAGAGTTTAAATATTAATATTTTAAATCTTTTAAAATCAATTATAAATTATTTGTTGGGAACCGCCTTTGTTTCACACCGAGGCCATGAAGTTTATTTCACCTTCCTTGGGGCTAAGTAAATAGCCTCGTAGGCCTGGGTTACCCAGTGATACCCGATATAATTAAGTGATTTGATTTTATTAAAGTTTGAAAATTAATGAATTTTAATTAAGGTGTTTGGTTGCTGATTTTTTAAAGTTTGACTAATTTGAGTTTTCCATTAATCGATTCGTGGCGTTGTGCCACCAGGCTCGAGGAACCAGCCTCCTTAGGACACTTAGCCCCGCAGCCCGGAGTAGTCCAGCCAATAAATCAAATTAATGTAGTTGAATTAGAGGTTTTAAAAGGTTAAATAATTAATAATTAATATATTTTAAGGTTTAACACCCTTTAGAATCCATTCGTGGCGTTGTGCCACCAGGCTCGAGGAACCAGCCTCCTTAGGACACTTAGCCCCGCAGCACGGAGTAGTCTAGCTAATAAACTTCATCTTTAGGATGGTTGTTGTGTTTTAGAAGGTTTGTTAAATGTTTTAAACATTAACCTAACATTTCTGGAGTTTTAAAGCAATTTTGAGTTTTTAAGAATTTTTGGAATATTTTAATCAATTAATTAAAGGTTCAAAATTTGACTTTTTGATTAAGCTCAAATTCTGTAATGTTTGTATTTTATTAAAATATTAGACCTTACTATGATCAGTTAGACAGTAAGTACGTTGAAATCGGATTTTTTTGTATTTTATTATGAAGGTTTGAAGTTTTGAACTAGTTTTGACTAAGAGTTGACCGGTTTGTTGACTTTTTGAATTTGATGTTTTTTTGGGATTTTGACATTTTTACCAAATATTAGACATTTATTTGAATTGAATTCAAGTGAGTTTGTTCAATTTGGATTTTTCTTGAATTAGTTATGAATTTTCAAAGTTTTGACTATTTATTGGATTATTGAAAATTCTTAATTAAAGGCCCCTTCTTGTGATTTTACTCCAAATGAGGTCCCAACTCCTTGAAATTAGCTCCAAAGGTCAGTAATGACCTAAGAAGAGATTCCCAAGTGTTTGGGAAGTTTTTGGAATTTTTAATAATTATTAATTAATTATATTAATAAAATGTTGATTTTTAATTAAAATTAAATTAAGTGCAGAATTGTTGTCAAATCAAGGGGATTTTAATTTTCATTAGTTAAGGCTATTATTCTGGTCAGTTAGAGGTCTTAATCATATTTTTAGGGTTTAAAATTGATTTATTACATTTTCTGGAATGTTTAGACGCTTAATTAAGGCTCAAACTTAATTAGGTTAATTAAGGGACTTAATGATTTCAAAAATCAGTAAAACGTTTTCTATGGGTTGGACATATCACTAAGTTCAAGTGTTCAATGTTTTGAGTTAAAAGAATTTATATCCTAATTTCTAGAATTTCTCTAAGTTTTCTAAACATGTCCTTAATCATTGTCCTTAATGTCACTAGGTTAGCTAGGTTTGAATCAATTGTCCTCTCTAACTCTTGGACTAACATACATATCATGTAATCACACCAAACAAATTCTAGATCTAGGAGAGCCTAAATCTAAGTGGTGGGTGCACAATCCTAAGCATGCAAAGACTAAATTTAAGACATTGTAATTAAAGACAAAATTAGTGAATAATCAAAAAAATGATTATTCACTTATTATCCCCATTAGTCCCATTCATCTATATTCAACCAAGGCTTGAAATTTCAAAGGGATCCCTCAAATATTAAATATTTAATTTATACATATAATTTTAAATTAAGATTAAAATATATATAGATATATATAAAGATAAAAGTTTCAAAATATAATAATTTGAAAATATTATTAAAACATATTTTAGGATTTGAGAGATCTCTAATTTTCAAAGTTATTTAAAAATAATTTTTAATTTTCAAAATAATAAGCATAATATTTAATCAAATACTAATTAAATATTTTAATATTAAAATAATTTAAATCATTCAAAATAACTCAACATTTAAATTCTAATGTAAATATTAAATTAAAGTATTTTGACTTTCAAATTTTTTGATATATTATTTAAATATTTTTGATTTAAATTAAATATATTTGAAAATTTTGAAATTTAAGTTAATTAAGTGAATTTAAAGTGGTTTGGAAATAATTAATATTTAAAATAACTCCCTTCCTTTTTTTTAAATTACATTTAATTTAAGAATAGATATGCTTCTCAAATTTCAAAATACATTTTAAAATATATATTTGAATTATTAAAATATATATATTTGATCAAATTTTTGTTAATTAAAAATATATAAAATATTTAATAATCAAAATAGTTTTTAATATATATATAATATTTCAAATTTAATTTAATTTTAAATTAAAGATCTTATTTTTCTGAGAAATTTGATAGGTTATATTAAAATTTTGGTCTTATATTTAATTTTATATTATTTTTTAAAGTTTTCTGCCATTAAAATGATTTAAAAATCATTTTAAATATAATGGCAGCGCCGGCAGCCACGTGGCACCTCCCAATTCGTCCAGCGAAACACGGCGGCGGTGGTCAAGTGGGCCCACGCGCTTTCCACTTAACCATGTAAGTGGCGATCCGCGTCCGTCCGATCACCCCACCAGCATAAGCAGTCCTCGAACCTGCAATAACGATCGAGCTTATAAGAGAAGCTACCAAAATAATTGCCAAATTTAAAGAAATAAATTATTAATTCTAATGAACTATTCAAAACACAATTCCAATAGAAATTAGAGATACTCCCTTTAGTAACATAAAATAGATGATGATGTTACCAAATGATAAAAGAAGAGCCAATAGTAATGCTCCGAATAATCCAATTAGAAACTGGCCACCCAGAAATGCAATGCTTGATTAAAATATTGTTATATTTTGAAAATGTATTAATTTTCTTTGGGAATATTTTTAATTTTGAATTTTAAATTTGAACGCGTCATTATGAACAGTATATCACCTCAGGAGATGATCATATCATTCCCTAATGGGTTCAAATTTCAGAATCTCAAATTTATCCGTATTATCGTAGTCAAACTCAAAGGGAGAATCACATTTGACCCCGGAGGATAAAAATGGAATTTAATCAATTATTTGACTACGCTAATTTGGATAAAAAGATCATTAATTTCATAATCAAAATCACGATAGTAATTGATATATCAATCCGAGGAAAGAAATTATCAATCACTATTGATCATTTAAAAATGATGAAAATGATCGTTGAATTTAAATTTCCCAAAGAGAATTAATTAGAGTTTTTAAAAAATTAGTTTTGAAAATCAATTCTGGGTTTCTAAATCTCCTACTAGCGCAAGCCCTCGTAAATAATTACATCGTAGGAAATAGAAGTTTCCTACAAAAACTCTCGATTAAAATAGCAGTAGAAATTTCATTTAAGATTTTCAACGATTGATGTCAAAGGAGATTAAGGTTTGGAATTTTCAATCGGGATTGGATCAAGGTTGAACACTTATTTCTGGAGTCAAAGGAAGAAAGGTAGGAGGTGTTTTGAGATTCTGAATTACTTCAGAAACACCCCAGTCTATCCTAAGTGTTGGGCTTGAATTTGATTGAAAGTGATTTAAGTTTGAATGGTCAATTTTATTAGAAATTGGGATTCAATTCCCGAAGGTTGAGGTCTTGTAGCCCGAGCTTGCCTCAGAACCTAAGTCTAAATTGGGTACTGAAAAAGTGACCCGAACCTAGTTAGTGTAGTGCAAATCTGGAGTTACCCTAGCCTGGATTGGGGAGCCAGCTAAACCACCTAGGCGCTTTAAAAACATGTATCAAGTCATTTAATGTTAGAATGGGTAGGGATGTTAATTAGAAAAGTATAAAGGAACGGGGTCGACATCTAGAGCAGATCCTTAATTGACCCCTTAGACTTATGCTGGGTTTGATGCTTAAGGTAATGTAATTAAAGATTTAAAGATTTTTTTAATTAGTTACTAATATGATGCATGCTAATCGACTCAATTAAAAGTTTGAATTTGAATGAATGCTATGAAATGAAAACTTCCGGCGATCCCGGGCTTACTTCTTAAATTCGTTAGAGTTTCTATGTGAGCCTAAATATTTTTAATTTGATTTAAGTAGAAAATTTTTATTAAGTCCTTAAGAGCTTACGATCGAATTCCAGGTCAAATCAAAATCGGCATGCAGGTAAAAAGACAAGAAAAGCAGGTATCTCTAATGCGCAATCAATTTAAATAAATCAATAAAATTAAATATATCAAATTGAATGTCCGTAGACAAGTGCCCTTATTATTACATCTCAAAATTGCAAGAAAGTAAAGTGGCCGGGCACCACTGACAACAACCCGGATTTTAATCCTAAGACTCAAGTGACTTTGAGAATGGGTCTTCTCGTTATCCACTTCTTTGTCCTTCTACTGCTTCTTGGATCGTCGGGTCTGGATATCCAAATGAAAAGAAACTCCCCCTTGATCGGGGTATTATCTTTCATCTTTGGATATTTCAAAACCATCCTAATTTGGAGCTCCAAATGGATAGGGACTTTCCCCTGAGGGATGTCCCTTCCTCTTCAGATCCCAAATTGGATATTACCCCATCTCAAATCACTTGAAATTACAACACAAATTAAATCAAATTTACATTAATCAAAATTGAAAAATCTAGACTAGATCCTGCAGGGTTATCCTAATAATCAACAGTTGTATATACAGTCCCAAGAAGTTAATATTTGATCTCAAGCAGTTGATATATGAATCTCAAGCAATTAATATATTTGAAATTTAAAGTGCTCAATAGATTGCAGTAAATAAATAAACAATCAATCAATTCTAAACTAGCAAACAGCATGCAGTGAAAACTCAACAATTCGGCACACAGCTGCAGAAAGTAAACCACTGGCCTATCCTAAAACTAGAGTCGGTGATCCTAGCAAACCATCTAAAGTGTGTGAGGTAGGTCGTGTGGTTTTGATGTGTCCTAATTAGGATTATTAGTTAAAGTTATTTAAGGTTCAATTGGTTGAAAGATTTAATGGAAATTTAATTAGAGTTTAAATATTAATATTTTAAATCTTTTAAAATCAATTATAAATTATTTGTTGGGAACCGCCTTTGTTTCACACCGAGGCCATGAAGTTTATTTCACCTTCCTTGGGGCTAAGTAAATAGCCTCGTAGGCCTGGGTTACCCAGTGATACCCGATATAATTAAGTGATTTGATTTTATTAAAGTTTGAAAATTAATGAATTTTAATTAAGGTGTTTGGTTGCTGATTTTTTAAAGTTTGACTAATTTGAGTTTTCCATTAATCGATTCGTGGCGTTGTGCCACCAGGCTCGAGGAACCAGCCTCCTTAGGACACTTAGCCCCGCAGCCCGGAGTAGTCCAGCCAATAAATCAAATTAATGTAGTTGAATTAGAGGTTTTAAAAGGTTAAATAATTAATAATTAATATATTTTAAGGTTTAACACCCTTTAGAATCCATTCGTGGCGTTGTGCCACCAGGCTCGAGGAACCAGCCTCCTTAGGACACTTAGCCCCGCAGCACGGAGTAGTCTAGCTAATAAACTTCATCTTTAGGATGGTTGTTGTGTTTTAGAAGGTTTGTTAAATGTTTTAAACATTAACCTAACATTTCTGGAGTTTTAAAGCAATTTTGAGTTTTTAAGAATTTTTGGAATATTTTAATCAATTAATTAAAGGTTCAAAATTTGACTTTTTGATTAAGCTCAAATTCTGTAATGTTTGTATTTTATTAAAATATTAGACCTTACTATGATCAGTTAGACAGTAAGTACGTTGAAATCGGATTTTTTTGTATTTTATTATGAAGGTTTGAAGTTTTGAACTAGTTTTGACTAAGAGTTGACCGGTTTGTTGACTTTTTGAATTTGATGTTTTTTTGGGATTTTGACATTTTTACCAAATATTAGACATTTATTTGAATTGAATTCAAGTGAGTTTGTTCAATTTGGATTTTTCTTGAATTAGTTATGAATTTTCAAAGTTTTGACTATTTATTGGATTATTGAAAATTCTTAATTAAAGGCCCCTTCTTGTGATTTTACTCCAAATGAGGTCCCAACTCCTTGAAATTAGCTCCAAAGGTCAGTAATGACCTAAGAAGAGATTCCCAAGTGTTTGGGAAGTTTTTGGAATTTTTAATAATTATTAATTAATTATATTAATAAAATGTTGATTTTTAATTAAAATTAAATTAAGTGCAGAATTGTTGTCAAATCAAGGGGATTTTAATTTTCATTAGTTAAGGCTATTATTCTGGTCAGTTAGAGGTCTTAATCATATTTTTAGGGTTTAAAATTGATTTATTACATTTTCTGGAATGTTTAGACGCTTAATTAAGGCTCAAACTTAATTAGGTTAATTAAGGGACTTAATGATTTCAAAAATCAGTAAAACGTTTTCTATGGGTTGGACATATCACTAAGTTCAAGTGTTCAATGTTTTGAGTTAAAAGAATTTATATCCTAATTTCTAGAATTTCTCTAAGTTTTCTAAACATGTCCTTAATCATTGTCCTTAATGTCACTAGGTTAGCTAGGTTTGAATCAATTGTCCTCTCTAACTCTTGGACTAACATACATATCATGTAATCACACCAAACAAATTCTAGATCTAGGAGAGCCTAAATCTAAGTGGTGGGTGCACAATCCTAAGCATGCAAAGACTAAATTTAAGACATTGTAATTAAAGACAAAATTAGTGAATAATCAAAAAAATGATTATTCACTTATTATCCCCATTAGTCCCATTCATCTATATTCAACCAAGGCTTGAAATTTCAAAGGGATCCCTCAAATATTAAATATTTAATTTATACATATAATTTTAAATTAAGATTAAAATATATATAGATATATATAAAGATAAAAGTTTCAAAATATAATAATTTGAAAATATTATTAAAACATATTTTAGGATTTGAGAGATCTCTAATTTTCAAAGTTATTTAAAAATAATTTTTAATTTTCAAAATAATAAGCATAATATTTAATCAAATACTAATTAAATATTTTAATATTAAAATAATTTAAATCATTCAAAATAACTCAACATTTAAATTCTAATGTAAATATTAAATTAAAGTATTTTGACTTTCAAATTTTTTGATATATTATTTAAATATTTTTGATTTAAATTAAATATATTTGAAAATTTTGAAATTTAAGTTAATTAAGTGAATTTAAAGTGGTTTGGAAATAATTAATATTTAAAATAACTGCCTTCCTTTTTTTTAAATTACATTTAATTTAAGAATAGATATGCTTCTCAAATTTCAAAATACATTTTAAAATATATATTTGAATTATTAAAATATATATATTTGATCAAATTTTTGTTAATTAAAAATATATAAAATATTTAATAATCAAAATAGTTTTTAATATATATATAATATTTCAAATTTAATTTAATTTTAAATTAAAGATCTTATTTTTCTGAGAAATTTGATAGGTTATATTAAAATTTTGGTCTTATATTTAATTTTATATTATTTTTTAAAGTTTTCTGCCATTAAAATGATTTAAAAATCATTTTAAATATAATGGCAGCGCCGGCAGCCACGTGGCACCTCCCAATTCGTCCAGCGAAACACGGCGGCGGTGGTCAAGTGGGCCCACGCGCTTTCCACTTAACCATGTAAGTGGCGATCCGCGTCCGTCCGATCACCCCATGGCTACATCTGACGGTGGAGATCAAATTCCGCCATTTGATATCAGTTAAGGGAGATCGAACGGCCGAAAGGCAATCCCGCCGTTTCGAATAGACGGTAGAGATGGCGCTGGACGGATAATTAAACCGTATATCAATCTGCTCGGTTTCAAGGTACCGTGGGAAGGCTCAATCCGGACCGTTGATAACGAGATCGACGGTCCGGAACACGCGAGATCCATGCACAAGCTGGACCGAGACCCTAAACTAGAAAATCAGTTCGTTCTCTCAATACGCTTAATCAAATTAAATAAACATTTAAACCTGGATTGCTTAAATGAACAGATTTTTTGGGGATATGTTCAAAATATTAAATAAGAGCTTAATAAAATGTTAATTAACTCTATGTGTCTTAAGCTAGGGTTGAGCTTTTACCTCAATCCAACCAGTGGATTCAGAAGATCTTTAGTTCTCTGAAATTGTAGTATGTCCACGATTAAATTTGCTGAAGACATCACAACTTGAAATCCCCTGGATCAGCCAAAAATCTGCTTGGACGGTTGTTTGCTCAAGCTCGCCGGAATCCAGCCTCCGACGAGTTTTGACCGGCTGGATCGAGCTGGGAATATGTGGAATGAGGTCTGGAACGCTCAAACGAAAAGAGTATGAGGTCTGGGAGGGCTTGAATGGAGAGATAGAGAGCTAGATCAAGAATGCGGCTCAAAATGAGGCTCTACCCTATTCAAGTAGCCCTAGGTCTATTGGACGGCCAGGATCATCTTATTGCACCTCTAGATGGCTGCCACATGTCAAGGGAGTTGGTGGGAGCAGGTGGATCAAAGGACACAATGACAAATAACATGTAAAGGTCATTTTGTCCCTTTATGGCCTTATAGGATTGATAAGAACCATTGGATCTCCATCCAAGGGCTGATAAAAACCTTGAGAAGGTTCCAGAACTTAATTAAGGTGTCTGGAATGGGTTAATGGGTGCTGAGGTGGCAGCCAAGGTGGCAAGGAGGATTGCTTGAGCTGATGGATTAAGTTAGGAAAGGTTTCAACATGACATGTTTGAACTTCGGAGAGAGGTTTGATATAATTTGAGCAAGTCTTATAGTTGACTTAGTCAACTAGACAATGATTTGACTTGGGTTGAGCTAAGAGGTGTTCAAGATGTTAAATGAAATGGATTGGATTCAAGGGTTCTTAAATCAATAAGACTTAACAAATGAATGAAATGATGTATATAATACATGGTTTTTTTTTTTATCATAGGTCAATGTTTGACCAAGTCAAATCAAGGTGGATCAACCTCAAATAAATTTGAATGAGTTTCAATCAAGCTTTGAAAATGGTTTGAGAGTTCGAATGGTTCAAATGGGTCAAATGGTTCAAGAGGGCTTAAATGGGCCCATAAGCCAAAATTGGTTGACTTGGTCAACCAATTAGGTCTAGGGTTTGAAAATGGGTTCAACAGATTCAAAATGATATTTAGAGTTTATTGGGTGTGGTCCCAAGTCCTAGGGAAGTCATTTGTCTCAAAATACCTGTTTGGACCCTTAAAGGGCCTTTTGGGTCAAACCTGTTGACTTGGTCAACCAGGTTGACCCAAGGGTTGGGAATGGGTCCAACAGATTTGAAATGACATTTGAAACTTGCTGGAGGTGGTTGTATTCAATTCGGAGTTCATTTGGTTCAAAATCACCATTTGAGTCCTTAAGGGGTATTTTTGTCATTTTGACCCCTGGTCAACTGGGGGTCAAACTGGGTACATAAAAATACAGTTTAATGTTCAACATATCAAGATTAAAGGTCTGGAAGTGACTAGAGGCTTTGGTGAAGGCTCTAAGGTCAGAATCTTCAAAGTGATAGGTCCAGTGGTATGGGCTGTAAATATTTGAAGGTTTTACAGCCTATGGATTTTGATTAAGTTTCTGGGGTTAGAGACCTCAGAATGGGCTCAAATTTGGAGGGTTGCCTCCAGAGACATGTCCCATCAGTATGCAACTGACAGACTCTGAATCAGAGGTCATTTAACTGGGTTTTAAAGTGTTTGAAATTTCAATGGAAAAGGCCTTTAGGACAAAACCTTTGGATCTTGGATTTTGCTTGATTGACCTAAGATCTAGGTAGATCCTAAGGTTTGAAAAGAACTTAAAATTAGGAATCTAGAAGAATCCTATAGGCTAAGAAATTCCTAGAACTTGGAGTCTAGAAGAAGTTTAGGATCTAGAGTAGCTCCTAAGGTCTAAGCTCTAGAAGAATCCTAGCATAGATCCTAGGGTCAGGATTCTAGGAGGATCCTAGAATTTAAATTAATTTGGAAATTAAATTGATTTAGGATCAAGAGTAGTCCAAGTGACCTCATACAAAAATGAGGTCAACAAATGGACCCCTAATATGTGTAAGAGAGCGAAGTTCTATTGCACATATTGGCGTTGACCGAGATTAAAGATCAAGTGTGGAATTTTAATCCTAAGGGAATGAAAAATTCATCCCTAGGGAATTAAGATTTAAATTTATTAGGGTAGTGCTACGGAGGGCATGCTCTACCACTAATCATTTAACTCAAATGTTAGGGTGGTGCCACAGAGGGCATGCTCCACCACTAATCGTTTAACTCAAATGTTAGGGTGGTGCCACAGAGGGCATGCTCCACCTCTAACGGGTACGAATTAGGATGGCACCATGAAGGTCACGCTCCACCACTAATCGTTTAACTCAAATGTTAGGGTGGTGCCATAGAGGGCATGCTCCACCACTAACGAATACGAATTAGGATGGAGCCACGAAGGGCATGCTCCACCACTAATCGTTTAACTCAAATGCTAGGGTGGTGCCATAGAGGGCATGCTCCACCACTAATGGATACGAATTAGGATGGCGCCACGAAGGGCACGCTCCACCACTAATCGTTTAACTCAAATGCTAGGGTGGTGCCATAGAGGGCATGCTCCACCACTAACGGATACGAATTAGGATGGCGCCATGAAGGGCACGCTCCACCACTAATCGTTTAACTCAAATGCTAGGGTGGTGCCACAGAGGGCATGGTCCACCACTAACGGATACGAATTAGGATGGCGCCACGAAGGGCACGCTCCACCACTAATCGTTTAACTCAAATGCTAGGGTGGTGCCATAGAGGGCATGCTCCACCACTAACGGACGGTCTTGTGGAAAGGAAACTTGCTCTACACAAAGAACCGGGTCTGGATGATCATATGTGGAGGAAACTTGCTCCACACAGAGGATCGAGTCTGGATGATCGTATATGGAGGAAACTTGCTCCATATAGAGGATCGAGTCTGGAATTGATCGTATATGGAGGAAACTTGCTCCATATAGAGGATCAGGTTTGAATTGATCGTATGTAGAGGAAACTTGCTCTACATAGAGGATCGGGCTCAAATTGATCGTATGTAGAGAAAACTTGCTCTACACAGAGGATCGGGCTTAAATTGATCGTATGTAGAGGAAACTTGCTCTACACAGAGGATCGGGCTTAAATTGATCGTATGTAGAGGAAACTTGCTCTACACAGAGGATCTGGCTTAAATTGATCGTATGTAGAGGAAACTTGCTCTACACAGAGGATCGGGCTTAAATTTTGAAATTTGGAATTTGAGAGTTTTTGAATTGATTTGATTTTTGAATTTTGAAGTTTGAATTTTATTTTTAAGAATGAATTTTTAAAGTTTCTGATGTTTGATTTTGAATTATAAAATTTATTTAATCCAGGAAATTTAAAGACTTTTTATTGACTTTGAATTTGACACTCATCTGGCATGATACTTCCTGAAGAGCCTCCCTAACATTTAAAAATATCAGGTGGCATTCTCCAGGGTTGATCAATTAATGTTTGAAATTTTTTCAAAGATCGTCCCTACGACAAGAAGGACAATCTTGTATTGGTTCAGACTCCTCCACTGATCTATCGATAGACTAAGATATGCATCCAAAGAGCCTAGACCAAGTCTCCTCCTTGAAAGGTTTTAAGTTGTTCTATCTTATCACAAGCTTTAACCAAACAGGCTTCAAATGATTCTGAGCTTTATTGAGCTTTAAAGATAAAGCTCTACAAGGCCTCAAGCTCCTCAAATTGGAGTCGGGCACTCTGCTCAGTCGTGGTTTGATTTTGAACGGCAATTTCCAGTATTACAAAATACTACTCTAGTGGGTTTGATCTTGGACCCAGTATAGAGTGTAATTTTGTTGAAAAAGGCTCTTAAAGGAAGAGATGCCTATGTGTAAGGATTTACACACATTTCTCAAGGACATGATTTGAATTCTTTTCAGGAGTAGAAGATTCGATCTTTCTATTAAGAAATTTCCTCTAACTTTTTGGACCCTGTCGGAATGACATATGGGAACAAATTTAGAAGTGCAGTAAGAAGTAGAGTCGACTCCGATTAATCTGAAAGGATTTTAGGATTTAGGTTTTGTTGACCCAGACCAAGTTTCGTAGAAACTAAACTGGGGTCTCCCTTAAATAAATTTTGAATTAAAATTAACTTCAAAAAGGTTTAAGTTGAAGAGAGAAATTTGATCTTTTCAATTTTCTTGCACGATTGTCTTCCATCTGATAGATAATTCATGCATGTTGAAGAATCTGAATTCAGGATTTTCAAAGTCAAGTATTTAAAGTTGATTGGATATTTTGAGATTTAAGGATTTAAAGGAAGGAAGCCATCTTACTCTTCTTCGCTTTTTCTGGTGGCGCATATTGCGCATCTTTTGACTTTTGGTGCACTTCCTGCATTTCTTGATTTTTGGCGCATTCGTGCATCTTTTGATTTCAATTGAATTCGAGAAGAGGCTCCACTTTCTTTAAATACCTCAAATTAATTGATCTTTTTATTTTGAATGTTGGGATTATATCTCAAGTATTAGAGAAGAAAATTCGTTCTCCTATACAAGGAAGAGTAATCCTCAAAGCACATTCAATCTTTTGAAAAGAGTATCGACTTGACTTTTTAAAAATCTTTGAACATATTTTAGACATGCGAGAATCACCTATTAAGATAGAAGATTGCTAGAAGCTTGATAAAATTTTTATTTCTCAATTCAACTTAAGTTTGAGGTAGATTTTAATTCAAAAGTTAAATCAACCCACAAAAGCGGTGGGAAGGAGGGGTATTCAAACATTTGATGGAGTCAACTACAACTCTCTCCTACTTAAGACTTAAGGTAGAGGTCAATTTTGATTAAAAAGAAGAATCAATTATCTTAAAAATCTAGATCTAGTACACTTGAGAAATTTGAAAATTCCCTTAAGAAGTTGCAAGTCTATGTGGCAAGACCCTTGTCAACATGGAATTGAATTCCTATAATCTCTTTAGAGGAAGAGACTGTTATAGGATCTGCACTATCCCTAGGAGGCACGACATTACTGTAATCAAAAGATTTATCGCGATAGGACCCCGACGAAATTTAAATTTTGGCGGTATCACTATATGATATAATCTTAGATTATTTCCCCTCTCAAATTCCTACTATACTAGTAGTTAAGAGAGTGGCATCCCGAGTGGTTTCTACTCCTCCTCCTCTACAAATGATGTAGTGGGACACGTATAGTAACGCGCCTTAACCTCTTCTAGTAGAGTGGACGGATCATAACCCTCAGCTGGGGGCCTTTGGCCTATTGCTGGTGATCGCTCAATTCTTTCTTACTCGAGTCTTTCTGTGTAGTAGTCAAGCAGGTGGATTGAAGATCGTGCCCTCATCTCTACAACCTCCCTCCTTTGTGCAAGGAGAGGGTACGTAGAAGGAGCAATGAACTCTTGATTGGCCTCGAAATCGGCCCTCTCTAAGGCTTCAAATTCAGCAGTCTTTCTAGCCTTAAGATTCCTTTTTCTGGCTCTTCGAAGGTAATTCTTCGTCTTGTTCCAACCGACGATAGGGGTGCTAGAATTTGACCCGATCTCAGATTGAGATGGTAACTCTTTTGTCATTATTGACTTCTGGTTTTGATCCTCCGGAGTAGAGAATACAGTGGGTATAGGGGCGACAACGACCTCCATCTTAGAGATGCGGGAGTCAGCTCCTGACCCTAAAGTAACTTCTACTAAGGGGAAACTTCCTTGAGTACAAGTGGACAGATCTAAAATTCTTTCTCCATTAACTGAAATCTTGAGGTTTTGAAATTCCATTTCGTACTGAATTAAATTGCCATTAAGAATTTCTTCTACAGGCACATTTTTATTCTGTGAGAAGACGAGTTTCCCAGCCATTTGAGTGTTAGATTTCCTGGAATTAAGAAAGTGATTTGAATCAGTGATTTGAAATTGAATTTGAATTTTAAGTTTGATTAACTTTATTCAAAATTTTATAACTCAATCATATTCAGTTTACACTGAACACGGTGATTCATAAAATTGACGAATTGAAGTTAAGAGTTGAACCTGACTCTTTTGCTACACCAATTGATTTGGGGAAAAATGTCAAAGTTCAAATTTGAATTTGTAATCAAATTTGAGGTTGAATTTAAAGTTGAAATCAAACTTGATTTTAAGATTTAGATTGAATTTGGATTTAAAACTGAACTTGAATTTGAGGTTGGAATCAAACATGAATTCAATTTTAAGATTTAGATTTGGCTTTGAAGTTGGAATTGAACAGATCTTCTTCAGACTTTGAAACTTAACACATTGATTTTCATTTGAATGTGCAGGTTTACAAAAGTAACCTGAAGATCCAAAGAGAATAGGCTTAACTCTTTCACCCCACCAAGTGATTTGGGGGTAAAATGTTAAAGCCCAGAATTGATTGAAAATTTTGGTTTGTTTTGTATGTGTTCAACTACAACAGAATGTTATAGAAGACACATGACAACGACGATTGAAATTGATTTGAAAGGTTTTGAAAGAGACTGATTTTTTTTTGAAAATCTGGAAGAATCTCCCTTTATTTTGAAACTCAATGTATTGAATTCGTATTCAACACGAAGGTTAACAAATTTTGGAGGAAGATTCTTATAAGTCAACCCGACTCTTTCACCCCGATAAACTGTTTGGGAGTGAAATGTCAAAGTTTGACTTTGCCAAAAAGATTCGAACTCTATAGTCGAGTTTGAACAAGAAGTCTATAGTCTATCACACATACTAAATTATAGGAGTTATAATTTCATATGCAATGATAAAATATATATAGATCGATTAATATTTGAAAGAAATTGAATTTTGCTAAAGGATTGAAATCTTGATCTTGAAATTGAAAAGTCTTCTGTAAATTGTGAAACTTAGCACGCTAGTTATTTACTTGCATGCAAGTTTGCAACATATACAAAAAGACTTGGCTTGACTCTTTCGCTCTACTGGTGGGAAAAAAATTGTGTCACCACGCAGATTTTGATTTCTCCTATTTTGTAATTGAATACTGCATTGAGAATAAAGTACAGTCTCGAGAGGCCGACATAATATTCTACAATGGATTCAATATCAGAATAGGATTTTGAAAATTGATATTTCTATAATCAAACACAATTTAAAGAATAGCATATTATTTCGAAAAATAAACATGAAATTCTTAAGAATGTGCTTAAAAATAGAAATAAGCTTTTTGAAAAATTTATTCATTCTTTACTTAGATATAACAAAGAGAATATTATATCATCTTGTAAGACGAACATAAAATTCTTCAAGAACATCCAAAATCAAGAATGAGTTTTATAAAATTCATCATTTCTAAAATTAAATATAACAAGCAATAAATTATATTGCCTGAAAAGACAATAATAACATACTACGAGCATATTTAAGATTAGAAATGAAGTTTTTTTAAAGATATCTGCATTCCCAAAGATTCTTCCCTTGTTTTATATGAATAAAATAAGTTTTATTTTAGTCTGGAGTTCTCAAATCCCTATAGGAGCAAGCTCCTATAGTTAATTACATCCTAGGAGGAATGCTCCTAAGAAAACTCTCGATTAAAGCAGTGATTTCATACCCTTTTGACTACAAAGTAGAAGACAAGGAACAGAAGTAAAGATTTTCCAAGGAGAAAGCTCAATGTTGAACATTTATTAGCGAGTCAAAGGAGGAAAAGTAGGAGGAGCCGGATTCTGAGAAGCTCAGAGGCAACCTCAGTCTATCCTATGTTGGGCTTTACATTTTAAGAGAAAAATTTTATGTTTAAATTGACATTTTATTAGAAAGTTGGGATTATATTCCCGGAGGGCGAGGACTTAAGATCTAAAAAGAATCTGCCTCAGAACCTAAATCTAATTTGGGTATTATAAAATAGTGACCCGAACCTCATTAATGAAGTGCAAATCTGGACTTACCCCGGCCTGGATTGGGGAGCCAGCTAACCTCCTAGGCGTTTTAAAACCATGTGTCCAATCTCTTATGAAAGATGGGTAAGGATGTTTATTTAAGTTTTAAGGAATTGGGGGTCGACATCTAAGACAGTTCCTAATTGGCCCCTTAACTTATGTATGGTGAGAAATGCCTAGAAATGCTATTAATATTTTATACTCTTTTTAATTTGTATCTAATGCAATGCATGCTAATTGACTCGAATGCATAAAATGAATATGAAGCAGTTTTAAAAATTAGGCTTAGAAAATAGGTTTTTCCCTAAAGATTGCACAACTTCCCCTTGACAGAACTGCACCCTCATAGGTCAAGTGGTCTACCAGAACCCGCAGGCGGGGAGGTGTCTAACAAGGAAGAGAAAGTATTAATATGCTTATGCTGACTCTCGGCGGTGCCGAGCTTACATCTTAGATCGTTAGAGTTACTATGTGAGCCTAAAAAATTTTTTTTTATTTAAAATTACAAGTAGAAGAATTTTAAGCGTACCCTTACGAAAAAATCTCTCCATTTCGAATCCAGGCTAAAACAAAACACAGCATGCAAGGTCCTAAAAAAATCTACTGCACAAACAATGTAAACAATCAATTTTAATAATCCAAATATAATGTCCAATGTCCAATGTCCATATTACACCCAGAATTTGTAGAAAAGTAAAGTGGCCGGGCACCACTGACAACAAACCCGGATTCTAATCCTAAGAATGACGCAAGTAATTTTTGAAATAGGATATACTGTTCCTTAAATCTTCATTTCTTCCTCTTCTTTCTTCAATCTTCTTGTTCTGTCTTTTCTTCTTCTACGAACTTCTCGGGTCCGTCGGGTTCTGGATATCTAAATGAAAAGAAACTCATCCCTAAGAGGGATATTTTCTTTTCTATTCGGATATTGAATCATCCTAATTTGGCTTTCCAAATAAAAGAGAATAATCCTTTAAGGTATATTCTACTTTCTTTGGATTCCAAATTGGATGTAATATCCAACTTTCAAAAAATCACTTTCACATTTATTGACTCTTGATATATTATATTTACATTACATTTCATTTCACAAAAAGGGAAGGAAAATCTAGTCCACCTGCAAGGTTATCCTAAGCAATTTATAACAAAAATCATCCCACGCAGTTATATATATATGCAATTGAATTTAAATTATTAAGCCACACTTGGCCACACTCTTCTTCATTTGGGGGCTAAGCAGCTGAAGCACCTGTAGCATTTTATAAAATTATTTATTAATTAGCCCCCTTTTTCTGCCCTGCATGAGTGTGGCCACCTGCAGAAAATCATATTTACAATCCAGATCGCTCCTAACCTATAGGTAATCTAATCGTTAATCAAATTACAACACAGAGTGCAGTAAAAATAAACAAACACACCAACATTTTATAACCAGCATGCAATAAAACTTGAGGAAAAGCCCGTCACAGTGCAGTAAGGAAATAAATACCGGCCTAACCTAAAACTAGAGTCGGTTGTCCTAGCAAATAAATCTAAGTGTGTGCAATAGGTTATGTGGTTTTGAAATGTCCTAAGTCAATTATTGGCTAAAATTTTTTTTTTATTGATTGAATTCTAATTTAAAGATGTTTACTAATTCTAAAGTGAGATGTCACTAAATTTTCTATGTTATAAGTTTCTATCCTAAAGTGTGCATGCTTCCTAAGTCTAGATTTTCTAAGACCCGGTCCTTAATTTTTGTCCTTAAGTGTCACTACTATTGTATGGGATAAAAATTTGTTATTACTAACCCTTAGAACTTTGTGTATATGTAAAAGGGGTTTAGGGATCTAAGAGCAAATAAAAATAAACCTAATAAAATTGAAGTTACTACAGGGACCTAAAAAGGAAGGGTTAACGCACACCACATCAAGGGGCCCCTAAAGGTTTTCTAAGTTTAGAAATACTCACAGTCACCGGGGGCTGCGACCCGGTGGTTCCGCCCGTAGCACCTCTACCCGGTTGGATAGAGGCGACTGACGCCTTTAGCTCCTTGTACTTTTGTTTCCTCGATCGGTACCATTCCTCGTAGTTTATGCAAATAAAATAGGAAAAACAAGGAAACAGAGATTAGAAAGTTCATTTAATAAATAATAATGAAATAATTGAGATTTACTAAAAATAAAGACGTACTTTTCTTCGGGCTTGATCACCAGATTTGTTGCTTTGCTTTTGAACATTTCACTTCTCTACACTTTTCAACACACAAATCTTATCTCTCAAATTATATGTATCATCACACACACTTTTGCTTAATAACAATCTAACTTTTAATTTTCACTCTTCCAAATATTTTGTTCTTCAATATAAACTCTTTCACACTCACCCACATCTTAATCTCACAATCCAACCTTTCCCTTTATTTATTCCACTTTTCACATCATTTTCTAAAACTCACATAAACATCTTTCTCAAATAAGCATTTCTCTAAACTCATATACTTCTCCCTTCAATAAACACTTCATATATTTCACAACACATATACACACTATAAGATTTATTCATTTTGTTCTCTCAAAAATATCATACTATACTTTTCCATATTTACTTAACTTCTCCAAAATATACACATTTCACTTTCCACCTTTCAAAACACAAGTTCTTTTAACACATATATACACACACATAAATCATTTCTTCTTACCAATCTTAACACTTTATCTTTCATTTCTCTCATACAAAACCCTTTCAACATATATATTTACCTTTAAATCCTACAATCTCCATTTTCCATCATTCACAAGCATCACCTTTCAAAAATTTTATACTTTATATTTCAAAATATACTTTATTTCAATATTCACACACATACTTCTCACTATTACACATTTCACACTATTTTGATTTCTAAAGAATACCTTTCTCACCTATCAATCCACACATTTATCAGTTTCTACAAAATCGTATATTTTACTTTCCACATACACATATTCTGCTTTAATTATATACTTGACTCTTTTCAAAACATACGTTTCAACCTTTACATCACAAACTACAAAACATATAAATAAAACCCTTCCAATTTAATCAGAATATATCGAATGCTTGAATGAGGATACGAAATAAGGTTTCATTAATTCACTCCAATTTTATGAAAGAACTTGATACAGTTAAACTTAGAATTTCTTTTGAAATCAACTACAGATCCTCTTTTTTTTTTTTACGGAACAATATAATTATCTAAAGAGTTTGTAAGCTTTCAAAAGATGAAAGAAATCAAATAAAATTCTATATTTCTCTATTTTCCTCTCAAGAAAATAATAACCATCCTCTTTCAATTGCATGAAAGATGTAGCCATTAATTTATTAAGATGAATCACAAATATTTTATATCGTTCTATGCAATAAAAGAAGACTTCTTAAACAACATGTTTTCAAATTTTCAAAGAAATGAATATCATATTTCAAGAAATAAAGATGATAAAATTTCATTTTTTATTTCTACAAATACATAGATAAATGAGAATCAATTTATCTTGATCTTTTGATGATTGATATAAAAGAAGAAGAAGGTTAGAATCAAGAAGAAGGTTTACTACTTTTTGTTACCTTTGGTCGGATAAATCGCAGCAGAAAAAAAAAATTGTTTGAGGGTCCCTAGGGCTGGCGACGGACTTGCGAATCTTTCGAACAGGAGAGGGAGTTCAGGATTTCTGTGTGAGAGGGAGGCTTCGTGTTTTTTGTGTCATGTATGAGAGGAAGAGGCATGGGGTATGTGTCATGTGTGAGAGGAGGAGGCTTGGACGTTTTTTGGGTTGACGGAGAAGGAGAGTGGGTGGTTATGGGTTGAGGGAGAGGGAGAGTGGGTGGTTATGGGTTGTTGTTGAACCCTTTGACCGTGGACCATTCGTTGGACATTTGAAGGCCTTAATGATTTCGAAATTTGGTGATCTTAGGCTCATTGGATTTGTCTCGTCGAGCCGTTCGATTCGGGTATAAGCTCGTCAAAATTGGAGACCGTTTGGTAACTCAAATTGCGGTTTGAACCTTCCAACAGCGCTTTGAGCCCTTGATTCGGATTCATTTGGGTTTGGATTGGGTTGATCTTGGTGTCGTTGGGTTTGTATTCCTGAGACGCTCAGTTCAACTGTAAGTTTGCTTAAATCGGAGTTCGGATGGTCTCCGAATTAATTTTTGAAGTTTCCAAACTTGATTTTGCATCGAGATTTGTGCCCGATTAAGATAATTTTTGACGATGTATCAATTATTATTATATATATACTTGTGACGAGTCAAAAATGGGTTAATCGGAGCCATTGAAATCGAATTCAATTTGTGTTAATTTGATTTGATTTTGATTTGATTGGTGAGTTGTTTTAAGTCCAATGATATATCAATTTGATCAAAATCGAATTAGATTATATTAAATTGAGTCGATTAACTTCGACGAATCATAAAGAGGGCTTGATTTGAGTTCGTTTGGAGTTGAATTAAAATTGGATTGAATTGATTTTGATTCAAGTTGAGTGATAGGTTCGAGTCGATGCTACGTTATTAGGTGTCCACTTAAGGGAAATCCTGCAGGTGCGACATCTACACTAGGCTATGAAGACCTAGGTGCTAGAATTGAATCCGGGGAAATTGACCTCAAATAATGAGGTCAACATCTACCAATTGACTTGGATGCAAAATGTCAAAGCCCGACTTAAAGGGAGATTTTTTACACTCACCTCTCATTTGACATGTCTTAATTGAGTTGGCCACGCTCACCCAAGGAAGAAATGAGAGAGGGACCAACGGAGAGAAGGGTAGTTAAGACTACCGATTCAGTAAAATTTATACCACTATTAAAGATGGAGAGTGAGATTGTCTCCAGCGGAGTCGCCATTTTTGTTTGATTAAAATATTGTTATATTTTGAAAATGTATTAATTTTCTTTGGGAATATTTTTAATTTTGAATTTTAAAATTGAACGCGTCATTATGAACAGTATATCACCTTAGGAGATGATCATATCGTTCCCTAATGGGTTCAAATTTCAGAATCTCAAATTTATCCAGATTATCGTAGTCAAACTCAAAGGGAGAATCACATTTGACCCGGGAGGATCAAAATGGAATTTAATCAATTATTTGACTACGCTAATTTGGATAAAAAGATCATTAATTTCATAATCAAAATCACGATAGTAATTGATATATCAATCAGAGGAAAGAAATTATCAATCACTATTGATCGTTTAAAAATGATGAAAATGATCGTTGAATTTAAATTTCCCAAAGAGAATTAATTAGAGTTTTTGAAAAATTGGTTTTGAAAATCAATTCTGGGTTTCTAAATCTCCTACGAGCGCAAGCCCTCGTAGTTAATTACATCGTAGGAAATAGAAGTTTCCTACGAAAACTCTCGATTAAAATAGCGGTAGAAATTTCATTTAAGATTTTCAACGATTGAATTTCAAAGGAGATTAAGGTTTCAAATTTTCAATCGGGATTGGATCAAGGTTGAACACTTATTTCTGGAGTCAAAGGAAGAAAGGTAGGAGGTGTTTTGAGATTCTGAATTACTTCAGAAACACCCCAGTCTATCCTAAGTATTGGGCTTATTTGATTGAAAGTGATTTAAGTTTGAATGGTCAATTTTATTAGAAATTGGGATTCAATTCCCGAAGGTTGAGGTCTTGTAGCCCGAGCTTGCCTCAGAACCTAAGTCTAAATTGGGTATTGAAAAAGTGACCCGAATCTAGTTAGTGTAGTGCAAATCTGGAGTTACCCTGGCCTGGATTGGGGAGCCAGCTAAACCACCTAGGCGCTTTAAAAACATGTATCAAGTCATTTAATGTTAGAATGGGTAGGGACGTTAATTAGAAAAGTATAAAGGAACGGGGTCGACATCTAGAGCAGATCCTTAATTGACCCCTTAGACTTATGCTGGGTTTGATGCTTAAGGTAATGTAATTAAAGATTTAAAGATTTTTTTAATTAGTTACTAATATGATGCATGCTAATCGACTCAATTAAAAGTTTGAATTTGAATGAATGCTATGAAATGAAAACTTCCGGCGATTCCGGGCTTACTTCTTAAATTCGTTAGAGTTTCTATGTGAGCCTAAATATTTTTAATTTGATTTAAGTAGAAAATTTTTATTAAGTCCTTAAGAGCCTACGATCGAATTCCAGGTCAAATCAAAATCGGCATGCAGGTAAAAAGACTAGAAAAGCAGGTATCTCTAATGCACAATCAATTTAAATAAATCAATCAAATTAAATATATCAAATTGAATGTCCGTAGGCAAGTGCCCTTATTATTACATCTCAAAATTGCAAGAAAGTAAAGTGGTCGGGCACCACTGACAACAACCCGGATTTTAATCCTAAGACTCAAGTGACTTTGAGAATGGGTCTTCTCGTTATCCACTTCTTTGTCCTTCTGCTGCTTCTTGGATCGTCGGGTCCGGATATCCAAATGAAAAGAAACTCCCCCTTGATCGGGGTGTTATCTTTCATCTTTGGATATTTCAAAAATATCCTAATTTGGAGCTCCAAATGGATAGGGACTTTCCCCTGAGGGATGTCCCTTCCTCTTTACATCCCAAATTGGATGTTACCCCATCTCAAATCACTTGAAATTACAACACAAATTAAATCAAATTTACATTAATCAAAATTGAAAAATCTAGACTCGATCCTACAGGGTTATCCTAATAATCAACAGTTGTATATACAGTCCCAAGCAGTTAATATTTGATCTCAAGCAGTTGATATATGAATCTCAAGCAATTAATATATTTGAAATTTAAAGTGCTCAACAGATTGCAGTAAACAAATAAACAATCAATCAATTCTAAACTAGCAAACAGCATGCAGTGAAAACTCAAAAATTCGGCACACAGCTGCAGAAAGTAAAACACCGGCCTATCCTAAAACTAGAGTCGGTGATCCTAGCAAACCATCTAAAGTGTGTGAGGTAGGTTGTGTGGTTTTGATGTGTCCTAATTAGGATTATTAGTTAAAGTTATTTAAGGTTCAATTGGTTGAAAGATTTAATGGAAATTTAATTAGAGTTTAAATATTAATATTTTAAATCTTTTAAAATCAATTATAAATTATTTATTGGGAACCTCCTTTGTTTCACACCGAGGCCATGAAGTTTATTTCACCTTCCTTGGGGCTAAGTAAATAGCCTCGTAGGCCTGGGTTACCCAGTGATACCCGATATAATTAAGTGATTTGATTTTATTAAAGTTTGAAAATTAATGAATTTTAATTAAGGTGTTTGGTTGCTGATTTTTTAAAGTTTGACTAATTTGAGTTTTCCATTAATCGATTCGTGGCGTTGTGCCACCAGGCTCGAGGAACCAGCCTCCTTAGGACACTTAGAATAAGCAACCAAACACCTTAATTAATCAAGTGACCTCGTTGGTAACTTAAGATCAGACTTCCCTGCTAAGGCAGATGGGTCATCCTCAAAATCCATCTCCTGACAAGAATCTTATATCATAGAGTATAGATCCCCTTTACTACTACTACCCTGCACTGTAGGTGTAGAGATGGCCAAGACAATAGCAGTATCCTCTTGCACTACAGTAGAAATACCGAGCCCGGACCATTCTTCTCTTTTTCTAGTTAGCGTCTGAAACAAAACAGCTTTTTCTCTGACTTCTGTGAGATTGGACCCGAAAAAGCCTATTCTATACCCAGCTCGAATTCAAAGCGGAAAACAATTTCATTGCTTGAATGGCATCGGTATTATCCGTCAAATCCAAACAAAAACTGTCCTTTCGTGGATTTCCTATTCTATTATTCCCACTTCCTCAATGAGAGACACTTGGGGATGAAGATCTCAATCCTTCAATCTCGCTCTTTCCCCTATTCTATCTTAAAGGCCTCTCTGATCAATCGTAGAAAACCTACCTACTGTTTGAGAGAGAGGAGAGTAAAACGACTCCCAATTCATATCTATTTCAATGAATAGGGACTTTACCTGCTTGAGAGAATGAAATGGAAACCTACATTGAAAGACTGAAGTTGGATTGGGAACAGAACATGCTTAGCAATGGAAGAAATGTAATCACCGTCAATGCAAGCAATCTATGAAGTAAGGTAGCTCTATCTTCTCTGGGGGAGGAATGAATAGGTAGATCAATCAGTAGAGTCTTACCCGAACCCACTCACTGAACTATTCGCCAGTAGGTATGGGTAGGACCTCTCCTCTCATGCTTCGCCAGCACTCAATAAGGACCACAAAGTGCATTACTAATGACCACTGGAGAAGATCCCTTGCCTCTGCTGGCTCTATCAACCGAATCATCCCTATGATGGGGTATGTATTTCAGTCCGTCCCTACTAAAGCGGCTTAGGCGTCGCCACGGATAGGGCATCAAGGTTTCATTCAGTCCAGTTAACCACTCCTATAATTGGCTTCCCGCATCCTCAGGGGGCCGCTCGGACGAAGAACCGGCAAATCGAGTATGGAATTAGAGCTCGGGTGGGGCATCAACCACAGCACAGGTTGCGGACCTATCGAGATGCTTCCTTGCAGAACCGCTCTAACTCAATAGAGTGAGTGGGAAACCTTGTAAACGCGAGCAGGAGAATAAAGATCGGTCTGTCTTGTCTTAGACTAGCCCTACTCCATCCATCTTGGCTATCTTGAGCTTATGAATAAGCTTGGGGCTACTTTTCATTTTCTGCTTACTATTACTACTAGGGCTTCCAGCACTAATTCCTACGCTGAATCGGGTCTCATAGCCCCTGTGACTTGACTCATGTAAAGATAGGGTCCCCTCCTAACCAAGAAGCACAAAATTCAGTGTTGTTGACATTCCGCTTGGAATATGATTACAGGAAAATGTTGACTGGGAAGCTGATCTTTTCTTTTGGAACTGGCTTCAACCTTGCTCTTGACCGAACTCACCTTGCCGACGGATCAATCATGAAGTTTGGCATGGGATTCGAGAACCTTAAGATGACTTCCGATGGTCTCACCTTCACGACTGTAGACCACGAAGTTCTAGCTGAAACCAGTACTTGAATTCAATTTGGCCTCTGAGTCTGAATTCCCCTCGTTGAAGAGAAAAGCCGTCGAAACCCCTGTTCTGTTGTTGCCAAGTCTGTTGCTGTTATGTTAGCTCGTCCTGTTGTTGTTGCAAACACCAAGATTGAACCATCTCTGAAGTTGAAATCTGTCATCACTGCTGTTGAACCAATCCAATCCGAAGTTCTGAAACCCAATGACCAGTTTTTCTCTGCGCCCACAGTGTTTGAGATAGGTTCTTCCTCTAGTGGGGCTCCTCTGACTAAGACCCAGACGAGAAAGAAGAATAGAAGGATAAGGAAGATCCACGAGAGACTAAGCAGAGAAAGGGAATTAGCTGAAATTGAGTTTGTTGGTGCGGATGGCCAGTATGTCTTACCCGAGACCTCTTCCCTCTTGAGGGGTAGTAGGTTTCATCCCCTCTCAGCTGCCCAAGGAGAGGAACGAAGTACTCGACTGAAAGGAGAGGAAGATGTGCGGAAGATAGCCAATTCGGCACCCCGTCCATTTCAGTATGAATCTGAACCCGCAAGAAAGAAGAAGTCCCCGTTTTCTGGTGTTCGGGCTGTGATTCAACGAATGGCTAGTAAAGAAGGACGTACTGCAGCTGAAGTTTTCAGGCAAATGGGTTGTGCAGTTTCTGAGAACGTCAAGTCTAAGATTTTCAGGAGTGAGCGAACTAAGACTAAAGTGTTAGTTCAAGCAACACAGAAGGATAGAAGGAAGTATGTTGACCAATCTGCTACCTATGCTCAAGTTGACCGATATGAGAGACGTCCTAAGCGGCACAACTCTAAGAGGACTGATGAAATTGTGCTCACTGGATCTGGACAGTCGAGGCAGGTGCACACACAAGCGCAGTCGGTTCATCAATCACACCGCTCTTGACCACCTTCTCCTGTCCAGGGCAAAAGATTTGATTCTCAGATACGTACCTGAGATACAAAGTCTTCCCCTGAAACAAGGTATTACTTTTGTACCTACATGGAAGTCTTTACCTAACACACGACTTAGTAATGATGATTTGAGTCGTGATGCTGCTCGTAAGGGAATGATGGAGGGTTACATCTATCTTTTCTTGTTTCTTTTATGAGTTGGCTGCCTATGCGCATCTGTCCCGTATGATTGTTCACATTGGAGAACAGACACCGTCTGGGTTGGCGATTCGTTACGCATTTTGTGAGATTCATTCATCTTTGTGTATACCTTATTTGGAACATTATCGTTCCACATTTTTACCTCAGATTGATCCTATCGCGACTGGATAAAGAATCCTTTGATTCATATAGTGACCTATAGCGCTTCGCTTGGATCCTCACTGAGAAAGTCTACCAGCACACGGACCGCAGCCCGGAGTAGTCCAGCCAATAAATCAAATTAATGTAGTTGAATTAGAGGTTTTAAAAGGTTAAATAATTAATAATTAATATATTTTAAGGTTTAACACCCTTTAGAATCCATTCGTGGTGTTGTGCCACCAGGCTCGAGGAACCAGCCTCCTTAGGACACTTAGCCCCGCAGCCCGGAGTAGTCCAGCTAATAAACTTCATCTTTAGGATGGTTGTTGTGTTTTAGAAGGTTTGTTAAATGTTTTAAACATTAAGCTAACATTTCTGGAGTTTTAAAGCAATTTTGATTTTTTAAGAATTTTTGGAATATTTTAATCAATTAAGTAAAGGTTCAAAATTTGACTTTTTGATTAAGCTCAAATTCTATATTGTTTGTATTTTATTAAAATACTAGAACTTACTACGATCAGTTAGACAGTAAGTACGTTGAAATCGGATTTTTCTGTATTTTATTACGAAGGTTTGAAGTTCTGAACTAGTTTTGACTAAGAGTTGACCGGTTTGTTGACTTTTTGAATTTGATGTTTTTCTGGGATTTTGACATTTTTACCAAATATTAGACATTTATTTGAATTTAATGCAAGTGAGTTTGTTCAATTTGGATTTGTCTTGAATTAGTTATGAATTTTCAAAGTTTTGACTATTTATTGGATTATTGAAAATCCTTAATTAAAGGCCCCTTCTTGTGATTTTACTCCAAATGAGGTCCCAACTCCTTGAAATCAGCTCCAAAGGTCAGGAATGACCTAAGAAGAGATTCCCAAGTGTTTGGGAAGTTTTTGGAATTTTTAATAATTATTAATTAATTATATTAATAAAATGTTGATTTTTAATTAAAATTAAATTAAGTGCATAATTGTTGTCAAATCAAGGGGCTTTTAATTTTCATTGGTTAAGGCTATGATTCTGGTCAGTTATAGGTCTTAATCATATTTTTTGGGTTTAAAATTGATTTATTACATTTTTTGGAAGGTTTAGACGCTTAATTAAGGCTCAAATTTAATTAGGTTAATTAAGGGACTTAATGATTTCAAAAATCAGTAAAACTTTCTCTATGGGTTGGACATGTCACTAAGTTCAAGTGTTCAATGTTTTGAGTTAAAAGGATGTATATCCTAATTTCTAGAATTTCTCTAAGTTTTCTAAACATGTCCTTAATCATTGTCCTTAATGTCACTAGGTTAGCTAGGTTTGAATCGATTGTCCTCTCTAACTCTTGAAATAACATACATAGCATGTAATCACACCAAACAAATTCTAGATCTAGGAGAGCCTAAATCTAAGTAGTGGGTGCACAATCCTAAGCATGCAAAGACTAAATTTAAGACATTGTAATTAAAGACAAAATTAGTGAATAATCAAAAAAATGATTATTCACTTATTATCCTCATTAGTCCCATTCATCTATATTCAACCAAGGCTTGAAATTTCAAAGGGATCCCTCAAATATTAAAGATTTAATTTATACATATAATTTTAAATTAAGATTAAAATATAAATAGATATATATAAAGATAAAAGTTTCAAAATATAATAAATTGAAAATATTATTAAAACAAATTTTAGGATTTGAGAGATCTCTAATTTTCAAATTTATTTAAAAATAATTTTTAATTTTCAAAATAATAAGCATAATATTTAATCAAATACTAATTAAATATGTTAATATTAAAATAATTTAAATCATTCAAAATAACTCAACATTTAAATTCTAATGTTAATATTAAATTAAAGTATTTTGACTTTCAAAATTTTTGATATATTATTTAAATATTTCTGATTTAAATTAAATATATTTGAAAATTTTGAAATTTAAGTTAATTAAGTGAATTTAAAGTGGTTTGGAAATAATTAATATTTAAAATAACTCCCTTCCTTTTTTTTAAATTACATTTAATTTAAGAATAGATATGCTTCTCAAATTTCAAAATACATTTTAAAATATAATTTTGAATTATTAAAATATATATATTTGATAAAATTTTTGTTAATTAAAAATATATAAAATATTTAATAATCAAAATAGTTTTTAATATATATATATATATATATATATATATATATATATATATATATATATATATATATATATATATTTCAAATTTAATTTAATTTTAAATTAAAGATCTTATTTTTCTGAGAAATTTGATAGGTTATATTAAAATTTTGGACTTATATTTAGTTTTATATTATTTTTTAAAGTTTTCTGCCATTAAAATGATTTAAAAAATCATTTTAAATATAATGGCAGCGCCGGCAGCCACGTGGCACCTCCCAGTTCGTCCAGCGAAACACGGCGGCGGTGGTCAAGTGGGCCCACGCGCTTTCCACTTAACCACGTAAGTGGCGATCCGCATCCGTCCGATCACCCCATGGCTACGTCTGACAATGGAGATCAAATTCCGCCGTTTGATCTCAGTTAAGTGAGATCGAACGGCCGAAAGGCAATCCCACCGTTTCGAATAGACGGTAGAGATGGCGCTGGACAGATAATTAAACCATATATCAATCCGCGCGGTTTCAAGGTACCGTGGGAAGGCTCAATCCGGACCGTTGATCACGAGATCGACGGTCCGAAAAATGCGAGATCCATGCACAAGCTGGACCGAGACCCTAAACTAGAAAATCAGTTCGTTCTCTCAATACACTTGATCAAATTAAATAAAAATTTAAACCTGGATTGCTTAAATGAACAGAATTTTTGGGGATATGTTCAAAATATTAAATAAGAGCTTAATAAAATGTTAATTAACTCTATGTGTCTTAAGCTAGGGTTGAGCTTTTACCTCAATCCAACCAGTGGATTCAGAAGATCTTTAGTTCTCTGAAATTGTAGTCTGTCCACAATTAAATTTGCTGAAGACATCACAACTTGAAAGCCCCTGGATCAACCAAAAATCTGCTTGGACGGTTGTTTGCTCAAGCTCGCCGAAATCCAGCCTCCGGCGAGTTTTGATCGGCTGGATCGAGCTGGGAATATGTGGAATGAGGTCTGAAACGCTCAAACGAAAAGAGTATGAGGTCTGGGAGGGCTTGAATGGAGAGATAGAGAGCTAGATCAAGAATGCGGCTCAAAATGAGGCTCTACCCTATTCAAGTAGCCCTAGGTCTATTGGATGGCCAGGATCATCTTATTGCACCTCTAGATGGCTGCCACATGTCAAGGGAGTTGGTGGGAGCAGATGGATCAAAGGACACAAGGACAAATGACATGTAAAGGTCATTTTGTCCCTTTATGGCCTTATAGGATTGATGAGAACCATTGGATCTCCATCCAAGGGCTGATAAAAACCTTGAGAAGGTTCCAGAACTTAATTAAGGTGTCTGGAATGGTTTTGATTAGAGTGGATTAGCTCTAGGGAGTGATTTGGCCTCTTAAAGAGCTCATTTGACCATCCATTGACCATTTGACCAGTCAATGGGTCAATGGGTGCTGAGGTGGCAGCCAAGGTGGCAAGGAGGATTGCTTGAGCTGATGGATTAAGTTATGAAAGGTTTCAACATGACATGTTTGAACTTTGGAGAGAGGTTTGATATAATTTGAGCAAGTCTTATAGTTGACTTGGTCAACTAGACCATGATTTGACTTGGGTTGAGCTAAGAGGTGTTCAAGATGTTAAATGAAATGGATTGGATTCAAGGGTTTTTAAATCAATAAGACTTAACAAATGAATGAAATGATGTATATAATAGATGGTTTTTTTTTTTTATCATAGGTCAATGTTTGACCAAGTCAAATCAAGGTGGATCAACCTCAAATAAATTTGAATGAGTTTCAATCATGCTTTGAAAATGGGTTGAGAGTTCGAATGGTTCAAATGGGTCAAATGGTTCAAGAGGGCTTAAATGGGCCCATAAGCCAAAATTGGTTGACTTGGTCAACCAATTAGGTCCAGGGTTTGAAAATGGGTTCAACAAATTCAAAATGATATTTAGAGTCTATTGGGTGTGGTCCCAAGTCCTAGGAAAGTCATTTGTCTCAAAATACCTGTTTGGACCCTTAAAGGGCCTTTTGGGTCAAACCTGTTGACTTGGTCAACCAGGTTGACCCAAGGATTGGGAATGGGTCCAACAGATTTAAAATGACATTTGAAACTTGCTGGAGGTGGTTGTGTTCAATTCAGAGTTCATTTGGTTCAAAATCACCATTTGAGTCCTTAAGGGGTATTTTTGTCATTTTGACCCCTGGTCAACTGGGGGTCAAAGTGGGTCCAGAAAAATATAGTTTAATGTTCAACATATCAAGATTAAAGGTCTGGAAGTGACTAGAGGCTTTGGTGAAGGCTCTAAGGTCAGAATCTTCAAAGTGATAGGTCCAGTGGCATGGGCTATAAATATTTGAAGGTTTTACAGCCTATGGATTTTGATTAAGTTTATGGGGTTAGAGACCTCAGAATGTGATCAAATTTGGAGGGTTGCCTCCAGAGACATGTCCCATCAGTATGCAACTGACAGACTCTGAATCAGAGGTCATTTAACTGGGTTTTAAAGTGTTTGAAATTTCAATGGAAAAGGCCTTTAGGACAAAACCTTTGGATCTTGGATTTGGCTTGATTGACCTAAGATCTAGGTAGATCCTAAGGTCTGAAAAGAACTTAAAATTAGGAATCTAGAAGAATACTATAGGCTAAGAAATTCCTAGAACTTGGAGTCTAGAAGAAGTTTAGGATCTAGAGTAGCTCCTAAGGTCTAAGCTCTAGAAGAATCCTAGCATAGATCCTAGGGTCAGGATTCTAGGAGGATTCTAGAATTTAAATTAATTTGGAAATTAAATTGATTTAGGATCAAGAGTAGTCCAAGTGACCTCATACAAAAATGAGGTCAACATGCAACAAATGTCCAAGTTAAAATCATTAAAAAAGATAATGGTATAAAGGGGCCAGCTACCAACAATTAATAACTGACAGGAGATCCAAGAAATAGAGCATAGAAAGTGGCCACCACCCTCATGATTAATACCTCAAAGCTGCTCAATTTTAAACCCATAAAATCTTTGACAGCAGATATAATCAAGATGAAGCAACTAATCCAACCTCACCAATACGAAACTAACAGACCACACCATCCAGAGAACAAGGTCCTTTCACACCCAACACAACCAATAAAGGCTACAGTCCCCCCAACCAATAATCAACAAGGAGACCCTATCCAACAACCACCCATTGAGGAAAACAAAGCATAAAGGCCAACCAAAATAGCAACCAGTAAACAAGGACACCATATTTAGTAGTCATCAGTTGGAGAACCCCGACATCCCTAGGATAGTAAAATAGTTGGGCCAGCCAAAAAAGCACACCCTCAGGTAAAACCCACTCAACCAAACAAAGAAAATACATATATGAATAGTATAGTAATAAAGGGGATATAATTTAGGTCCTTTAAAATTCTAATCATTGCTCAACTCCCCAACAAACATACTCAATGAATGAAATAGGCAAAAGCCAAAAACCACAAAATCCAATAGCACCAAGACTACAAATAGAAGAGAAAGGCATAAATCCATAGTCACAGTTACAACCAATAAACATAAACCATAACAAACAAGTTAATAAGGACTAAAATAAAAATCAACCATTAAATAGTTACATCTGGAATCCATACTGAAACACAACACCAAACTGGACTACCTAATGCTCCAATACAAACCAATAATCAGGACCAAGAGCCATCACCAAAAATATGGCAAACCCTCAACCAACCAAGACACCCACCTAGAAGAACTAAAAATAAAGCACAGAACTAGGGAGACAACAGCTCCAACAAAACTACACCAGCCATTAACTCTAGGAAATCAAAATACAGGGAACAACCAAGCCCAAAAACTAGAACAAAAAATCATAAACCTAATAGAATTTATCGTACTAGATGATCTTTGACAGCAAGTTGAAAATTAGGGCTTCTTTTGAGACTCTCTATTTAACCTCTCTTTGTTACTTGAGATAATCTTTTACTATGGATTTTATATGAAAGAGAGCTTAGAAAAGGAAGAGAGAGGGCTTGGAAGAGAGATAAATTCTTGTGAGGGGAATTATAAGGGATTCATAAAGGTTGCTCCAAGAAGGGTTTCCACCATCTTCTTCAAGTTGCTTTTTAGGTTCCTTAGTGGCTATGGGGGAGATCTTCATTAGCATCAGATCTAGGTTTTCTTCCTTCACTAGGAGGGTGAAAAAAGATTCCAAGGTTCTCTACCTACTATATGAGGAAGTAAAAGGATTTCCATGGTTCTCTACCTACTTTAGAAGTGAGAAAAAATATTTATAGGTTCTTTACCTACTCCAGGAGGGAGTAAAAGGATTCAAGGTACTCTTCCTCATAGGGATAGTGGAATGATTTTATAAGGGCTTCTCCACCTTACTGTAGGGCTAAAAGAAGAGACACTATTTTTAGTGTAATACCTAGAAAGGATATTTCCAGGGAGTGTACATAGGTCATGTTGACCAAACCACAATAAATATGGTGTATTCTTTCTAGTTATTTTTTTGTATTTAATTTCCATATTATTTTGTGATCAAAATCCTTGATTTTGTTGTTTTAAAATTATGGTTGCTTCAGCATAAATCATTTGTTTTAAAATATTCAAAAATATTTTCTTTTTTTGTTAAAGAAATTTTTAAATAACTAATTCACCCCCAACCCCCCACCCCCCACCCCCCCTCTTGGTTAGCCTTAGGACTACTTATTTAGGGTTTAATAACCCTCACAAACTTTCAAGTGGTATTAGAGCAGAATTCATAAACTAATTTTTAGAAAACTTTTGAAAAATATATATGGCTAACTTTGGTAATTGTAATGCTGTGGAAGGATACTCAATCACTATACAGCCTCTATTTGATTACATTTTTTATGAATTTTAGAAAACTTGCATGTCCAAATTTTTACAATCAAATGATTGTTGCATGTGGATGCTAGTACATGACGGTTATTATATACCTTTTTATTTAGTAAATGGTATTAAAACTAAAATACCTCTTTTTGAATGGAGTACTGATGATAGAGATCTAGCCCAACTAAATGACAAATGTTTAAATTGTTTATTATGTGCTTTAAAATCTGAGGATTATAAGTGTATTTCTACTTGTTTAACTAGTAAAGAGATTTGGGACAAAGTCTGCATTACATATGAAGGAAAAAAAGAGTACAAATATGTAGACTAAATATTCTTCTTCATAATTATGAACTTTTTAGCATGAAACATATTGAATCTATTTTTGAAATATATATTAGGTTTATACAGATTATTACTTTCCTACATGCCTTAGGAATAGAACTTACAAACTATGAAAAAATTAACAAATTTCTTCTTTGTTTACAGTCTTCCTATGATGCCAAAACTATTATCATTACTAAATCTAAAGATCTAAATGTTTAGTCAATAGATAAGTTACTTGGATCACTCATTGTCTATGAGGAAGTAGTGAGTCAAAGGTAGCTTTATAGAGGTTAAAGGAGAAAAGATAAAATTGTAGTCTTAAAGGCTAAGGATTTGGACAGTGACTCTTTAGGATAAGATGATGATGACATTGCACTGATAATTAGGCAATTCAAGAGCTTTTTAAAGAAAAAGAAAAACATCATCAACAATGGAATAAAGGAAAGAATGGTAAAAGTTCTAAAATTTCTTTTATTATTAAATGCTTTGAATGTAGGAAGCCATGAAACATGAAGTCTGATTGCCCAACTCTTAAAGCTCACCCAAGCAAGGAGAAGGGTGAAGAAAAATCCAAATTTAGGAAGGGAAAGCAAAGGTCTCAAAAAGCTTTCTAGGATGATTCAACATCAGACTCTTCAAAAATTGAAGCATAATAGGAGGTAACCAACCTATGCTTAATGGAAGGAGCGTCTTAATCATTTTGATCAAGAGGAGGTATGTGAGCTTACCTATGATAAATTATTTGAAGTTTCTAAAACAATTCATACTACATACAGGAAGCTTAAAAAATAACATGCCTTAAATTTAATTTTTCAATTCTACAAAAAGATTATGAATACTTAATAAAAGATCATTCCACACTGGATAGTAATCACATGGCTTTATTACATGAAATTGACATTTTAAATAACAATCATTATGAATTAACTAAGCTGCATGATTCCTTGAAAATATCATATGTTGAATTAAAAAATGCATACAAGAAATTAGAAACTCTTTCATCTAAAATAGATAATAGGGAGCATGCATTGAAAATTGAAAATTCAATTCTTAAAAGTGCAAATCAATTTTTATAAATCAAAGTAAATGCTTTCAAAGAAAATAAATAACATCTTTCATGTGAAGAGTTTATAATCCATCACATCAGCTAGCATCATTCAAATATAGAAAAAGGCATCATAACCCAAATAGATTAATGAATCCTATTCTTGGTGTTAGATATTTTTCATGTGGCATGCTAGGACATATCACTCGCACTTGCACTATTCATCATAGAAAACATTTGGTGGAGACCAAAGCTTCAAAATTCACAACATAGTATGCATACATTTCATTCTTCTTTCCATAAGATGAGACCCAAACATGTTTGGGTTCCCAAATCTAACATCTCATGATTTTGTAGGGATGCTCTCATAGAAGGCCTTATGAGAGCATGTGGTATATAGACAGTGGATGTTCATGTTGCAACTCAGGAATCAAGATTGAGATTGTGATTTTTAATGATAACAAAATATTATTATCCTAATGATTTTATTGTTTCTCTTAGCATATTGGATATTTTTATTTATTTTTATGTGTACTAACATTTCAAGAAAATCATATAATACTCTAGATTACTGAATACTTCAAGATAGGGTAGAATAGGATTTCATGTAATAGAGTTTGTATATCTTTATTTTTATTTCTTGAGTCTGAGCAAGTGTGATTGTAATTGGGTAACCGTGCACATACATAGGGGGAGAGTGGTAAATTTTTTTTTTATGAATGATCATATTGTATGATATCAATCCATACTGTATGATTTGGCATACTTTTCCTCTAGAATGCAGTTAATCAAATCATGGCCTAATTTTTTGAGTGGACTTTAGAAGAAAAAGTATTAGCATAGTTAAATGCCAAATATTTAAATAGTTTTTTTGATGCTTTGAAATCTGAGGATTATATGCGTGTTTCTACTTGCAAAACTTGAAAAGAAATCTATGATAGACCTTGCATAACTTATGAAGGAACAAACAAGGTAAAACAATCTAGGTTATACATTTTATTACATGACTATTAACTATTTTGCATGAAACTAACAGAATCAATTTTTGATAAGTATACAAGGTTTATTTAGATTGTTACCTCATTGCATGCTTTAGATAGAGAACTTACTAATTTTGAAAAAGTTAATAAAATTTTATGTTGTTTACCGACTTCTTATGATACAAAGATAACTGTCATAATTAAGTCTAAAGATCTGAATGTATATTCTATTGATAATATGCCTGGATCACTGATTATTTATGAGCAAGGAGTGAATCAAAGAAAGAATGATGTAAATGGAAAGAGAAAAATATAGCTTTAAAAGTTGATGGTTCAGAGAGTGATCAATCAATGCGTGATGATGTAGAGGATATTGCACTTATGACTAAGCAATTTAAAAGTTTCCTTATGAGAAAGCAACAAAGACATTAGCATTCAAAAAAAGGTAAGTTCAACAAGAATCCAAAAGTTTCTAATGAAGTTATTTGTTATGAATGTTGAAATCCTTCACATATAAAGATTGAGTGCCCAAATATCAAAGATAATCCTAACAAAGAGAAAGTTAAGGAGAAAACTGACATTAGAAAGGGCAAGAAAAGAATTCAAAGAGCTTTCTGGGCTGACTCAGCATCAGATTCATTAGAAATAGAAGTAAAATATGAGGTTACAAATTAATGCTTAATGGCTGATAAACTTGATTATTCAGATCAAGGGGAGGTATGTAACCTATGTTATAATGAATTATTTGGAGTTTCTAAGAAAACTCATAATACATATAGGAAACTCAAAAAATTGCATATTAACCATAGTATCAAGTATTTGAATCTACAAAAAAGAGAACAAAAATCTGAAGAATGATCTTGTAAACACACATAGCAACCACATGGCTTTGTTAGATTAATTTGATGATTTGAATAAGAAGCATGAATTATTGAGGACATCTTATAGTGAGCTTGAAAATGATTTTAAAGTTTTTATGGGTGAATTTTATCAATGGGAATATGATTTGAAGATTAAAATTTTTATTTTGGAAAATGCAAATTCATATATTCAAGTAAAATTGAAAGCTTTAAGGAAAATAAGTCAGTTCGCACACTTGAATAATTTTATAATTATAACCAAAAGCATACAAGTTCAAAACCTAACAAAAGATATTATAGCTCATATATATTAGTAAACCCTTTTCTTGGTGTTAAATGTTTTTCATATGGAATGTTGGGGTATATTTCCCACGCTTTCACTATTCATAATAGAACACATTTAGTATGGAGACCTAAGTTGTATCAATCACAGCATATCAAACATACATCAGGATTATCATTGTCAAGAGGTGAACTCAAATTTATTTGGGTTTCCAAGTTTAATATTGATTATTTTGTAGAAATGCTATCATACAAGCCCTCATGAGAGCATTTGGTACCTAAATAGTAGATGTTCAAAACATATGACTCAAGATCTAAATTAATTTATATTATTAGAGGCCAGGGCTGGAGGTAAAGTGATACTTACAAATAATACCACTAGGAGAGTGGTAAGATCAACGTATGATTGGAAACACAAAGAATTTATTGATTGAAATTGTCTTGTTGGTAGAAGGATTAAAACATAATTCATTAAGTATTAGTCAGCTTTTTGATAAGGGGTTTATCATAAAATTTTTGCCTATAAGCTATATTATAAGCCAACATAGAGTTATGTGTTGCATGGAGATATGGTAAATAATATTTAAATATTTGATTTATATTATGTAAAATCTTTTAATGTTTTATGTTTAAAAACTATTATTGATGAATATTTCTTATATCATAGAAGACTTTATCATGCAAGCATGAAAAATCTTAGGAAGATTACCCAGAAGGAATTGATAAGAGGCATACCCAAATTAGACTTCACTAACGATAACCTGTGTAATACGTGTTAATTAGGAAAATAAGTCAAGTCCACCTTTCATTCAATTAAAGATATCAGAACTAGCAAACCCTTAGAAGTCCTTCACATAGATCTTTCAGACCAATTAGCACTATAAGTCTAGGAGGGAAAGTTTTTAGGTATGTAATTATTGATGATTATTCAAGGTTCACATGGATTAGATTCTTATCACATAAGAGTAAATCATTTGATGAGTTTAGAAATTTTTCTACTTGGATTTAAAGGAAGCTAGGCTCTAAAATTCTTGCAATTCATAGTGACCATGGTGAAGAATTTAAAAATGAAAATTTTGAAATTTTTTGTAAAGAGCAAGGGATTGATCACAACTTTTTTAGCTCCTAATACCCCTCAATAAAATGGGATTGTTAAAAGAACAAACATAACTTTGGTAGAAGATGCTAGAGCCATATTAGCAGAATATTCACTTTCTAAATATTTTTGGGCTGAAATGATTAATACATGTTATGTTCTGAATATGGTAAATATTTAATCTAAGTTGAATAAAACACCCTATGAACTTCTTAAGGGTAGGACACCCAATATCTACATATAATTAGATTTAAAGTATTCATTCAAAATAATGGTAAAAATCTTTTAGGAAAATTTGATTCTAAATTTGATGAGGGATTTTTTCTAGGATATTCAAGTGTTACTAAATTTTATAGAGTTTTAACAAAAGGACATCGATAGTAGAGGAGACCACTCAAGTAATTTTTAATGAATCTAATATTTTTAGAGATTTAAGTTGGATAAAAAACATGTTGAAGAAATTTCCCAGGTAGTTGAAAATATAAATTTTGAAGAAAAGGTTGGAATAGAAAATATATTACATAGGGAATATAAGGAACTGATTTTAGGATATGTGAGTGAAGGTGTTAGAATTAGGCATGGACTTAGCAAAAAAGTGAACCACTTATTATTTATTTTAATTATTAAACTCTTTAATATAAATAAAGCACGTTTTGATGAATTTTGGATTCTAGCTATGCAAGAACAGTTGAATCAATTTGTTAGAAATGATACTTGGGAGTTAGTAGAAAGACTTAAAAAATCAAAGTGTTATTGGAACTAAATGTCTTTTTTTAAATAAGATGAATGATTTAGCTATAGTGGTTATAAATAAGGTAAGATTGGTGGCCAAGGGGTACAATTAAATAAAAAGAATTGATTTTGAGTAGACTTTTGCCCCTTTTGCTAGACTTGAAGCAATAAAGCTACTTCTGGCCTTTGCCTATTTTAAAGGTTTTAAATTATATCAAATGGATGTTAAAAGTGTCAAGATGATAAAAAAGGATGTTTATGTTGAGCATCCTCTACGTTTTAAAAATTCACTAATTATGTGCTTAAATTGAAGAAGATATTATATTGACTAAAAGAGGCACCTACGGCATGGTATGAAAGAATAAGTACATTCCTACTAGAAATATTTTTTTTTAAAGGGAGTGTTAACACCACACTCTACTTAAAAGAGTAGGAGATAACATTCTAATTTTTTAAATATATGTTGATGATATTTTGTTGGGATCCACTAATAAAAATCTTTGTGATGACTTTTCAAAAATAATGAGTAATGAATTTGAAATGAGTTTGACAGGAGACTTGAGTTACTTTCTTAGTTTTAGCATAAAGTAGAAAGAGGATGACACATTTCTTAGTTAATTAAAATATATTAATGAATCTTTAACAAGTATGAAATAGATAAAGCTAAACTAATAAGTGAACTAATGAGTTCCTCAGTTCAGTTGAATAAAGACACTAAAGGCAAATCTGTTGATCATGAGAAATTTAGAGGGATAATTGGATCATTACTTTATTTAATTACTAGCAAACCTGATATCATGTTTAGTGTTTGTCTATGTGCTAGATTTCAAGATGATCTAAAAGAATCCCATTTGATCGTTGTTAAAAGAATTCTTATATATCTTTTGGGAACTCAAAACTTTGAGATATGGAAACCAAGGAATAGCACTTCTTTTGAAATCATTGGATATTCTTATTAAGATTTTATAGGATGTAGGTTTGATAAAAAAAAAATACCTCTAAAACTTGTCAATTCATTGGAAACTCTTTAATTTCTTGGTCTAGCAGAAAATATAATTTATTAGCACTTTCTACTTCTAAAGCAAAATAAATAGCCTTAGGAATTTGTGTGACACAGGTTATATGATTAAAATAACAACTTATATATTTAGGTTTTTTAATTAGTTCTACTCCAATGTTTTTATGATAAAATAAGTACCATTTGCATTTAAAGAAATTCAATCCAACACTCAAGGACTAAGCTTATATACATAAGATATCACTTCATTATAGACCATGCCACTAAAGGAGAAATTGAGCTACATCATGTAGCTACTGAAAACTAACTTGAAGACATTTTCACAAAACTACTAGTTTTTAAAACTTTCAGCACTTTCAGAACCAGATTGGGTGTTATTGATATTCATGCTTGAAAATTACAATTCTGTAAATTGCATTTGTGGTGTATTTTTTTATTTATGATTCATTTTGTTCTTTTTTTGTGGTTTATTTTGTTTGATTTTTCTCTATTTTGGAGTTGATTTTTCATTTTAATTATTTTTTCTTTTATGTTTTATGGACTTTTTTTTTTTTTTTTGGAAAAGAATCTTGATCATCATGTGTAAATATAAAATTCCTTTTCCATTCGTATTGTATCAGTTTTCTAGATTTTACATGATTTCTTTTCTAAGTTAACTAGATGAAAATTTGGTTTTTTTTAGTAATCGTATAGTACGAACAAATCGTCATATGTACAAACCTTTAATTATTCATCTGTATGAATATGGTAGGCATTCTTGGAATAGTTACTTTTCAAACATCATCTATACGAATAAATGTTCTTTTATAAGATCCAATTGTCAATTTACATGTAAACGAATTCAATCAATAGGTATGATCATTATTAATCGATCATACCAGACGAACACTTGTTCATTAGTACGATCATATTTTTTCAAAAGTCATATGAAATGACTCATCGAAAAGGCAACTTTACAAAAAGTTGTTTCAATGTAATAACTATTCTTGATAGTTTATGTTCATCCATACAAACCTAAGTTCTTACTATATGAAGTTCAAATTCATACATATGAACTCAATTTCTTTCTATACAAAATTATTTGATATCAATAAATTGGAAGCCTTCCTTTGAATTTCTTCACAATCTATTCCATATTCAATCCTTGTATTCAATCCTTCTCAAATGGCAAGAAGAAGTAAGCAAGTTTGATAGGCTAAGGGGATTATCTCATATTGAGCGAGATGACAATTTTCTTTTGAGAAAAAATGAACATGCCTATGATAGGTTTGTTCAAGCAAAGATTAATCATTCCCGTCTTCTTATTCAAGAAGACATAAATTTTTCAATCATGCCCCTGTTTAACTCCACATAATTTTCATTCATTCTCACTTTGATTTATGCACTTCACTCTTACACCTTTTACTATTTTCTTGCAAATCTGAGTATGGGAGAAAATCATACTATAATGTCCTCTTATGTCTTCCATCAAAGAGTTGAAATCACTAAGAAGGATTTGGGTACATTTTTGCATCTTAAAACTGAAGGAGTTAGAGCACAATCAATGATTTCTAGAAGTGATTTTAATTTGACTGAATTAAATCAAACTCTAATGGGTATACTTTCAATTCAACACTTACCCCTTATTTACACTCCAAATCCAAAATGTTAGAATCATCCAGCATGTCTTAAGAACCTCTATTTTTCCTAAAGCAGGTGATCGAATAACTATCACTCATTTACTTTCTATTGTTACATATTTTATTATGTCAAACACTTTGATTGATGAAGCCTAGTTGATTTTAGACTACATCAATAATCTTACTGATATTAGACTCTCTGTGATTATAAGGAAGAAGAATGTTTCTTTAGGACACTTAATTGCATACATTCTTGAGAAGAAATATAATCTTACTCATCTCCATCCCCCAAATAATCTACCTATATATTTTACTGATGCTTCATTTTGCATTCTTTTTCACCAAAATCAAGGGGATGAGAGAGATGAAATTGATGAAGGAGGGCCTGCTCCTGCACCTACACCTACTCCTACTCCTAGACCTGAGCATCATTTCTATCAAGAATGATACAGAGATTTGATCATCTTGATTCTCATTTTGATCAATGATTTGATCATGTTGAGACTCACTTGGACCAACAGGATTTTAGATATAATGAGGATATGAGTTGGGTGAGAGGATAGGTTGATTCAATTAATACTGAAGTAGCTACCATCAACAGCTACTTTACCCAGCTCAATTCTCCATAGCCTCCTCCTGATAAAGATCCCCCATGCGTTTTAGTTTGGTTATTGCGTTTGTTTTTAGATGTTTTTAGTTTGATTGTAGTTTTTATGATAGTTAAATTAGTTATTTTTGTTTTGAATTTATTATATTTTCTTTATGTTTGAGTTTGAGTCTGTGTTACTTTATTAGAAAAAAGGGAGAGAGTTTAGTTATTGTTGATTTTTTTCTTCTTCCTTTCCTCTCTTAAATTGTTTATGAGTTATTATTGACTAATCTAAAATATTGATACAAAGGATGAAAATTTTAAATTTTTTGTATTACAACATTAATTCCTTGAAATTTTTTCCCTCTCTCAAACTTTAAATCAAATTAAAATTAGATTTAGATGAAGAGATCATGTTCATGTTCCAATAAACATATATCTTATAGTTACAATTTTTGTAAAAATTGTGACTTTTTTTCTTGTTCAAAATATGGATTTTATTGTTATCTATTAGATTTACTTTCGTAGTTTAATCTTCCTTATACAAGAAAGTTTTCTTTTATTTGGAAGATAATCACACAAGCTAAGATTTATTGATTTAGGTTATGGAAAGAACAAAATGTCAAAAGATGCACAAAGTGTGCTAAATTTGAAAAGAGGTACAATATGAGCCCAACAGAAAAGATGTACAAAATATGCCAAATTTGAAAAGAGGCACAAAATGAGCCCAATAGAAAAAAAATGAACAATGTTTGCAACTCTAGTTGATAAAGAGGCATAAAATGAGCCCACACTACGTTTGGTTCTTTTCTCTATCTCTATAATTATTAGAAAAATCCATACATTAACTAATAATTTTAACTATTGAATTTGAAACTATTTTATTTTTATGTAATTATTTTTACAATAATTCTTTTGTTTGATATTTTTTATTTCTTGAGTGAACGTTGAATCTAATAACTTATTCTTATCTTATTTATTATTTGATTTAAAATTGAGTTTTTTGCTTCAGGAATTTAATGTTGTTCTCGCAAATTTTAAACTTCTTTTCCTTATTAACTTTTAGATTTGTACATAATATCATACTTTTTGTTTTGTTTTCTCCTCTTTTTGATGAAGTCGAAAGGGGAAGGTAGTTTGTGGTTGTTTGAAGTCTTATTTATCTATATGTTTGTGTTTTAGTGTTTTTGGTTCTTGGTTCTTATGGTTGTGTTTTGGTGTCTCGTATTTGTGTTCTCTTGATTGTGTTTTGATGCCTATATTTTTTGTATTTGTTTGTCTTGTGTATTTGTTGTGTTTTATAAAAAATCAAATACAAAAAGAGGGAGGACAAAATTCTTCTTTCTCATATTTTATTTTTTCATTCATTGAGAGGGAGCTTAGGAGAGAAGAACTTTTATTTATATTGAAATATTTTTTTTTTCATCATAAAAAAGAAGAGATTAATGCAACTCAGGAATCAAGATTGAGATTGTGATTTTTGATGATAACAAAATATTATTATCCTGATAATTTTATTATTTCTCCTAGCGTATATTTAAATATTTTTATTTGTTTTTGTATGTATTAACATTTCAAGGAAATCATAAATACTCCAGATTGCTGAAGACTTCAAGATAGAGTAGAATCAAATTTCATGTAATAGAGTATATATCTCTATTTTTATTTACTGAGTTTGAGGAAGTGTGATTGTAATTGGATGATCGTGTAGACATACAGAGGGAGAGTGGTAAAAAAAATTTTAAAGTATGATCATATTGTACGATATATATTCATACTATACGATTTGGTATACTTTTCCTCCATAATATTGTTAATCAAATTATGGCTTAATTTTTTGAACTGTTCATACAGTACGATGTTAGGTCATACAGATGACTAATAGAGTATGAAATTTATTTCATACTAGATAATACCAAATAAACTTTTTCATATTTGAATTGTTTGTATTGTATGATGTCATGTCATATACATGACTAATATAGTACAAAATTTGTTTCATACCAGATCATACTAATGACTCATTCATTTTTGAACTTTTTATATAGTACAATGTCAAGTCATACAAACGAGTAAGAAAGTAAAAAAATTAGGTTCATACAAGATCATACTAAATGAACATATTTGTATTTAAATTGTTTATAAAATACGATCGGAATTCATAAAGACGACTGACAATATATGAAACTAAGTTCGTCCCAGTTCATGCCGAACGAAGCCTTAATTTTTTGAAATGTTTATACTGATCGATTCACAATCATACAGTACAAATGTAAGTTAGTTCACTTAAAATTTTAGTTTTTGGATGGTCTTTTATGTGTTTTTTATATATGGATTCAAAAAAACTATCACTCTATTATTTTGGATGTGAATTTCTTTTAAGAGGGACCATAAAAAGTGTGCTTTTGAGAGATTTTTGAGATTGAAGATTGAAAGATCTAGTGAAGGGGAGTTATGAAGGATTAACAAGGTTTTCCAAAGTGAGGATCTCCTTATCTTCTTCAAGTTTTTGCTCACCTTTTTTGGAGGCTCTTAGAAGAAGATTTTCAATATTGGATCAAGGTACTCTTCCTTCACCAAGAGAGTGAAAAAGGACTTGATGGTACTCTGCCTTAACTAGGAGGGTGAAAAAGGATAAGAAGGTATTTGCTCTTCACTAGAAGGGTGAATAAAGATGTGATGGTGCTCTACCATCACCAAGAGGGTGAAAAAAGATGTGACGGTATGCTTCCATCACTTAGAGAGTGTATAAGATGACAATATTGTATCACACCGGGTTAGTGGAAGAGAGTTTGTAAGGGCTTCTTCGCCTTGTTAAGGGGCAAAAAGAGATTCATTATTTTTTAGTGCAATACTTAGAGAATGAGTCTTTAGGGAGTGTATGTATGTCTAGTTTGACTAAACACTATAAAATTTAGTGTTCTTCTTTTATTATTTATTTTTCCTGTATTTTTATTTTTTGCATTTAAAATTTTATGGTTAAAAAATCCTATGATAATTATTTCTTCAAATAACTTAATACTTCATGATCTTTGTTTTAATTTTCTAAAAAGGTTTTTCAAATATCAAAGAGTTTTTTTTTTAAAATAACCAATTCCCCCCCCCCCCCCCCCTCTCTTAGTTAGCCTTAGGATAGTTCTAAAAGATCTAACGACCAACACAAACTTTCAGTTCAAGGCACATGACTGGAGATATTGATCAATTTATTTTATTAGAGGCCAAGGCAAAAGGCAAGCTGACACATAGAGATAACACTACCAAGAGAGTAGTTGGATTAAGTACAAGTGGCAACTCCAAAAATTTTATCATTAAAAATGTTTTTACTTGTAGATGGCTTGAAATATAACTGCTTAGCATAAGCTAACTTTGTAATAAAGGATTTAGCATTAAATTTTTGTCTACCAATTGTATAATTAGTTTAAAAGGAAATACTGTGCTGCAAGGAAAAAGAATTAATAATATTTTCATGCTTGCTTTAAACTATGTTGAACCTACTGCTTCATTTTGCTTAAAAATATTATTGATGAATATTGGTTATGGCATAGAAAATTATGTCATGCAAGCTTGAAAAACCTTAGGAAAATCACCAAAAAAACTTAGAGGAATTCCAAAATAGAGTTCACTAAGGATCACCTACGTGATGTATGTCAATTAGAAAAATAAGTCAAAACCTCTTTCCACTCAATCAAAGGCATTAACACTAGAAACCCTTAGAAGTCCTATATATGGATCTCTTTGGAACTATCAGCACTGCAAGCGTAGGAGAGAAAGTTTTTGGGTATGTGATTGTTAATGATTATTTGAGATTTACTTTGGTTAAATTCATATCTTATCAAAGTGAATCATTTGAGAAATTTAGGCCTTTTTCCACTTAGATTCAGAGAAAACTAGGTTATGAAATTATAACCATTCATAGTGACTACAGTGGAAAATTTAAGAATGAGAAATTAGAATCTTACTATAAGGAGCAAGGGATAGATCATAATTTTTCAACTCCAAGAACCCCTTCAACAGAATGGGGTTGCTGAAAGAAAAAATAAGACCTTAGTAGAAGTTATTAAAGCCATATTAGTTGAATACTCACATTCTAAATACTTTTGGGTAGAAGCATTCAATATTGTCTGTTATGTTTTTAATAGGATAAATGTTAGATCAAAGTCAAATAAGACACCATATGAAATTCTTAAGGCTAGGAGAACCAACCTCTCTAACCTTCATGTTTTTAGATAAAAAGTGTTCATACTGAATAAAAGGAAATCTCTATTAGGAAAATTCGACCCCAAGTTTGATGAAGGGGTGTTACTATGTTACTCAAGTGTTGGGAAATCATATAGAGTTTCTAATAAAGAACACTGGTAGTTGAGAAGACCACTCATGTTATATTTGATTAATTTGATACTTCTAGAGAGACTATGGAAGAAGAGGAAGAGTTCATAGTCACCCAAGGATTAAAATCTGTAAATCTAGAGGAAACAGTAGTACTTGAAAACATATTTCCTAGAGAATGAAGATATTCTTCAAGTCATCCTAAAGAACTAACATTAGGAGACCCATATGAAAGTGTTATAACTAGTCATGGATTGAGAAAATAAGTAAACCACTCTACCTTCATTTCAATGATTGAACCCACCAACCTAAATCAAGCTCTATCTAATGAATTTTTTATCCTAGCCATGCAAGAAGATTTTAATTAATTCTTGAGGAATGATGTTTAGGAACTTGTTGAAACACCTAAGGACCAGAGTGTGGTTGGAACTAAAAGGATTTTCAAAAATAAAATTAATGATTCTTGTATAGTGGTTAGAAACAAAGCAAGATTAGTTACTAAGGGTTACAATTAGATATAAAGAATTGATTTTGAACAAACCTTTACCCCTATAGCTAGACTAGAAGAAATTAGGGTGCTACTAGCCTTTACTTGTATTAAGGGACTCAAATTGTACAAAATGAATGTTAAGAGTGCCCTTCTAAATATGATGATAAAAGAAGATGTGTATATTGAACAACCCCCATGCATTAAAAATTCATAATTTCCTAATTATGTATTCAAATTTAAAAATATATTATATAGACTTAAAAAGCACTCAGGGCATGGAATGAAAGGCTAAGCATATTCCTACTAGAAGAACCTTTGTTGTTAAGGGGAGCATACCACCCTATTTCTAAAAAAGGTAGGTGATGAATTACTGATTATATAAATTTATGTTGATGATATTTTGTTTGGATCCTCTGATAAAATCCTTTGTGATAAGTTTTCAAAAATAATGAGTAAAGAATTTGAGATGAGTATGATGGGAGAACTAACCTACTTTCTTGGATTTAGCATAAGGTAAAAGGATGATGGAACTTTTTCTTAGTAAATCAAAATATAATAAGTACATCCTTAAGAAATATGAAATGTATAAAGCTAAGTTAATCAACACTCCCATGATTTTTATTATTCAGTTAGATAAGGATTCAAATAAAAATCTATTGATCAAAATAAATATAGAGGAATAATTTGATCGCTTCTTTACTTTACTATTAGTAAACCTGATATTATGTTTAGTATTTATCTCTATGCTAGATTTAGCTGATCCAAAAGAGTCCCACTTGACTATTATTAAGAAAATTTTTGGATATCTCTTAGGAACTCAAGACTTAGGAATCTGGTATCCTAGGCATAGTACCTCTTTTGAAATCATAGTATATTTTGATTCATATTTTGTAGGATACCAAGTTGATAGAAAAAATACTTCTAGAATATGTCAATTCATAGGATAGTCCTTAGTCTTCAGGTCTAGTAGAAAATAAAACTCAATTTCCCTATCTATTATTGATGCTGAGTATATAGCCTTAAGGAGTTATATGGTCCAAGTCCTCTCGTTAAAGCAATAAATTCTATATTTAAGATTATCTGAAGGCATAATTTCAATCCTATGTGATAACACTAGTGCCATCTGCATTCCAAAAAATCTAATCCAACTCTCTATAAACAAACACATTGACATAAGGCATCATTTCATTAGGGACCATATTATTAAAGAAGACATAGAGTTACACCATGTAGCTATTAAAAACTAACATACTGATATCTTTACAAAACCATTACCCTTTGAAACTTTTAGCATCTTAAGAAGAATATTAGGTGTAATAGATATTAATGCTTGAAATGATTTCTTTATGTTTCTACAATTTTATTTTATTTTTTTTATTTGTATGTCTTTTTCTGTTTATATTTTTTATGAATTTTATTTTTCTATTATTTTTCCTTTAGTGTTTTTAAACAATCAGGTCAATGCTCACATTTGATACTGATTTCTTAAAAGACATTTTTTCCTTATTTTTGGTTTTAAAAATTAGTAAGCAGTGATTGACTTCCCTAAATCAATTAAAGGAAGAAACATAGATGATTGTCTCTCTTCTTCTAACTTCTTTAGTGGATTAATTTCTTTTGAATCAAAATTTATTTCAAATCAAAATTGGACTTTAAAATAGAGATTATTTAATCTTCTATAGTAATCTATCTCATATGAATAATGTTCTAAGTCAATGAAATCACTATCGTATTTTTGTAATCAGGTTATTGCTTTTATCAAATGGATATGAATATGTTTTGTGATTTATTCTTCCTTATATTAAAGAGTGAGTTTTTTATCTCTTATATCTGTAAGATAATCTCACAATGTAAATTCTTTAAAGGTTTGAAAGGAAGTCAATTAAAAAAAAAAACAAGACGCACAAAATGAGTCCAAAAACAATCAAAAGATGCGCAATAACTACCAGGTAATTGCAAGATACACCAAAAGTGTATAAAAAATCAAAAGATCCATAAAGTGTGCTAGATAATTGAAAAGCAAAGGCACAAAATGAGCTCATAAAAAATAAGAATTTTAAGCTTAGGTGCACAAAATGAGCTTCCTTTCTCTCAAATCTTTAAATCTTAGAAAAATCCATGTTCCACTTGATATTTTCAAACACTTGAATTTGAAATCATAATTTTGGTTAATTACTTTGCAATATTACTCTATCATATATTTTTTCAAAAGAGAAGTTTAAAAATATCACTCTCCTTATCTAATTTCTTTTATGAATTAGAGCTTTATTTAAAAACAATTTTAACCAATAAGGAGTCTGAGCTAGGATTAACAAGAATACTTTTCTACCATTTCTGGATTTCAACATTATTAATTCATTTCTTACTGATTTTTAATCTACTCACAAGAGAAGTTTATCATTTACTGGAGTTGATCGGTTAAAAAAAAAGATGTGTTCTTTTATTTTAATTTATGAGTGGTTTTTATTTGATTTTTTTATTGCTTTATACTTTTAGTTTTTTATTTTATTTTCAAATTCTCAATATCATCACATTTCATATTCTAAATATTTTTATTTTTTTCACATCTTCCAAAATGATATATATCATTCTGTATGATCTGAAAAAAATACTCATCTCTGATCACAGCACATCCAAGGGCTATTATAAATCATTTATTGGTGATTGTCCCATATGATAAAAACACCATACTAAATGATCCACATGGCAGGAGTCATTGGATAATTTGAATGTTGTTTGGTCGATCCTTTATTACACGTCATCCAGGATAATACACATGTTTGTCATGTATGATCCAACAAGTCAACAGTCTAACAGTGACTCGTCGGGAAGGTCGTCTTGTGTCTAATTGTCCCATACAATGTTTAATTGTATTGGACGATTAGATTACTTTTTGCCCAATTGTCTTATTGAATTGATTGTGCCACATCATCCTATAAAATCTCACCATCATCTAGTACAATCAGAAGGATTCTATTTAAATAACCTCAAATCATTGTTCTTCTTCACTCAAAACATTTCACCTCATCTTCTCTCCTACTTGATCACTCTTACTCTTATAATGACTGTTGGGAAAAGATTGTTTTCTTTTTTTAAGAAAAATGCTTGCTGGAAGCTCATCCAGGTGGGATATCAATCATTGTTTCACTAAAGAAGCAGATGAAGTAGCTTACAACAGTTATAAGAGTGCTAGTATTACCCCCTCAAGAATCATTAATAAAAATGTTTTGTACTTTCACGTGCTTAATTTATTTGCTATAACAACTTTTGACTTTCTCCTTACACTAGCTTTATCATTTAATTCAAAGCACTTGCTTGATTTATTCAGCAACTTTTGCATTAACAACGCTTATACTTCCTTACAATCCTATGTAAATTGAAGGCCTATATAGATTACCTATCAGGATTTACATGAATATCTTCACCTCTCTACCTGTGGAAATAAGATTCATATCTTGGTTTCATATTCTGATTTTAACTGGGCTCCTACTAAAAATATCCTTAGGGAAACTAATGTGAACTACCATGTAGCCCAGGTAAACACATTAGTTAAGGAAGCCCGAACCATCCAATATATCCATCAGAATTCCATTATTCCTAAAGTTGTGGATTAAATTCATATTACACTTGTACTCACACTTATAACTTATTACATCATAACTAACTTTGATTTTAATGATTTTGATCTTATTATTTGTTATGTTGAACATTTCTTCTTCCTTTATATCCCATTAATATGAAGAAGGATTCTTCAGTGGATAGCAACAAAAGAGAGATACTTTTGAAGATGGAACACAAGGTCTTAAAGATTGGCATAGTTTTTCTAAAGTTTTGGAATTTATCATTGAAAGGTATTTTCATTATTAGTTTTTATTTCCTTTCCCTTACTTTAATTTGTTATTTTAAATTTTACTTAATTGTTTATGAGGTCTTTACTATTTCTTATTCTCTAACTGGATGGAACTCTGGGATACTAATCAACCCTCGGGTTGTTTTATATTTTGGTATCCCCTGCATCTCAACAGTTTCAAAATAGGTTATAATGGACTTCATTACAATTATAATAAGTTTAAAATAACAAATTTAAGTTTTAATAAGATACTTTTTCATGTTGAAAAAGGTATCATTAGCTTCTTTTGCCTAGTTTGTATTAGGTTGACTACTTTTTCTTCTTAAATGCAATTTTTGCATATTCTCAAAAAAAAAAAAGAACATTTAACCTGCATTAGAGATCCTGGACACAAAAGAAAACCAAACCTAGCCTTAGGACATCTCTTTACTTTTATCCTTGAATCAAAATATAATCTTTAATTTCTAGCTCCACCTGAGCACCATCATATCTTCTACTCTAATAGCTCCTTCCACACCCTTTATAGTACTCATCATCATAATGCCCATAAGGAGCCTGGGGAAGAGGAGGAAGAACCTACTCTAGCACCTACCCCTATCTGCCAGCAATCTCAGATTGATTAGCTAGTCCAGCAGTTTGATCAGTGGGGTGCTAGATTTAACTCCTACGTAGTTGAGCAGTAGAAATAGCATGATCATGACTTACCTTAATTTGATGCATACATAGTACAATAACATGAGTAGAATATAGTCTGGTTTGGCAAGTAGTTTACATATATTCACAAATACTTTAGCCACCACCACATCCACCTGATTATGATTCTTCTTTTTTCAAGGTTGTTAGTGCTCTTGTTTCTCTGTTTGTACTGGTCTAACTTTCTATACTTTGTTCTATTTAGTATTTTTCCTTTTTCCTCTTTTTTGTGATATTAAAAGAGGGAGTAGTGTGTTGTTTGTTTCCAATATTTTAGTGAAATTTACCTTGTTCTATTTCTATTCTTTTTTTTTCTTATGTCTCATATTTCTTTAAAACAAAAAAAGAAAAAAATTTCCTTACCCTCAATTTTTTAAAAAATAATATTTGTCATCATCAAAAAGGGGGAGATTGTTGCAAATATGGGTCCAACTGCAATAATTTTGATGATAACAAACATTATTGTTTCTTTACTACTACTAGTATTACATATCTATTTTATTTGCCCTGCTTTCTAACCTTTTAGATCCCCAAGTTGAATTATAATGCAAATTAGCTCAAGATCTAGTAGACTAGGGTTGAGTCTGTCTGTAATTTTAATTTCAATATATTTTTTATCTTTCTTGAGTCAAATCATTATCTGGTGGACTACAAGCTAAGTAACCTTGCACACACACACTCTTGGGGAGTGATTCAGTGAGCTAGAGAAATTTATATTTTTTGACCTACTCATACAGGAGAATTTCAATCATATAAAATAATTAGTTAAAAAAATGAAACCTTAATTAGGATATCCTTGATAATTAAGTGTGATTAAACTAATCATACTATACGATCTATATCATACAAGATGATCAATTCAAATTATGAAAAATAGCTTCCAATCATAATTTAGGTGATATTTTAATTTTTAAATTTTGTTCTAATTATACAGGATGTTATAAATTATCTTAGACAATTTATAACAATTATGCTTAAATTAATCTGGTGATCAGGAGAATAATTATGATTAGATTTCTCCTTTATATCATATAGGATACTATATTTAGATCATATTGGATGATTTGTTGTTTTTCATAGGACAATCCCTTATTGTCCAAGATGAAAACTATAATTTTCTTCTAATCTTCTAGGAGATCATGTTCCCTTGATTGGATTCTTTCCTCCATAGTGGTATCAAAAGTGTAGTTTATGTCACATGGTCAACGGCCAAGTGCAATGAACTTGCATTATATTATATCTGTGCCCCATGGCTAGTGGCTCCAGATGATAGATGATTGTATATAGTAGTCGGTCTAAGGATACAAGTAATTTGTCAGATATAATTTAAAAAAATGTCTTGAAATAATTTTTTTTTATAATGTTTTCATATTTTTGTAATGATCATACATACCATTAATCTTTTGACATGACATCTCAGGAAAAAGGTCTCAGGTGGCTATGTGTGTGGCTGTAACATATAAATTAATGTCCACAATCCATAACAATATAGGTACGCCCTTAACTCATGATTGTATGTGCCCTCTGGTGGTGTAACTGATACCACATATGCTCTCCTTGTTGTAACTAATTTTTTAAAACTATGTTTTTATATCATGTGAGTTTTTGATGATACCAAAATCTTATTGTGTTGATTACTCTTTCTCTTAACATTTTAGGAAAATCATACTTCAGACTGCTGATGACTTCAAGATAGATTAGATTAGAGTTTATTATAATTGAAATATGTACTTTTTTATTTTTTTTAGTCTGAAAGAGTGTGATTATAATTGGGTAACCACACACACACGCACTAGGGGAGAATCAAAACTTGTATTTTAAAAAATATTTGTATTATACGAATATATAATCATATATGATGATTTGACTTAAGTATTCCTCCATAAAGTAATTAATCAAATTATGCCTTAGAAATTTTTTATTGAACTATTTATATTATATGAAATTACATTCGTACATATGACATCTAAAGTACGAAATGGCTACATACCAATTCGTCCCAAATGAACTCACCATTTTCTAAATAGACCGTACTATATAAAATAAGTTTTATACAATAACATCCAGACTACAAAATGAGTGCGTACCAGTTCATCCATATGAACGGGTAAGATTTTTGAACTTTTCTTACTATATGAAATTGGGTTCGTATATATAACATCCATAGTACAAAATAGACTCATGCATTTTTGTATCAGACGAAGTATGATTTGGTTAAACTAATTGTATTATATGAAATGAAGTTCACACAATACGTTGTTAGAGTACAAAAAGCATTTGTACAAAATCATACCTAAGAAACTTATTCATTTTTAACTATTCATACAGTATGATGTCAGTTTGTACATACGACTAATAGAGTATGAAAAGTATATTCCTATATTCGTACCAAGATTTTTGAACTGTTCATACGTATGAAGTTCGATCATATTGTACGATCAAGGATGGTCAAATTTAAATTTTTAGTTTTTGGGATGGTTTTTCTTGTCTTTTCTATATAAGGCCCTAAAATTGACTGCCCAAGAACTCCTACTACCAATTTCTTTTAAGAGTGAACTTAGAGAGCATTTGGGAGAGTGACTTGGGATTAGAGAGTGAGAGATTTCTTAAGAGAGATTTGTGAGGGGATTCATAAGGAATGCCAAACGGTGAGGATCTCTTGCTTATTCTATAAAGTTCTTCCCTACTTTCTTGAAGACTCTTGGAAGAAGATTTTCAAAGGAGCACCGGTAGTCTATAGACATTAGGAGGGTGTGAAAGGATGATGGTACTCTACCAATATAAGGAGAGTATGAAAGGATGATGGTACTCTACCGATACCAAGAGAGTGCGAAAGGAAGACGGTAGTCTGCCAACACTAGGAGGGTGTGAAAGGATGATGGTACTCTCCTGACACTAAGAGAGTATGAAAAGATAATGGTACTCTACCGACACATGGAGGGTGTGAAAGGATATCGATTCTTTGCTATCACTATGAGGGTGAGAAAGGATGATGGTACTCTACCGCACTGGGAATTTATGGAAGAAAGGGTAATTATAAGGGCTTCTCCTCCTTGCTGTGGGAGCAAATGGAGAGTGACTTTGGTATAGTGCAATACCTGAAGAGGAAGTCTTAAGGGAGTGGACATAGGTCTTGTTGGACCTAACCACTATAAAATTTTGTATTCTTTGTCTTTATTGTTTACTGTTTTTATTTTCTAAAATTTATTATTTATGGTTAAAAATTTTATTTTGAGAAAAAAATTTATTGTTCTTAAAATTAAATCCATTTTCTAAAATTACCGAGAACTTTAAAAAAAAAAAAAAAAAAAACAATTTACCCCCCCCCCCCCCTCTTGGTTAGCCTTGGGACAAATTTATTAGGCCTAACAACCTATTCGGACTTTCAAGTGGAATCAGAGCCTACTTTCAAAAATTAAGGTTTAGGCAACTCTTTGAAAATTATCATGGCTACTTTTGGAAACTGTATCACACCCGAAGGATATTCAATCACTAGACCACCATTATTTCATAACATCCCTTTTAATTTTTAGAAAACACATATATTTACTTTTCTTCAATCGCTTGACTATTACATATAAATTTTAGTATATGAAGGCTACACTAGACCAACTAGACTTATAAATGGCATTATAGCTAAAATACTATTTATTGATTGGACTATAGAGGAAAAAGAGTTAGCCCATTTGAATGCTAATTGTTTAAACAATTTTTTTTGTGCACTTAAGTCCGAAGACTATATACATGTCTCAACTTGTAAAACTGGAAAAGAAATATGGGATAGACTTTTTATCACTTATGAAGGAACAAATGAGGTGAAATAATCTAGATTGAACATTCTACTATATGATTATGAACTTTTTTGCATGAAATTGAATGAATCAATCACTGCCATGTACACTCATTTCACACAGATAATCACTTCATTGTATGCTTTAGATAGGAAATTAATGAATTCTAAAAAAGTGAATAAAATTTTTTATTGTTTGCCTACTGTATATGATGTAAAGATAACTGCAATAACTGAATCAAAAGATCTAACTATTTATTTTATTGATAATCTTCTTGCATCAGTGATTTCTTATGAGTAAGGATTGACTCAAAGATAGATTAATATAGGGAACAAGCGGAAGGAGAAAAATATTGTGTTGAAAGTGGATGACTTTGTTGCAAATCTATTTTTTCATGGCTTATGTTTTGATGATTGACAAATACTATTTCTCTTGGACTGCTTGTTGCTTCTAACGTTTCAAGAATCAAAGATCGGACGAACAAGACGAAGTCAATTCAGGATTGCGTAGGTTTAGGGTTGAGTCAGTCTGTACTTTTTTTACCATTTTGAGTCTACTTGTAATGGTCAAAGAGACTGATGCTAAGTAACCCTTCACACACACACTTGAGAGACTTAGAATTTCTGTTTTTACTCATATTGGCTAGGACGATGTTTGGATCGGCCTGGATGATCAGCTTAAAACAGAAAGTCTAAATAAGGATTCTTAATTAAGGCAGCCGACATTAACATATCGGCCTGGACGATACGTGTATCGGCCAGGACGATAAGTTCAAAACAGAAAAAAGTTGTCGCCATAGACAATTAAGGTATACTGTATTTTTAAATTATAGGCCAGGACGATCCTAGGATCGGCCTGGACGATATGCACAAATTATGTCATAATTATTCAGGAAATCAAGGGAGTAATTAAGGATGATTGATATGATCATATCGTCCTGGACGATCACAGGATCGGCTAGGACGATCCAGTCAAAAACCTTAAGTTACTTCAGGATGATAAGTATCGGCCAGGTCGTATCCAGGGCTATTGTCAGGACGATTTTCCTCTGATTTGAACTGATCGGCCAGGACGATCGTGAGATCGGCCTGGACGATCAAGCCATATTTTAATCGTCCTGCTTTGCATCCAGGGCGATGCTCTGGCCGATCTTCATTGATTTCTACTGATCGGCCAGGCTGATGTCCATATCGTTCTGGACGATATTGTCGACAACTTGCAATTAATGAGCTCCTTTGAAGCTCTTCTATTTAAGAGCTCTTGTTCAACGTTTTTCAATACCTTTGGCTGGTGCCTTGACCTAAGAAGACCTTGAGGAGAGAAAGAGAGAGAGGGAGAGAGAGAGGATCTTGTGAGGGGGAGCTTGTGAGGTGATTCACAAGGGTTGCTTCAATGATCGCTCTGCTTGTTCTTCGTCTAGAGTTTCTCGTCTGTGGAAGGGTCGGTAGAGGTAAGGAGTTTTGCTTTTGGTTTTGGTTCTCTGCCAGCTTCAGGAGGAAGCAAAAGGAGGTAGGTTCTCTGCCTTGCCGGGGTGGCAAAAAGGAGGTTCTTGTGAGGGCTTCTCCGCCTAGCTGTGGGGGCTAAAGGAGAGTCACGTTTTGTAGTGCAATACTTGGAGGGTGCCTCCAAGGAGTGGACGTTGATCGAGTCGACTGAACCACTATAAATTTCTATGTTCTTTTTCTTGCTTCCGCACTTTTAAATTCCGCATTTAGTTCTGTGGTGTGATTTGGTTAGCTTGGGACTAAGTTCATAGGGCTTAACATCCCTAACGAACTTTCAATAGCAACCACATGAAACTATTGGATGAGTTTGATGATTTTAACAAAAAGCATGAACTATTGAAATTATCACATTCTGAACTTGAAAATGATTTTAAAATATTTATGGATGAATCTGATCATAGAGAGCACTATTTGAAAGTTGATAATATTGTCCTAAAAAGTGCTAACTCATATTTTAAAGTGGAATTGAAAGCTCTTAAGAAAAATAGGACAACCCCTACAGTTGAATAATGTTTTATTCCTAATCAGAAGCCTAAACTTTCAAAACTTAAGAAGAGATAGTATAACTATCATAGATTGATAAATCCTTTTCCTGGAGTTAAATATTTTTTTTATGAAATGTTTGGTCATATCTCTCACACTTGCATAATTCATAGTGTAACATATCTAATATGGAAACCTAAGATACATAATTCATAGCATATCAAACATGCATATAGATTATTATTGCCAAAAGGTCAACCCAAACTTATTTGGGTTTCCAAGTCTAATATTTGATCTTTTTATAGTATTGCTCTCAAAAAAGACCTCGTAAGAGAATTTGGTACCTAGATAGCAAATGTTTGAAGTATATGACTGGAGATACGATAAAATTCATATCGCTAGAAGCCAGGAATAGAGGCAATATTACACTATGAGACAATACCATAAGAAAAGTGGTAGGTATAGTTATGATTTGCAATAAGAATATTTTTTCATTGAAAATATCTTATTGGTAGAAGGCTTAAATCATAACTTGTTGAGTATTAGTCAACTATATGATAAAAGTTATATGCTAAATTGTTTTTTCCCATAAGCTGCATAATAAGCTAAAATAGAATTGATGTATTACATGGAAATATAGTAAATAACATGTACATGCTTAATTTGAATTTTATTTGAAAGTGCACTGAAGGCACTTGAAAGTTAATTAGAGATATTAAGCCCTTATGAACTAGCCCAAGGCTAACCAAGAGAGGGGTAATTAAAAAAAACTTTCACGATCAAAACACAAACTCAAACAAACTAAAATTCACCACAAAGAAAATCAAAGTGCGGAAATAATGAAGGAAAGAACACACCAGATTTATAGTGGTTCGGTCAAACCTTAACCTACGTCCACTCCTTGGAGGCACCCTCTGAGTATTGCACTAAACGCAGTGTCTCTCCATTAGCTCCCACAGCTAGGCAGAGAAGCCCTTACAAAATCACTTAAATTTTCCCCGGTGCGGCAAAGTCGCTGGGCCCTTTGACACCAAAGAGATATTCTTCTTCCCAAAACTTCCCTCAAGACATGCCTTCAATCTAATGATACTATGGTGCAAGCTCGCCGGAGAAATCGTGTGGAACTCCCTCCACACTCCCTTGAAACCCCCTCTAAGGAACTTCTCCCTCTCTCAAACTTCACCCTTTCCCCTCTCCCTTTCAAGCTCTCTCTTTAAGTTTCCTCTAGAAAAATGAAGCTTCAATGGCTGCCAAAGACACTCTTTACGAGAAAGCAAGAGGTCTTTAAATAGATTTAAAAAACTAACATTATCGTCCAGGATGATCGTCGGATCATCCCGTATGATATGCAAAAAAGAGAGCTTCCAAAAACCCTAAAAACTTAATTTCGATGCCAAACATCATCCAAGATGATCACAGGATCGTCCCGTATGATATGCATTAAAAGAGGGCTTCAGAAAACCCTAAAAACTCAATTTTGATGCCCAGAATCATCCTAGATTATCGTAGGATCGTCCAGTTCGATGTGCATAATTTTACCTAATAGTCCCGGATGATATTTGGATAGTCCATGACAATTAGTATAAAAATATACACATCATCTAGGAAGAAAAAAGATTTACAAATCATCCAGGATGATATTGTGGATTGTTTAGCTTGATTAGAAGAAAAAGTATGGTATTTCGGCTTGGACGATTAAGGAAAATAAAGTATGTCAAAAAATATCATCATTTACGATATACAGATCACCCAGGATGATCGAATTGAAAAATTTAATCATAATTAATTCGCTAATCATATGATCAATTTAGACATGATTTCTATTGATCATTCTGAATGATCCAGATCATCCGAGATGATTAGAACAACAATTAAATCTTAAAATCTTGCCTAAATTAGCATTGGAGACTCTTTTCTAAGATCATAAAGGATCTTTCTAAACGATCCAAAATCGTCAAGTATGATTAATTCAAAACTTGATCTTCTGGATTTGACTAGATCTCACTCCCTTGAGAGTGTGTGTGCATGGTCACCAAGAAAGCATACACCCTTACAAGATTTGGCTCAAGAAATCAAAATTACATCAATGAATATTACGAACCCTTTTATAACATAACATTATTCAACCCAATCTTGAGCTCTGATTCTTTATTTGATGTTGTATGGTATTCATGAAATATTAATATACACACAAATAAACATATATTGCAAATGCAAGTAGACAACAGAAAGTGAGCCATAATATTTGTTATCATCAAAAACATAAACTCATAAGCTGGAGTTACAACAATCTCCCCTTTTTTATGATGGCAAATATTACTGGTTGAATTTACAAAATTAAAAATATTTTTTCCTAATCTCCCACTCACTAGAATAAAAATTTAATAATAGAGGAAGACAAAATTTTTGTTGTTTTTATTTTTTTTAAATAAAAAACATATATAAATATAACAGTATGTTCTTCCTTTGACATTATCAAAAAAAGGAGGGGCAGAAACAAATAAAATGAAAAACAAAACAATCCCTAATCTAGGAAAAAAAAATAAAATATTCTAAAAATGAGAAAGTTACCTCTTGATTTTATTCAAAAACTTAGTAAGGAATGGATTGACAATGCATAATCTAGAAAAAAGTTAGAAATTAAGAAATTTTTAATCCAAGCTCAAGTTCTTTTAAAGGCTTGAAAACTTTTAAATCCATTATCTAAATCAAGAAATAAATTAGAAAAAAACTAATTTTTTCAAAACTCCTTTCATAAAAACATATCTAAAAGAAGATTAATGCAAAAATTGGTGAATCATGATTTTCAAGCTTAAGTTTCGAAAATATCAAGGGTTTTCTTGCTTACTTTTTGTGAGCTCATTTTATGCTTCTTGTCAATTTTTTAGCGCACTTTGCACATCTTTTTTTTTTTTTTTGATATACTTTGTATATCTTTCTCAATTTGGCATCATTGTGCATCTTTTGATTTGGCGTCATTGGCCACTTTTTTATTTGGCATCATTGGTCATTTTTTTAATTAAATATGCTACATTTTTGAAATTTTTAAAAATAAAAGTAAACCCATTCTATTGATAAAATGAACTACTTGAGTAAGAAAATTATGAGAAAGATTCAATAATTTTCAAAAGATTCCTATGTGATAAATAAAATATAAGGAGATGAAAAAAATTAGTTTCAAAATCAAATTTATAATATGATGAAGATTTTGAATCAAAACTAAAATAATCTCTTAAAGAAAAGAGATAGACAGACAAAATTATGAGTTTCCTTCCTTTGACTACTTTTAGAGAAGTCAACCATAACTTGCATAAGGATTCAAGAAAAATAGGAGGTAAATTTTTTATTTTTAGAAAAGTGAATGTGCATGTTGATCAGAGAGAACTTAACAAAAAAAAGAAAAAAGTAATGACAAGTTTAAAACTATAACGTAAAAGAAAAAGAACAAAAAAAAAAAACAAATAAATAATAAAGCTTAAAGAAACTATAGAAAAAAAATGAAAAACAACCAACAACAACAAATAAATAAACACACGAATAAGGGATTAAGCAAAATCTTGCTCCTGATTTGATGATTCAGAAGCTAGGTCTGCCCAGGATATTTTTTGCTTTTCACTATTTGCCATTTTTTCAATTTGCTTAGCTTTACCCTTTTCTTTTGCAGGAAGAGTTCTTAAATTAGAGCACTAATTTTTCATGTATCTAGGCTTCCTACATCCAAAGCAAACAACGTCAGAAGAAATTTTAACATTCTTATCATTTTACCTTTATTCCATATTTGTTGATGCTTATGCTTTGGTGCGCTTTTTAATTTGCATGATAAGTCATCGCTTTCATCACCAACTAACCCACTTTTCTTCGAGTCTTTAGCATTTAGTACTATCATCTTACATGCATCCAAAAGTTTTAAATCCAAATTTTGCTCGTAGGCAATGAGTGAATCAATTAAAATGTCAATAGAATATTCATTTAAATTTTTTATTCATAAATAGCAACAACTTTGGCCTCAAATTTATTAAGTAAATAATGTAGAATTTTATTAACTTTTTTAAAGCTTAAAAATTCTTTACCTACAGCATGCAATGATGTCACAATTTGAATAAACATAGTATATATGTTTAAGATCGACTCAAAAGATTTCATGCAAAACAATTCATAATCATGCATTAGAAGATTTAATCTAGATTGCTTGATTTTACTAGTGCCTTCGTAAATAGTGTGTAATTTATCCCAAATTTTCTTGCCAGTAGAGCATGTGGATACAAACATAAAATCATCATAATTTAAAGCACAGAAAAAATAGTTTAATGATTTAGCATTTAATTGAGCATTGATTTATTCTTCTCTACTCTATTGATTAAAAGGAATATCATTTTTAATTTCATCTATAATACGTAACGATACAAAATAACTAGTTAAAATCATTTGCCACATTCATAAATCAATAGACTGCAAGAAAGTAGACATACAAATTTTTCAAAAATCAAAATTAATATTTTCAAATAAAGATAGTCTAGTGATTGAATAACCTTCCATAATATTACGATTACAAAAATTAGCGATGGATCAAAATTCAAAAATTTTCAAAAACTCATTTTTATGAATTTCGCTCTATACCACTTGAAAGTGCACTTAAGGCACTTAAAAGTTCATTAGGGATGTTAAGCCTTTATGAACTAGCCCAAGGCTAACTATGAGAGGGGTGAATAAAAAAACTTTCACGATCAAAACACAAACTCAAACCAACCAAAATTAACCACAAAGAAAATCAAAGTGTGGAAATTAAATGCGAAAATAATAAAGGAAAGAGCACAGCAGATTTATAGTGGTTCAATTAAACCTTGTTCTATGTCCACTCCTTGGAGGCATCCTCCAAGTATTGCACTAAACTCAGTGTCTCTCCTTTAGCCCCCTTAGCTAGATGGAGAAGCCCTTACAAAATCACTTCCACCTTCCCCGGTGCGGGGAAGTAGCAAGGCCCTTCCAGTTTACCCACTACTGTACCAGCGTGAATATGATCTCCGCCAGACATACGTAATGCTTTAGCTAATCTGATGGCACTAAGGTGCAAGCTCGTCGGAGCAACCGTGTGGAACCCCCTCCACACTCCCTTGAAACCCCCTCCAAGGATCTTCACCCTCTCTCAAACTCCACCCTTTCATCTCTCCCTTTCAAACTCTCTCTTCAAGTTTCCTCCAGAAAAATAAAGCTTCAATGGCTTCCAAAGACACTCTTCATGAGAAAGCAAGAAGTCTTTAAATAGATTTGCACCAACATTTTTATCCATGATGATCACCGGATCATCCCGTACAATATGCATAAAAAGAGATCTTCCAAAAACTCAATTTCAGTGCCAAACATCATCCAAGATTATTGTAGGATCATCTCATATGATGTGCTTAAAAAGAGGGCTTCAGAAAATCCTAAGAACTCAATTTTGACACCCAAAATCATCCTGGATGATTGCAGGATCGTCCAATACGATGTCCAGAATTTGACCTGATAGTCCCGAACTATATTTGGATAGTCAAGGATGATTAGTGCTAAAATGTACATATCATCTAGGATGATATTATGGATTATCTCGGATGATTAGAAGAAAAATTATGATATTTCAGCTTGAACGATTAAGGAAAATCAAGTATGTTGGTAAACATCGTCTTGTATGATATACAGATCGTCCAGGATGATCAGATTGAAAAATTTAACCATAATTAATTTCTTAATCATTGGATCAATTTAGGCACGATTTGTATTTATCGTCCTGGATGATCTAGATTGTCTAAGATGATTAGAATAAAAATCAAATCTTAAAATCTTGCCTAAATTAGCATTGGCGACTATTTTTCAAGATCATAAAGGATCATTCTAGACGATCCAAAATTGTCCAGTACGATTAATTCAAAACTTGATCTTCTGGATTTAACTAGATCTCACTCCCTTGAGTGTGTGTGTGTGTGTGTGTGTATGGTCATCAAGAAAGTATACACCCTTACAAGATTTGACTCAAGAAATCAAAATTATATCAATGAATATTATAGACCTTTTACAATATAACATTATTCAACCCAATCTTGAGCTCTGATTCTTTGTTTGATGTTGTATGGTATTCCTGAAATGTTAGTATACACACAAACAAACATATATTGCAAATACAAGTAGACAATAGAAAGTGAGCCATAATATTTGTTTTCATCAAAAACATAAACTCATAAGCTGGAGTTGCAACATTATTAAATCTTATAATTCCTTTAGTCTCAAAATAATTACTAAAGAATCATGGTTATGACATAGGATACTTTGTCACGTAAGCATAAAAAACCTTAGGAAGATTACCTAGAAAGATTTGGTTAGAGGAATACTTAAAATATACTTCACTAAGCATCACATGTGTGATGCATGTCAATTAGAAAAATAGGTGAAATCCTCCTTTTATTCCATTAAGGATTTTAGAACTAACAAACTATCAGAAATCATTCACAAGAATCTTTTTGGACTGGTTAGCATTGTAAGACTAGGACGGTAAAGTTTTTGGATTTATAATAGTTGATTATTTTTCAAGATTCACTTGGGTTAAATTCTTATTTCATAAGAGTGAATTATGTGAAGAGTTTAGAGATTTTTTCACTTGGATTCAAATAAAACTAGGGTGTGAGATTTTATCAATTCAAAGTGATCATGGAGGAGAATTTGAAAATAAAAAATTTGAAAACTTTTGTAAAGACTATGGAATTGATCAAAAATTTTAGTACCTATGACCCCTCAGTAGAATGGGATAGTCGAAAGAAAGAATGGAACATTAATAGAATATGTTAGAGCCATGTTAATAGAATACTCACTTTCAAAATATTTTTGGGCTGAAATGGTTAGTACGGCTTGTTTTGTTTTGAATAAGATAAACATTAGATCCAAATTTAATAAGACTCCCTATGAACTTCTTATGGGAAGAACATTTAATCTTTCATATTTGTATGTTTTTGGATGTAAGGTGTTTATTCACAATAATGACAAAACTTCTTTAAGAAATTTGATCCTAAATCTGATGAAAGAATTTTTCTTAGATATTCTAGTGTTAGCAAATCCTATAAAGTTTTTAATAAGAGAAATTTGGTAGTTGAGGAGATCACACATATTTTTATTAATTAATTTGATATTTTAGAAGAGCCAAGGCTAGAAGATGATCATATTGAAAATATCTCTCAATGAATTGAAAAGAAAATTTTGGAAGAGAAGGTTGAACTGAAAACCCTTTGCCTAGAGAATAGAAATTTTCTAAGAATTATCCTAATGAATTAATTTTAGATAAACCTAATGAGATTGTTAGAACTAGGCATGAACCATTCTGTCTTTATATCAATGATTGAACCCACAAATATAAATCAAGCACTTTCAAATAAATTTCAGACTTTAGTCATATAGGAAGAATTGAATCAATTTGTTAGAAATGATATTTGAGAATTAATTGAAAGGCCTAAGGATCAAAGTATTGTTGGAACTCAGTGAGTGTTCAAAAATAAAATGAATGATTATTATGTTGTGATTAGAAATAAGGTAAGACTGGTGGCCAATAGGTATAATCAAATAGAAGGGATAAATTTTGAATAAACGTTTGCACCTATAGCATGACTTAAAGAAATTAGGGTTTTGTTAGCCTTTTCCTATTTTAAAAGTTTTAATATATAAAATGGATGTTAAGAGTGTTTTTCTTAATGGAGTGATACAAGATGATATTTATGTTGAGAAACCTATAGGTTTTGAAAATTATAAATTCCTTAATCATGTATTTAAATTGAAAAAGGCACTATTTAGAATAAAACAAACACTTAGGGTTTGGTATAAGAGGTTAAGCACTTTACAATTAGAAAGGTCATTTGTGAAAGGAAGTGTAGACACCACTCTCATTTTTAAAATAATATGAGATGATATACTCATTGTTTAAATATATATTGAGGATATCTTGTTTAGATCTACAAATAAAAATCTTTGTGATAATTTTTCAAAAATAATCAGTAGTGAATTTGAAATAAGTTTGATGGGATATTTAAGTTATTTTTTGGTTTTAGCATTAAGCAAAATGAGGAAGGAACCTTTCTTAGTCAGTTGAAGTATATTAAGGATATCTTCAAGAATTATGAAAAGGATAATACTAATTGAGTGAGTACACTTATGAGTTCCTCAGTGTAGTTAGGTAAGGATCGTAAGGGAAAATCTATTAATCAAAAGAAATTTAGAAGAATAATTGATCATTACTTTACTTGACTGCTAGCAGACCATATATTATATTTAGTATTTATTTGTGTACTATATTTCAATATGATCTAAAAGAATCACATTTGATAGCAGTTAAAAGAATTTTGAGATATCATTTAGGAACTCAAAACTTAGGAATTCGGTATCCTAAGCATAGCTCTTATTTTGAAATCATTAGATATTTTGATTTAGATTTTATACGATATATAATTGATCAGAAAAGTACTTTCAGAACTTATCATTTCATTAAAAACTCTTTAGTCTTTTGGTCTAGCAGATAATAAAATTTAGTAGCCTTGTCTACTACTGAAGCAGAATACATCACCATAGGTAGTTGTGTGGCACAAGTTCTTTGGTTAAAATAATAAATGATTAACTTAGGATTTTCAATTGGCACCATTCCTATTTTCTGTGATAATATTAGTGTCATTTGTATTTTAAAGAATCCAATCCAATATTGTAGAACCAAGCATATTCATATAAGGAATCACTTCATTAGAGATTATGTATCTAAGGGAGAAATTGAATTGCATCATATTGCTACTGAGAATCAACTTGCAAATATTTTCACAAAACCATTGACTTTTGACACATTTAGCACTTTAAGAACCAGATTTGGTGTGATTGATCTGAATTCTTAAATTAAAATTATAAAGACTTAATTTATTATGTAATTATGTGATTGTTTATTTTCTCTAGTTGCTTTTTTTATTTGTTTATGTTTGTTTAGTTTTGTGTTTTTATGTTTTTTTTTATTTTACTTGAAGCATGTCATTTTGTTTGAAAATATTTAATGTTTGTCATATCTTGTTTCAAGTGTTCTCCTCATACTGTATGAAATTTTGTTTTTGTGTAGTACGAATTCTGTAGCATATGAATGGTAGGTTTATGAGTTGAGCACATAAAACAAAGTTTTTCATTGAATTTCATACAGTATGATGTCATCATAGTTTGTACAAACTATGTTGTTTCATCTGTACTATTGGAGACAGTTTTCCAAGTGTTTAGTTATTTTTGTCAGATCGTATTTACGACATTGGATTTCATTTGTACGATCCTATTGTTAGTTTTTTATGTGGATGAACCTAACCACCATAACATGATCTTTAATATTCTGATTACCACAAATGAATAGTTATTCATCTGTATGATCCAATGGTCAAAAAGTACGTACAAAAGGATGCCTCAGAAATGGCATTTTATGAAAAGCTATTTCATTTTTTTCCATATTCATTTGTATGTACGGAATTTTTTCATCCCATATGATTTTAGGATCATACGTATGATCCATATTTTGTATTATATGATAGGTCATTTTTCTTTAAATAGAAGGCTCTTGGATAAGTTTCATATTCACTTTCTCATTCATTTCCAAACCTTCTAGAGTCTAAATCTTAGAAATAACTAGTAGCAAATGACCTCGCATTTCTAAGAGCTCGTCCTCTAGATCTGGTTGGGATGAAAAATTTCTTTTCAAATAGAATGAGGAAGCCTTTGATAGGTATTTTGCTGCAAAAATAACCCCTTCCCAACTCCTCATTCCGAATGATATCAACTTTTCTATCATGCCCCTATTGCCTTAACCTAGTTTTCCTTCATTCTTACTTTGATTTATGCCTATCATCGTGAAATCTTTCAAATGTTCCTTGAAAATATGAAGGTAAATCAAGACAACACTAGGATTACCTCTTTCATCTTGTAGCAGCGTGTAGAGATCACTAAGGAAGATCTAGGCAACTTCTTTCACCTATGTACTTAAGGAGTTAGAGCGCACACGTTAACCTCCAGAGCCGACTTTGACTGGTCAGACATAAAAAAGACTCTTAGAGGTGTTGCCCAAGTTAGCCATTTATGTCATCTTAATCAAAATTTCTAGATTATCCAACATATTTTAAGAACCTTAATTTTTTCTAAAGCTGGAGATCGCATAAACTTGACTCCTCTCTTATCCACGGTCATATATTTAATTATGATTGAAAAACCTTTTGATAAAGCCTAATTTATTACATTTATAAACTCTATGATATTGGACTCCTCATAATAAGAGGAAGAGAAATGTGTCTTTTGGATATCTAGTTGCATATATCTTAGAGAAAAAGTACAATCTTATCCACCCTGATCCACCCATTGAACATTCTATTTTATGTATTGATGCTCACTTTTTGGGCACTCTTTGGGCAGGATCAAAGTTCTAAGGGAGATGATTCCGAGGGGAGGAGGAGCTCCTACTCCAGCACCTGTACCTACACCTGGACCTGACTAGAATTCTACCAAGAAATGGTCTAGCGCTTCAATAGAATGGAAACTCATTTTGATCAACATTTTGATCAAATTGAGAATCACCAGAACCAACAGGACGTATGACATAACGAAGATATGGGTTAGAATCGAGGGCAATTTGACTCGGTTAACATGAATGTGTTACAAATCTATTTTCATGACTTATATTTTGATGATTGACAAACACTATTGATTCTCTTGGATTGTTTGTTACTTGTAACTTTTCAGGAATTGAAGATCGGATGAACAAACAAAGCCAGTTGAAGATTGCGTAGGTTTAGGGTTTAGTCAGTCTGTACTTTGTTTTTTTCTTCTTGAGTCTATTTGTAATATTCAAAGAGACTGATGTGAAGTAACCCTACACACACACACTTGAGAGACTTACAAATTCTGTTTTTACTCATATCGGCCAGGACAATAATTACATCATCCTGGACGATCAGGCTTAAAACAGAAATAAAAAAGATTCTTAATTAAGGCAGCCGTCATTAACAGATCGTCCTGGACAATACGTGTATCGGCCAGGACGATAGGCTCAAAACAGAAAGACGTTTTCTCCATAGACAATTAAGGTATACAATATTTTTTAATATTCGGCCATAACGATCATTTATCGGCCTGGACGATATTCACAAATTATGCCTTAATTGATCAAGAAATCAAGAGAGTAATTAAGGATGATTGATACGATCATATCATCCTGGACGATTGCAGGATCGGCCAGGATGATCTATTCAAAAACCTTCGTTGCTTCAGAACGATAAATATCGGCCAGCTCGAATTCAGGGCGATGCTCTGGACGATTTTCCTCTGATTTGAACTGATCGGCCAAGACAATCGTGAGATCGGCCTAGACGATCAAGGAAATTTTAAATCATCCAGTTTGCATTCAGGGCGATGCTCTGGCCAATCTTCTGATATTTGTTCTAATCGGCCAGGACGATATGCCTATTATCCTGGACGATAATGTCGGCAACTTGCATTAATGAGCTCATTTTTAGCTCTTCTATTTAAGCTATGACAAGGCACTTTGTAAGTATCTTTGGCAGCCAATGTAGCTTCATTCTTGTGGGGGAAACTTGAAGAGAGAGCTTGAAAGGGAGAGAGGAAAGGGTGGAGTTTGAGAGGGAAAAGATCCTGTGAGGGGAAGGAACTCAAGGAAGTGTGGAGGGAATTCCACACGGTTGCTCCGGCGAACTCGCATCTTAGTACAATCGAATTCAAGGCTTGTCTCGAGGTAAGTTCACCAAAGAAGAAAATCTCTTTGGTGTCAAAGGACACGGCGACTCCGCCGCACCGGGGAAGGTGGAAGTGATTTTGTGAGGGCTTCTCCGCCTAACTGTGGGGGCTAAAGGAGAGACACTTAGTTTAGTGCAATACTTGGAGGGTGCCTCCAAGGAGTGGATGTAGGTCAAGGTTTTACCGAACCACTATAAATTCGGTGTGTTCTCTCTTTATTACTTCCGCACTTTAATTTCTGCATCGTTGATTTTCTATGTGGTGATATTGGTTTTAGTTTAAGTTTTGGTTTAAAGATTCTTCTTTTCGAATTCACTTCTCTATTTGTTAGCCTTGGGCCAGTTCTATAGGGCTTAACATCCCTAACAAACTTTCAGAATGTAGCCACGTTCAGTAGTTACTTTTCAATGTTCAAACAACTACCTTTTTCAGATCAAGGCCCCTCTAATTAGTAGTTGTACTTATGTCCTGAAGTTGGTGATGAGTTTATGTATTGTTGAGATATTTTCTTGTGATTTTAGTGATTTCATGTGTTAGTGATTACATTTATTATTTTGCATTTCTAGAAAAATGTTATTTGGGATGATGTTAAATTTTTGACGATAAATGAAATGATGAAATATTGTATTGACATGCATTAAAATTTACTTCTTAAAATGTTTATTTTTTTAGACAAATCATTTGTGGTTAATCTATTGAATAGAATTTTGAATTATTTAAATCTACAAATTAATTTCTTTATAAAATTTAATTTTTCAAATTTTAAATTAAAATTATAATTGGATGTAGATATAGAGATCAATTTCATGTTCATATAGACAAGTATTATTTAAATAGAATTATTACAAAATAGATGTCTTATTTATTTTATTTTCTTTTTCAATGTGTTTTTTTTTTTTTTGTTATTATTAGAATTGGAATTAAGATTATTGATATTGGAAAGACCAAAAAAGTTATAAAAAAAAGGAGGATGCACAAAGCATGCAAAAATTGAAAAGATGTACGATATTCGCAAAGTGAAAAGAGGCACAAAATTAGCCCAAGTAGAAAAGATGCGCAATATCGCTAATTAAAAAATTCATATTATCCTTTCCGTTATCATTCTATCCCTAATCTAAATTCATATAATAGACAATCATTTTCACTATTGAATTAGAAATTAATTAATCTTTATTTCATCATATTTTCAATAATCATTTTATTTTATTTATCCCGAACGAACAGTGAACCTGGTTAACTTTTCTTATCTTAGTTATTTTTTAATTTAAAATTTGAATTTTTGTTTTTAGCAAAAAGAAGTTACTCTTGTAGTTGCGATTAGATTAATTTCTTCTACTTTATCAACTACTTTGATTTATTCATAAAAAATTTTAATTTCAAGAGATTCTTCCCTTTTTGTTGTTGTCAAAAGGGGGAGTCATAAATTTGTTTGATATTAATGTAATGTATTGTTTGTTTGATGTTTGTTATGATTTTTGGGATTTTTTTATTTATTTTTGTGATGTGTGTGAGGTGTATGATACCATCATAATATTATTTCATATTGATGTAATGTATTATTTGTTTGATGTTTGATGTTTGTTTTGATTTTTTTTTATTTTTTAATTGTTTTATGATGTGTGTGGTGTGTTAATGAAGTGTGTGATATGTGTTGTATGTATTATTTTAGTGTGTGTATGTTTTTCCTTATTTTGTTTTTGTTGTTTTGTTTTTGCTATTGTTTTTTTTAGTTTGTGTTTTTGTATTCTAGGGACTATCTTATTTTAAATTGGTCATTCATTTAGGGGGAGCTAAGTAGAATATTTGCTTTAAATATTAACTCAAATAATAATTATTTTGTCATCATCAAAAAGTGGGAGAATGTTGCAACTTAGATTTCAAAACTACATTTTTATATCTATGAGTTTTTTATGATACCAAAATTTTATTATGTTGATTAATGTTTCTCCTAACATATATTGAAAAATTTTGTTTGTTTTATTTGTGTGTACTAACGTTTCAGGAAAATCATACTCCAGACTACTATTTCTCCTAAAACTAAGGGAGAGTCAAAACTTTTATTTTAAAAACTATTTGTATTATATGATTATATAATTATATGGGACAATTTGACCTTAGTGTTCCTCCATAAAGCAATTAATCAGTCATGCCTTAAAAATTTTTTATTGAAGTGTTCATACTGAACTAACTTATATTCATACAGATGATGTCCATAGTACGAAATGCCTACATACCAATTCGTCCTAAATGAACTCACAAAATTTATGAACTAATCATACTGTATAAAATATGTTTCATACAGACAATGTCTAGAGTACGAAATGGGAGCATACCAGTTCGTCTCTACAAACAGGTAAATTTTTTTGAACTATTTGTACTGTATGAAATTGGGTTCATATAGATGATGTCTAGAGTACAAAATAGACTCGCACATTTTCATACCAAACGAAGCATGATTTGGTTAAACTGGTCGTACTGTACAAAATAAAGTTTGAATAGTATACCAACTAGAGTACAAAATGCATTCGTATAGAATTGTATATAACGAACTTGTTCATTTTTTGAATTATTAATACAATATGATGTCAGTTCATACATATGACTAATAGAGTATAAAAAATAGGTTCGTACCAAGATTTTTGAATTATTCGTATGTATGAAGTACAATCGTACAATACGATCAAAGAAGGGGCAAATTGAAATATTTAGTTTTCGGGATGGTTTTTCTTATCTTTCTATGTAAAGTCCTAAAAATTAACTTCCTAAGAACTCCTACTGTGAATTTCTTGTGAGAGTGAACTTGGAGAGTGTTTGGGAGAGTGTCTTGGGATTAGAGAGTGAGAGATTTCTTAAGAGGGATTTATGAGGGGATTAACAAGGTTGCCCAATGGTGAGAATCTCTTGCTTGTTCTACAAAGTTCTTCCCTACTTTCTTGAAGACTCTTAGAACAAGATTTTGAAAGGAGCACCGGTAATCTTCTAACACTAGGAGCGTGTGAAAAGATGATGGTACTCCACCAACACCAGGAGGGTATGAAAGGATGACGATACTCTACTGACACCAGGAGGGTGTGAAATGATGATGGTACTCTACCAACACTAGGAGGGTATGAAAGGATGACAGTACTCTACCGACACCAGGAGGGTGTGAAAGAAAACTGATTCTCTGCATCACCAAGAGGGTGAGAAAGCATAATTGTACTCTGCAGCACTAGGGATTGGTGGAAGAGAGGATAATTGTAAGGGCTTCTCTGCCTTATTATGGGAGAAAAAGAAGAGTCACTTTGGTATAGTGCAATACCTGAAGAATGAGTCTTCAAATAATAGATGTAGGACTTTTTGGATCGAACCACCATAAAATTTGGTTTTATTTGTCTTTATAGTTCACTATTTTAATTTTTTTCAATTTACTATTTGTGATTGAAATTTTTATTTGAGAAAATTTTTCATTGTGCTTAAAATTAAATAGCTTTTCTAAAATTACCAAAAGAATTTTTTTTTAAATAACCAATTCAACCCCCTCTAGGAGAAATTTAATAAGTCTAACAACCTATTCGGACTTTCACTCCTCTCCTCCCACAACTACAGGTAAGATCTATATTATATAGTCCAATCTAAATCAGCTCTTCCATGACCATCAATTCTCTTAAAACTTTGCTCCATAAGTTAAATGTGTGTGTGTTGCACACCCCTAAATTGCCTCATGATATAGTCAAGGAGGTGCCATTCCATATGCTTCTAAATGATTAGTGGCACATGTTTCCTTCAAATATCCATCCCATCTTAACATTATGATGACATAGAGGTCAAAATTTTATTTGTGTACAGGGCCATACTAACCTATCATTCCAAAAATAATAAATAATTAAGAAAGCATAATGTTAGAGCAATTTATGTGGGAAAAATATTAATCTTGGACCTGAGTCATTCATAAAACATCAAAATCATCAAGATACATCATTATATTTCGTGATGGAAGCTCACGTATCTGATCTTCTACCCACCTACATAGACATGAATTAGGATATGCCCAAAAAAAGTAGAATATTTAATTTAAGTAATTATACTTTTATACATGTATCCTAATGGTCGTCCACCTAAGTTATATACATGAGGGACTCGTAGCATGGGTCTTCTAACATACAACCTCTCCCAAGACCACACATATAGTAGAACAACACATCCAGTGATGTATGTGTGTGTCAAGCATGTCGCATGGCATAACTCTCTGTATAGATTTATTAGGACCGCACTACTAGTAGACATCCTACCAAGTGAGTCTATGCCCATAGGCAAAAGACAACCACTATAACGAGACATCAGACCGTGACATATCTAGAATCATAAAACACCCTATCATGTAGAGGATTTATGCCTGAACATACTGGAGAAATGGCATCGATGCTAAGTCATCATATGAGTCCTTGTAGAATGTCTAATTAAGCCAATAAAGTGGGAGCATCGACTCAATGATACACTCATTTTGAAGGTAGCAATGTCGTCCTCATCACCTGGTGCATAATATAATATATCATTCCCAGGATGTATACCTAGAAGCTCGTTGCAATAATCTAGCTAGCTATCCCATTGATGTCTTGCACGATCTACATTTAGCCCCACAACTACTGGCCCATAAATTCTTAGACCAAGTAGAACCTGTACATCTTGTAGTGTTATCATCATCTCATCGATCATGAAGTGGAAGGTATTTGTCAAGGGAAACCATCTCTCAAGCAATGCTATAATAAGGTTATGATCAATCTGAATGAATTTTAAATGATATATCATATCTAGGCCAAGGTTCCTCAAAATTTAAATTATCGTGGGGCACTCAACTAGCTATTCATGCGCCATACATAAATTTGTTACAATAACCAAATAAGAAGCCTGAGAATAAATAATTCCTAAAATTTTAACATTTCAAATAAACTAAGGTTCAGTTAATAAAAGGCAAGCTATTCTTTTTACCTATTCAAGATCATGAGCCATATGTGAATCTCTGGGTGATGCTATTCTCATCTTTACTAGGGTACTTTTCTCTCCAAAAATGTCATGAGATAGATGCCACTCGGAACAGCTATGCCTTGATATATCAGCTATATTTGTTTAAAAAAAATAAGAATGTAATTAGTATATTGAGTTATAAGAAATATAATGGGTTACCAATTAGTAAAATAACTTTAGGTTATATATAATACTTGGATGATGAAGGATTAAGTGGACAGAATGCCCTATTGTGACCGAATTATTTGTAAAAATTACATGCCATGTGTGAGCCACTTAAGGGTTCATCCAATATATTATGAAATTTATTCATTAGTGGTCAACCAACATGATTCCTGAAAGCTGGAGCAAGCAAAGGGATTATTTCATACTATTTGTTAAAGGAGGGCCATAGGTCCTTAGGGGGAACGACGTGGAATAATCATTAGTTAGAATTGTAAAAAATAATCATAAAATATTGTGATAAAAAGGAAATATGATCCCATTACCTTGCCCCGGCCATTGCTAGGACATGTACACAAGATACATGATATAATTGTGGTTTGCTGCATGTATACATGCAGGAGAGTACTTATTATCTTAACTATTTAAGGTCAATAGGATGTATCTACCACTTTAAATTCATTTCCTATTAATCATAACTGGTTCAAGACAATGACATGCTTCACATTCGACTCATTGTAAAACAATTATTATGTGTGGAACAAAGCTCGAATGGTCTTCCTCTACCCATTTAGCACTTTCCAATGAATGCTTTAGGAATAATGACACGAGGTTATATTAGATAACTAATATAAGGCTTTGCATAAGAAGAACATGAGCATGCCTAAGCACACCAATAAAACATTCTGATGAGTTTGTGGTCATGTTGCAATATCAACGACTTTCGTTAAACAATAAAGACCATTTGGACACTTCACATTGAATCAACCAATCGAATGCATCTTGCTTAGCAACTCTGATGTCATTTATCATGTGATTTAAGTATGATTTATTATTTGCATTTAAAAAAAATACATCTTATTGCTTAGGCCATCATAATATGGAATCCCCAACTAACGAATGAACTTTTTAAAGTTTTCACATAATTAGAAAATACTACCTTACATCCCCTTACAAGGTTCGGATGCTTATCACAAACTATGCATAGATTATCACACTAAGAGACTGGAAGCACCTAATCATACATTTTTTGTAGGAACCATCCCCATGAATCATTACTTTTTGATTCGACAACTACAAAAGCTAGTCAAAAGTGTCTACCATTTCCATTAATTTGAATAGTATCAAGGAGGGTCCCTTAGTATTTCTTGAGCAAAAAAGTTCATCCAAGCTAAGGATTGTCCGACAGTGTGACCACCCATTGATAGATGGACCAAATGCTCAGAATAGTCCCTTGAAGCATGCACCACCTATGAGCTGAATATTACAGACTGTGCCTAGTTAGGACAAATGCATACCCTTTATGAAAAGATAAAGAGTCTGGTAAGATTCTTTGTAGTAGTTACCAAATATGTCTTTGATAGCTTTCTATTTGCATCCCATGCCATCATATATGAAATCTTGATGTCAAACTTTGATTCTATTCTAGCTATGATTTCTTTTTGCTTTATGTCAAGTTATTGGTGAATTATTGGGATGATGTGCCTATATACAAACTTTGAGGTGCAATTATGATATACAATAACCATTATGGAGTGGGTGCATGTGTGTGGAGGATTACATGAAAATATTTTCCATAGCCTGCCTAGTCTTTTACTTCGTGCCACATTAAAGCATCGAAGGAAAGGGTGGTGTGGATTGTAATGTTTGGCACATGTGATCATCAACTAACTCTTGTTGGATGTCAATTTAAATATTGAGCATTCTGTACAATTGAGTATCCATTTATTGTTGCTTGCAAGTCTTTCTTTGTATGAAAAATCTAACCTTCATATTATTATGTTATAATAATATCAACTATTGAGCTAACTACCTCCGCCACAGGAGTATCAACTTGTTCATCACCATCCCATAATTTAGTTGTAGAAATTGTTTTGGTGAAATCATTATCGATGTTCATCCCATCTCAAAAGTTAGGGATGTCAACTTTTGACCCGACCAGAAAAATTTTGGGTTTGGGTCAACCCGTTTGCAAAATGGGTCAGGTTTGAGTTTGAATTTTTAACCCGTTTAAAAAATGGGTCGGGTTCAGGTTGACCCGACAACTCACGGGTCAACCCGAATTGACCCATTTTGCAAACTCGCTACTCAGGTCACGTCCTGTCAGCACATCAGGTCGCGTCCACATCAGGTCTCGCGAACTCGCACGTGTCTAGCCTGGTAGAGCAGCAGATCCCACCGTAGGATTCCCACGTCCAGCACTCCAGTCGGACCAGCCCACACTTGGCAGTCGACGCCTTGTGGATCCCAGTATCCTGCGACCCACATCTAGTCTGACCAGGCGTCCCGCAACCTCGGTGTCTAGCTTGACCCGACATCCCGCGACCTCGACTGAATGGGTGCATCCTATGTTCAGCTAGCACCAGCTCCGCTCCGCACTCCACAGGCCCTCTTATGAGTTGTGACTTGGACTCCGCCACTGCCGCTCACGATCCCGCACAGCCGCACTCGGGCCGGGTCGAGTCAACCCGGTAACCTGAGCGAATCGATTTCAGGTTGAAATGTTCAACCCGTTTGAAAAAATGGGTCGGGTTCAGGTTGACTCGTTTAGATCTGGGTAAGCTCAGTTTGACCCAAACCTGACCCATCGACCCGAGTTGACACCCCTATCAGAAGTCCCAATTTTGTATTGTATGTTCTTTAATGAGTTTGTCACCATTTATTAATGTATTATTATATTCTCCCATGGAAACATGAGTGCCCATTTCTGGTCTGCCACCAATGATGAATTAGTACTATCGCTATTCATGGTTTTGTATGCATTTACTTCATCTTCAACAAATTATCGGTCTCCCACCATGTTATTTTAATTCTATAAAGTCTGCTGCATGTATGGACATAAGGCATGAATATCTTCAAATTGATTGCACTGACGTGGATGCCAAGATGGGTGTTCACTCACACTAGGTCGTGATTGAAACTATTATTGTAAGGAAAGTTGGATGCTCACATAAACTAAGACGGGTAAGAAAATCATCATCCACAATTCTTGTATTATCTCTTCCACTGTCCAACAAGGCAACGGACGTTGGAGAAAGCCTACAATAAATTTTTTTTTATTTATTCATGGATATGTTCTCAAGGAAGTGAAGAAGTGGCACATAAAGCACCAACAAAAGTGAGAGTAGTAACTCATATATAAACTTGAGTAGATGGGCCCGCAACATTAGTTCATGGTATTTCATCAACCTCCACGTACACGATGATAATATGTTCTTTAGCCTCCATCAACATGAACTCACATACCTCATCATCGATGACATGTGTCGCACAGAACCAACCATTATCATGAAAATGACATGTAAGGTTAACAATGTTTGAGGTTAAATTTATCCTGAGTGCATGCATAATTTGTAGTTTCAGCATTACAAGAAAAAATTGTCATCTACTAGGGTAGAAGACCAGCTTCTACTTAGATCATGCAGGAATGTGTGCGATGAAAAAGCTTCAGTTCTTAAATGAATGATAGAAGCCATAATAAGAAGCTTTGATGCATTTTCCTTCCTTTTTGATGAAGTTGGAGGTGTCTAGAATATTAGATTCATTAGGACGGATGCATACAACTTTTTTCAAAAAATGAAAAGAGCAAAGATTGAATTTGGGGACACCAATAATTTGATTCAATTATTTAAAGAACGTCAACTTAATGACAACATGTTCGCTTAAGATGTCCAGAAAGATGAATTTGATAGATTGTTAAATTTTTTTGGGTTGATTGGATTGGTAGGATAGATTATAACTGCTATGATGATGTGGTAATTTTTTATATAAGTTATAGGCTTAATAAGCATAATGCTTCAATAGCAACAATAAAAGGCCTCTTCCATAAGTGTTTGAGCAAATGTGACTCTGAGGAGGATTTTGAGAATACATGGACTGAAATGATCATATAAGGGAACCTCCACGATCATCTTTGGTTGGAGGATCTTAATAGGATAAGGAATAAGTGGTCAACAACCTTCAATAAGGATTGTTTTAGCATGGATATTCTATCCACACAACATAGCTAGTCTACTAATAATGTGTGCATGGCATTTCTAAGCCCACAAGTTCTATAACTAATTATTTTCTAGGTTTAGAGAAGGTGATGAAGAATTGGCACCGGAATGAATAGGATGAGGATTATAGATGCAGTTTGTCTGAAATAAAACTTGTAATAAAAATATTTCTCAATATTAAAGCAAGTTGCTCAATTTTATTTAAAGAAATTATATTTGTTTTTTGAATAAGAACTTTTACAAGGTGTGGGTGTAATGAGTTTAGAGCTTGTGTCATGTGATTCTTTAAAAATTTTTATCTATTGCATAGAGAAAAAGGATCATTCTAATCATGGGTTATTGATTTTGATGCACAGAATGGTAACATTCAATGCTCCTACAGGAAGTTTGAAATGATGGGTTTACTATGTTCTCACTGCATAATAGTTTTGAGGTATATGGATATTGGGAAAATCCCTGAGAAGTATCTACTGATGAGATGGTCAGCAAGATCTTGAAAAGATATATAGTCAGGCCAGAATTTGAAAGGATCTTCTCAAAATAATTATGAAGCTAGTAGTAGATTCATATTTAGAAATCATATCAGCATATTTACATATGAAATGAGCATACGAGCGTAGCTGAATGAGGAGGCTGAATAATATATTTTTGCTACAATGAACGATATGTCTAAAAATATTGATTTGATTATTTATGGAAAGAGAAAGAAAAACAAGTTTATATAAGGTGGCAGTACAAAATTGAAACATCCTCTAAAGCATAGGTCTAAAGGCATATCCAATGCTAGGATGAAAAGCTACTGGAAAAAGAAGTCGAAGAGTATGATTTTACTTCCTAACTAATTTATTTAGTGTATATAATGACATATTGTTATTAAATTTTTTAATAGGGAAACCACTAGTGAAGAAAAACACAATAAAAATATATACTTCTTCAAATCAATGTAATTTCACAAGCATGCTCAAATGCTTAACAGAGGAATTCATAAATAACGTAAACTCCAGTCAACCATAAGCTAAGCATTGTAATTTCACAAGCATGGCCGAATGCTTCATCGAGGAATTCATAAATGTCGTTCACTCCAATCAACCATCAGCCAAGCAGTGTAATTTCATAAGTATGCCTAAATGCTTAATTGAGGAATTCATAAATTTTGTACACTCTAGTCAGCCATCAACTAAGCAGAGTAATTTCATAAGCATGCCCGAGTGCTTCATCGAGGAATTCATATCTAGTGTACTGTCCAGTCAGGCATCAGTAAAGCAGTTTATAAGCAAACCTGAGTGAATTTATAACTGAGGTACCATCCGATCAACAATTAGTAAAGCATTATAATTTCACAAGCATACCTAGAAACTTCACCGAAGAATACATAAAAGGTGTACCCTCCAATAAGCCATCAATTAGGTACCTGAAGATGATGATGGATATCATTAAATTAGAAAATTAAATATAATAAAAATATTTATGAACTGGTAGTTAATTTAGATTCATGGATATGAGTGTTGTATGTGTACCTTGTGCACACACCATGCGTATGAATTTGTATTATTATCTTTAGAGATATTTCTTTGAAGTATTTCAAAATCATTGCTATGATCCTTTGAAGTATTTCAAAATCATTGATATATATTAAAATGATTAATAATAAAGAAAATTATTAATACTTTTATCTTCTTACTATATAAAATAATTTTGAAAAATCAAGTCATTTGAGTTATGCATGGAATGCATATACCATGCATTCGAGAAGCGTATCGAGTGCGTATATAGTGCGTATTTTCTCAAGCCAAGAAAAAACCACTTTAGAAGACAAGGAATCATAGATCAATTGCTAAAATTCAAAATTCAATGTTTCCTACTTCTATTATACATGAGCCGAACAACTTGAAATCCCCCTCATTCTCCATATAACTCTATAGAATGCTAATCCCTTGAACCATACCCCTACTCTATAGAACTATAACCTATATAGCATAAGGCATTAGGTACATACTATTTTCAATTAAAAAAATTCACAATTATTACTATGATCCTTAAATATGTATTAAAATGATTAATAATAAAGGGAATTGTTAATATTTTAATCTTCTTATTATATAAAATAATTTTAAAAAATCATGTCATTTGAGTTATGCATGGAATGCGTATATAATGCATTCGGGATGCATACCGCATACATATATAGTGCGTATTTTCTCAAGCCAAGAAAAAATCACTTTAGAGGATAAGGAATCATGGATCATTTGCTAAAACTCAAAATTCAATATTTCCTAGTTCTATTATACACGAGCTGAAGAATTTGAAACCCCCCTCATTCTCTATATAACTCTATAGAATGTTAATCCCTTGAACCATACCCCTACTTTATATAATTATAACCTATATTGCATAAGGCACTAGGCACATATTATTTTCAATTAAAAAAATTCACAATCATTGCTATGATTCTTAAATATGTATTAAAATGATTAATAATAAAGGAAATTATTAATACTTTTATCTTCTTACTATATAAAATAATTTTGAAAAATTAAGTCATTTGAGTTGTGCATGTAATGTGTATACCATGCATTCAGGATGTATATCGAGTGCGTATGTAGTGCGTATTTTCTCAAGCCAAGAAAAAATCACTTTAGAGGACAAGGAATCATGGTTCATTTGTTAAAACTCAAAATTCAATGTCTACTAACTCTATTATACACGAGCTGAAGAATTTGAAACCCCCCTCATTCTCCATATAACTCTATAGAATGCTAATCACTTGAACCATACCCCTATTCTATAGAACTATAACCTATATAGCATAAGGCACTAGGCACATACTATTTTCAATTAAAAAAAAACTCACTATCATTACTATGATCCTTAAATATGTATTAAAATGATTAATAATAAAGGAAATTATAAATACTTTTATCTTCTTACTATATAAAATAATTTTGAATAATCAAGTCATTTGAGTTGCGCATGTAATGGGTATACCATGCGTCCAAGATGCGTACCACGTACATATATAGTGTGTATTTTCTCAAGCTAAGAAAAAACCACTTTATAGGACAAAGAATCATGGATCATTTGTTAAAACTCAAAATTTAATATTTCCTGCTTCTATTATACACAAGCCAAAGAATTTGAAACCCCCCTCATTCTTCATATAACTCTGCAGAATGCTAATCCCTTGAACCATACCCCTACTTTATAGAACTATAACATATATATCATAAGGCACTAGACACATACTATTTTCAATTAAAAAAATTCACAATCATTGTTATGATCCTTAAATATGTATTAAAATGATTAATAATAAAGGAAATTATTAATACTTTTATCTTCTTACTATATGAAATAATTTTAAAAAATTAAGTCATTTAAGTTGCATCTAGAATGCATATACCATGCGTCTGGGATGCATACTACGTGCGTATATAATATTTATTTTCTCAAGCCAAGAAAAACCACTTTAGAGGACAAGGAATCAGGGTTCATTTGCTAAAACACAAATTCAATGCTTCTTGCTTTTATTATACACGAGCCGAAGAATTTGAAACCCCCCTCATTCTCCCTATAACTCTATAGAATTCTAAACCCTTGAACCATACCCCTACTCTCTAGAACTATAACCTATATAGCATAAGGTACAAGGCACATACTAATTTCAATTAACAAAAATTTCACAATCATTGCTATGATCTTTAAATATGTATTAAAATGATTAATAATAAAAAAATTATTAATACTTTTATCTACTTATTATATAAAAAAGTTTTAAAAAATCAAGTCATTTGAGTTGTGCATGGAATGCATATACCATGTGTCTATGATGCATACCGCGTGCATATATAGTGCATATTTTCTCAAGCAAAGAAAAAACCACTTTAGAGGACAAGGAATCATGGATCATTTGTTAAAACTCAAAATTAAATATTTCTTGCTTCTATTATATACGAACTGAAGAATTTGAAACCCCCCTCATTATACCTATAACTCTTTATAATGCTAATCCCTTGAACCATACCCCTAATAATTACTATGTTCTCTTAATAAATTTTGTATAATAATTACAATGATCCTAAAATATGTATTTAAAAGATTAATAATAAAGGAAATTATTAATACTTTTATCCTCTTATTATATAAAATAATTTTGAAAAAAAAAAGTGATTTCATCTGCGTATCACATGAATATATAATGCATATTGAATGCGTACCTATTACATATGAAATGCTCTTTTTCTCAAGCCAAGAAAAAAATATTTTTAGGACAAGGAATCACGATAATATATAATATTGTTTCTTTTGTTTTATTTTTTGCATGTTTGAACTCCATTATTTATTGCATGAAGTTGATGATTGATCTGGAGGAGACTTTTCTTTTGTTGTATTTATTACATGTATGAACTCCATTATTGCATTCATTATGTTGTTACATGTTCTTTTACTATTGTTTGCCAAGTATTATGTTAAGTTGGTTGAGGTGGTTGACGTGGCCGCATTGATATCTCCTAGTATTAAAGGCATTTTATTATTATTTTGACCTAATTTATTGTTCTCTATTATTGGTCTGACCATATTCTCTATATAAGCTTGTTTAAAGTTACCTCTTCCATTGCCTTTTATTGTAATGTTGTATCTTCATGTAATTCCTGTGCTGAGTTGGAAAAAATGTGTAGAAGCTTTATTTGGCATAAAAGTGATGGAACCAAGGGTATGCATTATATTGCTTGGAATGATATTTGCAAACCAAGGAGCTTGGGAGGATTGGGCTTGCATTCTCTCTACATAGAATTGGAATTATCATTCCAAGCAATATATACAAAGTGACATGGAATTATATACAGAAGCCTTATTCCCTGCTTCACCGTGTTATGAAGAACAAGTATGGTAATAATGTGATGAATGGAGCTCAAAAGAACATCAATTCAAATGTTTGGAAAATTCTGGTGGATGGTGGAAGAAATTTGAAGATGGTAGTTCGACGAAAGGTGGGCAGGGGAGATAAAATTAGTATTTTAAATGATACATGGCTGCTTGATAGATGTATAAATCGCTGGCCAACTTTTGCTGATTGCAATTTTCTGGATGGTATGAATGTGCAGCAGTTGGTATTAACTAATGGTATGTGGAATTCAACTATGTTACAAAGGGCATTCCATTCTGATCTTATTTCATTAATTACTCAAATTCCTATTGAGTATGAAGAGGAGGACCGGCTGGAGCTGATGAAGATGTCTTCGGGAAAGACTGTGTCTTCCTTGGTGTATGAACAGATGTGGTTCAACATATGTAATTTGGAGGATGTGGATTACTTCAGCTGGGTGCAGAATTTGAAGATGAATAAGAAAGTTGAAATATTCTGGTGGAGGTTGGGTAAATCAGCTATTCCTACAAACATGTTCCTGATGAACCAAAAAATTTTAGATAATGCTCTTTGTGCTAGAGGATGCCAAGCTAATGAAACATATGAACATATTATGGTGCATTGTAAGTATTTAATTGAAATCATAATGAAGATGCGTGAGTGGGGTATCTTTATTCCTGTCTTCCGTTCACTAGATTGCCATTTAAAGGAGCTTAAGAAGATATCTACCCATAATTCTAGGATTGTTCGTGTGTATTGCTCTATTGTGTATTACTCTTGGAAGAACCGGAATGATATCAAGCATGGTAAGTATGCTCTGCCATGTTCTGTTATTGCTGCTAATTCTCTGTTTTTAGCCGTCTCCAAATCTAGTCCATATCTATCTTGTTGGGGTACTAATCTCCTTAGGGAGCCTCAAAATACTTGGTACCCTCCACCAAAACATTGGATTAAGATTAATGTAGATGCATCTTTAACAAGCTCTAATCTGGCTGGTATTGGAGGTGTTTTTCCTGACTACAAAGGTCGGTTAATTAGTTCCATTGGAAAGAATGGAGCTCATTTGAATATTGGTCAGCTTGAGTTAGAAGCAGTCATCACGGTTAGGGAATTCTTGATGAGCTGGATGTTGGAATGTAAAGGGCTAATCATAGAGAATGATAATATCAATATTATCAAATTCATTCAGAATTCTTTAAAGATGAATAAGGAGCATGTGGATAATTGGCCGCATAAGAATTTATGTTTTTTTAATGATTTCAATAAAGTTGTTTTCCTCCATGCTTATAGAAGTTGTAATAAAGTAGCAAATTATTGTGCTACTATGGCATTGGAGAGTAGTTTCTTTTTTGATTGTTTTTCTTTTGATAACATTCCTTCCTTGTTGTTGGGCTTAATCAAGGAGGAATATGATCCTTTCATTACTTGAAATTAGTTCCCCTTTTTTGGTTTTAATGCAATTTGATGCATATTTTCAAAAAAAAAATAATGTAATTCCTGTGCTGAAGGTTTAGCAAAAATGATTATCTAAACCTTCAGCACAGTAATTGACATGAAGAGGTGGCATGCAAATATGCAATTGATATTTTTTTTAAAAAAAGCACACACTGCATTCTATGTATATACAAGAATTTCCATGATGTTTTCTTTTATCAATAATGTACCTAAGGTTAAAGTTTTTTTATTTAGAAGAAAGGGCCATCGGCTCATAGGATTTTATTTCTGGATTTATTTTTTAGCTCTTTCAAGCAGTAGTGAGGTATCTTAAGGACTTTGTAGATTATTTTTACTTCTTAATTACTATGCATTTGTTGCATATTTACTGCTTAATTACTGTGTATTGTGTGCGCATTTTTTGCGTAATGTGTATGAATTTTCTACGCATTTTCTGAACAAAAATTTATAAAAATAATGTACAATGATCAATTACTGATCATGAAAAAATCTCTAAAAATAACAAGTTCATTTTAACGCTTCACAGAATAATGTATATGAGAATTTTGCCCTATATTTTAGTATTTTAGCCTGCCAATCTTTACTATCTTTCCAGTTGGTATTATTTTGTAGAATAATATTTTTCATGTATTTGTAAACAAACATTCTACAATCTATATTATTTGTCTGAGTTGGAGCCTTCTTGATAGTCTTGAACTTCCATTTATTGATATCATTATCAAAAGATTCTTTACAATCCCTATATAAGCTTCTAATACGTATAATATAAGGAACAAAATTTAGTTCACTGTAAATTAATTTTGAAATTTTTTAACAAATGATCTAAAACTTACTATCTTTGTATCAATATTTCTATGCAAAGGGTTGGGAACATAATCATAAAATTCTCACTTTCTTTCATTTCAGAACCCAACCAGAAGTGTCCAATGCGAACCCTCAATAATTGGCTGAATTATAATCTTGCATGAATAAACATAATCATAGTTTATGTGTTCGATAAAAAATTTTAAATTATTATTCTTCAACTTGTAATGCTTTAAGAATTAAATATAATAATTAAATATAAGAAATATAAAATAAAATAGCCTAAAATATTATTTTTAAATTAAATATATATACTAACCCAATACATTGGCGAGATGTATAAAAATTTATGGTACTTGTTAGGCAAAAGTATACTCTTCTCATGCAAGAAAATGGTGAAGGAATCTACATAATAACTGTCAAAGTAATTATCGAATAATATTTCGTTCATGCCACATCTAAAAATTATAATATTCCCAGCACAAAATATTGGATCATTCTTAAAAACAAAATTGACAAAAAATACATAGTTAATAAAATACATAGTAATTACACATAAAATACGCATAAAATAAACATAAAATATGCAGTCGATAAGCAGTAATTATGCATAACATACACATATACTATGTAATCGATACACAGTAATTACACATACATAACGCAGTAAATACATAGTCAATAAACACATTCAGTACAAACAATAAAAAAACTGCAATTTAATAATATAGTGAGAATGTTTACCTGTCAGTGAACTTCTTAATGCTTTTATTAATAAAATGTTTATTCTCAGGACTCAACATCTCTATGTAAATGTAATTCACTATTAGACTTGCAAGGTTACGAGTTAATATAGCATTATCATCGTTGATTAGTTCTTTTTGGGATGGAACTTTTTGGGATGGTTCTTTTCAGGATGGTTCTTTTTGGGAAGGTTCTGTTTGAGATAAAACATTTTTGGATGATTCTTTTTGGGATGATTCTTTTTAGGAAGGTTCTTTTCAGGATGGAACTTTTTGGGATGGTTCTTTTTGAGATGAAACTATTTGGGATGGTTCTTTTTGGGATAGATTAGGAATATCTAATCTCTGCTTCTTAACACCCTTCAAATTTTTAAAAAATTAACATCCTCTTTTAATTCACCTGCTTCTTTATCATTAAAAGCTTTGGTCATTTCTGGGACATTGATCTTCTCTAGGACATTGGATTGCTCTGGGACATTGGACTGCTCTAAGACATTAGATTTCTCTAGGACTTTTGTCTCGGTTGGAGGTTTGGTATCATCTAGGGTTTGAGTCTTTGTATGTTCAGAAGAAATCCCCATATTTTGCATTGGGTAATTGCATGATGAGGAGGGAGTAGGTTGTTGATCAGGATAGAGAGTGTATTGATTAATGCAATTGTGGAGCTTGTAATCAATCAAAATCCACTCTTTAAACTATTTGCTCAAACTTCCTGCTCAGCCAACCTACAAATTCATGGAAATGTTTGTGCAGGAATCCTAGACTATTTTGACTTTTTTTTCTTGGAAAATATTGAATGATTGAGGTGAAAATTGAAAGAGTGGTTACTTAGGTGTTTAGGGTAGGGGTAGGGGTTGTTGGGTAGATTGGGGTTAGGGTTGCTGGGCAGATTGGGTTTGGGGTTGTTGGGAAGATTGGGCGGTGAGAAGCTGTTCAGGAGTAGGGGTTTGAATGGGAGAATGATGGCTTGATGGATATTTCTAGATGCCTAGTAGATTAGCTTCCTCCGGGGTAACTCCCTGGAGGTCATAAAAAAATCTATGAAAAATTAATTTGTTAGCAAATCCCTATTTAGATTAACAAATAAATATGCATATGTACATATCTTTTTTTAAAATTAACAAATAATTCAATGGTCTTTTTGATACTATATACCATGTTATTGGCCCATCAAAGGAAATGGGGCCTTTTGTCTGGTACTTAGGGTGATGAATGTTGAATCTTCATTAGGTTGTTAAGTCTAAGCTACTATCCCAAGGCTAACCAAGAGGGGGATGAATTAGTAATTTAAAAAACTTTTGGTGAATTTTAGAAAACTGATTTATAATTTTATCACAAAAGATTTTTTAACCATAAAACATTTAAGTGCATAAAATAAAATTGCATAAAATAAAATAGAATAAAAGAACACCAAGTTTTATAGTGGTTTGGTCAAACAAAATCTACATCCACCCCCTGAAGAACTCCCTCTTCAGGTATTGCACTATTACCAAAATGACTCTCCTTTTGCCCCCACAGCAAGGCGGAGAAGCCTTCACAATTTTCCTCTCTTCCACCAATCCCCAGTGCTGCAGAGAATTGTCATCCTTTCACACCCTCCAAGTGTCGGCAGAGAACTATCATCCTTTCTCACCCTCCAAGTGTCGGCAGAGAACCGACGTCCTTTCACACCCTCCAAGTGTCGGTAGAGAACCATCATCCTTTCACACCTCTAAGGGTTGATACAGAACTGGTGTCCTTCCACACCCTCCAAGTGTCAGTAGAGAATTGTCATCCTTTTTCACCCTCTTGGTGAAGGTAGAGAACCCACAATTAATGTTGAAGAACTTCACTTAAGAGCCTTTAGAGGAGACGGGCAGAAACTTGAAGAAAATAAAGAGATCCTCGCTTTGCGTAACCTTATGAATTCCTCACAACCCCCTCACTTAATCTCTCACACTTCATTCTCACAATATCTCCTAAACACTCACACTCAATGATCCCTCTTAAGAGAAATTCATAACAAAGGCCAATTATGATAGTTTTTAGGACTCCTTATATAGAATGGACATGAAAAACAATCAAAAATTAAAAATTGTAAGAAAAATGTCCTACGGTTGTACTGTACGATCGCATATCATCTTGTACGAATGAATAGTGTCCCATATGAATTACCCATACGAATGCATAGTGTCACTTTACGAACACATAGTGTCCCATACAAATCGCTCGTATGAATGAATAGTGTCCCCCATATGAATATGTATTGCCTCGTATGAATTGCTCGTACGAATGCATTGTGTCCTGTATAAACCAAGTTCGTCCAGGATGAACAGTATGAGAATTTTCAAATTTCGTCTGTATGAAACATTGAGATGAAATGAGTGAGAATGGACCTGAGACGTTTGTCCTTATACGAAACTAGGATCATCCAAAATGATTCATACTTAGAAAAAAAATTTCGTGCAATAATAGACTTGAGACATTCATCCTTGTATGAACATGGGATTATCCCGAATGATCCATACTTAAAAAAAAATTCACGCGAGAACAGACTCGAGATGTTCGTCCAACTGCTCGTAGGAGTTAATAACTTAACAAAATCATCCTGTATGAAATGAATTCTTACAGTACAATCAGATTAAAATTTTTGCAAATTTTAAATACTCCCCTAGTGTGTGTGTATACAATTACTCAATTATAATCACACTCTCTTAGACTCAATAAGAAAAATACATACTCCATTTACAATGAACCCTAATCTATTTTTATTTGAAGTCTTCAATAAACTGGAATATGATTTCATTGAAATGTTAGTATACACACAAAATAAGATAAAAAATCAAATAGACTCTAATCAGGTGAAGGTGATGTTATAGAAGAATCAGTTTGAAATTTTTACAAATTTTCTTAGAATAAAAAAGTTACCTCTTGATTTTATTCAAAAAATTAGTAAGACATGAATTGACAATACATAATCCAGAAAGGTTAGATATTCAAAATTTGTAAATCCTAGCTCAGGTTCCTTCAAAGGCTCAAAAACTTTTTAAGTCAACATCAAAATCAAGGAACAAATTAAAAAAAAAAACACTAATCTTTTTAAGACTCCTTTCATGAAATATATATAATAGAAGATTAATGCAAAAATTGGTGAATCTATAATCATGATATTCAAACTCAAGTATCAAAAATATCAATAGATATAAGAGTTTAATTAAGAATTAAGAAATACAAGAAAGGTAAGCAAACTTATTGTGGCCACATTTTGTGCCTCTTTATTAGTTATTGGCGCACTTTGCGTAACTTTTAATTTTTGATACACTTTATGTATCTTTTCAAATTTGGTGTCATTGCGTGCACATCTTTTTAGCTTTAGGCTCATTTTGTGCCACTTTTATTTTTAACAAATATGCTTCCTTTATGTAATTTTAACAACAAAAGAAACCTCATTCTAATGAAAAAAAATGAACTGCTTGATTAAGAAAATAATAAGGTGGATTCAACAACTTACAAAAGATCCCTATGAGATAGAAAAAAATGTTGGGAGATGAAAAACGTTCAATTTCAAATTTCAATTTATAATTTGATGAAGATTTTGAATCAAAAATAAAATAGCTTCATTAAGAAATGAGATAGAGAGACAAATCATGAGTTTCTTTCCTTTCACTATTTTTAGAGAAGTCAACCACAACTTACAAAAAATTCAAGAAAATATGAGGTAAATTTTTTATTTTTAGAAAAAATGATTTTTGAAAAAAGATTTGATTCTCTAAAGTGTATAGAAAATAAAATGTGAAATGTGTGTGTGTTAATCAGAGTGACTTTACAAATTATATAAATAACATAAACAAACATATCTAAAAAAATAACTTAGAAAATTAAACACATTCACAAAAAATATCAAAATTTAAAAACAAAATACACAAACACAAAAAAAAAAGCAAACACAAACAAAATTTTAACCATTATCTTGCTCCTAGTTTGATGATTCAAAAGCTAAGTCTACCAAGGAAATTTTTTGTTTTTTATCATTTTCCCTTATTGAAATTATCTTATTTTTTCATTGCATAAAAAATTTTTAAATCTGGGCACTCATTTTTTATATGACCAGGTCTTCTACACCCAAAGCAAATTACTTTAGAGGAATTCTTAATATCCTTACCATTTTTACATTTATTCCTCTTTTGTTGATGTTGATGCTTGTGCTTTAGTAGATTTTCAAATTTTCTCATTATCAATGTTGTCTCCTTACTTTTATCATCTTATGAGTTGCTTTTCTTCGTGTCATCGGTTTTTAACACTATCACTTAACCTGTATCCACAAGTCTTTGACTCATAGTTTGCTTGTGAGCAATTAGTGAGCTAATCAAATTATCAATAGTATAATCATTCAAATCTTTTGATTCAATTATAGCAGTGACTTTAGCATTAAATTTTTCAGGTAGACATCGTAAAATTTTATTTACTTTTTTAAAGTTTGAAACTTCTCTACTTACAACTTGTAATGAGGTTACTATTTGTGAAAACCTAGTAAATATGTCTAAGATGATCTCATAAGGTTTCATGCTAAAAAGTTCATAGTCATGCATAAAAATATTAAACTTATATTGCTTAACTTCACTAGTACCTTCGTATGTATTGCATAAATTATTCCAAATTTCCTTGTCGGTAGTTCATGTAGAGATTCTCATATAATCTTTAGAATTTAAAGCACAGAACAAATAATTCATACTTTTAGTATTTAATTGAGCAAAAATTTATTCTTCTCAACTCCATTCAAAAAATGGGATATCAGTTTTGATTCCATCTATAATACATGACAGTACAAAATAAACAGTTTGAATATATGCCACATTCGATAATCTATTGATTACAAGAAAGTAGACATTAAAATTTTTCAAAAATCAAAAGAAATATTTTCAAATAAATGTGATCCAGTGATCGAATATCCTTCTAATATATTACGATTTCCTAAATAAGCCAAAATCATTTTCAAAACGTTGTCTAAACTTATAGTTTTAAAACAAAGCTCTAATAACACTTATTAAATCTTGATTAGGTTGTTAAGCCTAAGATATTATATCAAGGCTAACCAAGAGGGGGTGAATTGGTAATTTAAAAAACTCTTGGTGAATTTTAGAAAATCAATTTATAATTTTATCACAAAAGATTTTTCAACCATAAAACATTAAAGTGCGTAAAATAAAAATACAGAAAATAAAAGAGAATAGAATAACACAAAGTTTTATAGTGGTTCGATCAAACACCACCTACATCGACTCCCTAAAGACTCCCTCTTCAAGTATTGCACTATTACTAAAGTGACTCTCCTTTGCCCCCATAATAAGGCGGAGAAGCCTTCACAATTTTTCTCTCTTTCATAAATCCCCAGTGCTGTAGAGAATCGTTGTCCTTTCACACCCTAAAAGTGTTGGTAGAGAACTATCATCCTTTTACACCCTCTAAGTATCGACAGAGAACCGACGTCCTCTCACACCCTCTAAGTGTCGATAGAGAACCGTCGTCCTTTCACACCCTCCAAGTATTGATAGAGAACTGGTGTCCTTTCAAACCCTCCAAGTATCAGCAGATAACCATCATCCTTTTTCACCCTCCTGGTGAAGGAAGAGAACCCGCGACTGATGTTGAAAAACTTCACCTAAGAGCCTTCAGAGGAGATGGGCAGAAACTTGAAGGAAATAAAGAGATTCTCACTTTAGGTAACCTTGTGAATCCCTCACAACCCCCTTACTTGATCTCTCACACTTCACTCTCACAATCTCTCTCAAACACTCACACTCAATGATCCCTCTAAAGAGAAATTCACAACAAAGGCCTGTTGTGATAGTTTTTAAGACTCCTTGTATATTAAGGACATGAAAAACCATCCAAAAATATAAAATTATAAGAAAACTATCTTACGATCGTAGTGTACGATGGCATATCATCATGTATGAATTGCCCATATGAATACATAGTGTCCCCATATAAACACACAGTGTCCTGTATGAATCCCTCGTATAAATGTATAATGTCTCCGTACGAACATGTAGTGTATCATAAGAATCACTTGTACGAATGCATAGTGTCCCGTACGAATCGTCCATACAAACCAAGTTTGTCTGAGATGAACAGTATGAAAATTTTCAAATTTCATTTATACGAAACGTCAGGAAAAAATGAGTGAGAATGGACCCAAGACGTTCGTCCTTGTACAAAACTAAAATCGTCCCTTATGATCCATACTTAGAAAAAAAATTTCGTGCGAGAACAGATGCGAGACATTCATCCTTGTATGAAACTGGGATCGTCCCGTATAAGCCATACTTAAATTTTTTTTATACAAGAACAGACCTGAGACGTTTCTCTAACTGCTCGTAAAAGTTTATAATTGAACAAGTCATCCCATATGAAATGAATTCATTAGTACGATCAATTTAAAATTTTTACAAATTTTAAACACTCCCCCAGTGTGTGTGTGTGCACAGTTACTTAATTACAATCACCCTCTCTCAGACTCAATAAAATAAAAAAATAGACTCCATGTAGAATAAACCCTAATATATTTTTATTTAAAGTCTTCAATAAACTGGAGTATGATTTTCCTGAAATGTTAGTATACACACAAAACAAGTATAGAAATGAAAAATACTATGAAACATAAAGATGTGAGCCATATTGTTTGTTATCATTAAAAATATAAACTCGTGAGCATTGAGTCGCAACAATTAATGAAAGTGTGCTCTAAGAACCAAACTTGCATAAGATCAAAATTAATTTTAGCAAAAAAAACTAGTCAAATTAAATGTTAAATTAGAATGATTTTATCACTCATAATTAGCAGAGGTATAAAACCATTAACGTAACCAGGGGGCTTGTTCTTTGAAATCTTGGTAGATAGATTATTAAACTCTTCAACCAAGCATTCCCAAATCGACCATGCCCAGTTAATTGATGAAAACTCATCTACATTATTTGATATTGTTTGTAGTAACCTAGGGGTTTTGAAGTTGCTTTATTGGAAAAATAAATTTGAATATAAATACATAATAAATGTTTTGAATATAGTTTTTGGGGGGCTATGTATAGACAACTCTATCATTTTTGACTTTATATCCTTTGAGGTGATGGTTGTAGTGGGCAAGATAAGCCAAAAAATCTCTTTACCTCTATTTGGAAGACTAGTAAGGAGGGCCACTTCATCAGCTTTGAAAGGTATAACATGACCCTCTATAATAAAACTTTACTTTGGTATATTCCACATTGTCATCAGTTGGTAAATAAATGGGGCGTTTTGCTCGAATCCAGGAAATTAAAGAAATTTATAAAAATTTAGGTTCTTCAAACTGTCTTCAACTTCAGGAGGAATTATCTCAGGAAAAGAATCATAGATTGTTATGAATGTTGAAACATAGCAGCAATAAGAGATAGGGTGGATGCAGATCACATAAATTAAGAAAATAAATATTAAATAAAATAAGCATATGATATACAAAAATTATACAGAAGATACACAAACTATATGCATAAGATACACATAATATACGTAGAAGATATACAATTTATGCACAGACAATACACATACTATACGGGATAAGATACGCAGAAAAAACTAAATACAAATCCAAACGGTACGCAGAATATATGCATAATATAAACAGTAGTCAATAATTATTTACACTAAAATTAATCAGAAGACAAAAAAACGACTAATCTTTTTTCTTTATTGGAAATTTTTTTAATAGTTTTAAGATCCATATTAATTATTTTAAAATGTTAGGGAGTATTACTTTGATTAAATCTTTAATGTTAAAGAGAGAAAGTTAGAGAGAGAAAGTACTAGAATTTGAATTGTTTTTCAAATTTCTTCTTCGTCAACACATTGGCGAAATTTCAACTGGGGATGGAAATTTCAACTGGAGATGGACGGACGGCCATTGTCCGTCGGTGATGGTCGAAATTTGCTTATGGAATCAGATAAATCAAAATGATCGGTTTCTCCAAAATCAATTCGAATGAATGCTCCTCTGGTGATCAAAGAATAGGTTGAATTCAGAACTCAAATTTCCACTCCGGTCGAAGGAAAAGAGAAACAAATTTTAGAAGAGATGATTACAAATACTCCTCATGGTATTCATAGCAATTCTATTATGGAGTCATCGTCTTCAAGTATGAAGTTATTCGTGAATAGGTTTGCGAATTCTAAACCTATTTCTATTACTAGAAATTTGATGGTTAACCAAGAGACTATGTTTGGACCATCAAGTACTTGTGAAAATGCTTATGTTCCTGTTCAACAAGAAGAGGCTCAAGCTCAATGATTGGAGACATTGGAACGTCATCCGGGGAATCCATGACTGAAGCGTCCATATATTAAGGTGGATATTATGAATGCTGAATCATGTTTGTCGGAATATGGATTAGCGGTTCAACTATACGAGCCCAATGTTCAATCAAATTTGTTGAAGTTACAATACTCTGTGGTAGTGAAAAATTTTGGTAGATCAATTCCTATCTAGGTGATTGCAGGAGAACTAAGGCGGCAATGGATACAATTTGGAAAATTCCATTTGACTGTTCTGGGCTCAGGATGGATTCTTTGCTCTTTTTTTGCCATGGAAAATATGGAGAAGGTCTTAACCGGTGGGCCTTGGTTTGTGAATGGCCACATCATTGGAATGGATAGGTGGAATCCTTGCTTCAATCTGGATTCACATAAGGGACTGGTTTCTCCAATTTGGATCAAAATGCCTAATCTTCCCTTATATTGATGGGATGAAACAAATGTGTTGAGGATAGCCTCTAAGATTGGTAAACCCCTTTTAATTGACGGTGACATGTTTCAATGGGGAAGAAGAGAGTTTGCAAGAATCTGTGTTTGAGTTGAGCATGATAAAAAGCTTCCTTTAGGAGTTTGGGTTGAAGGAAGGGAGGGAAGATTTTTTCAAAAAATTGAGTACGAAAAGATTTCTTCCTTGTGTTTCCATTGTGGTAAAATTGGACATTTTGCTGACAAATGTCCTGAAATAAAGGATTGAAATGTTGTAAGAAATGTGGAGAAGAAGGATGAAACTAGCAAAAGTCTAGAGAAAATAGGAGAGGTTAATGTCAATATGGATTCCTCTTATGGGCCTTGGATATTGGTCAATAACAAGAGGAACACTAAAAAAAAAAGAGCAGGAGTTCTGAGGAACAATTCCATTCCAAAAGCTGGAGACGTCTAGAAAGCTCGGGTGGATAAAGCTGTAGCTAATCAAACTGGGAATGCTATTGGAGTGGGTGGAGAGGAGTTTTCCTCTATTGCGGATTAAACTCTGTTTGTTCACCTCAAATCAAATTAGAATAGGATTCATTATAAATGAAGTCTATATTTTTCATTTTATTGAGTCTAAGAGAGTGTGATTATAATTGAGTAATTATTCACACACACGCACTGGGGGAGTGTTTAAAATTATAAATTTTTTAAATTGATCATACTATATGAACTCATTTCGTACGGGATAATTTATTCAATTATTTTCCTCTACGAGCAGCCAAATGAATAGTAGGTAGAAAATTTTTCTAAGGATTATACTATAAGATGTTGTGTTCGTATGTAAGCCATCTAGTGCACGAATTGGATGGGTCCCTTTTTGTCCAAATGAATTTATTATTTTTCAGAAATGTTTGTATGGTACGATATCGTATTCATACTTATGTTGTCTAGAGTATGAATTGTATGGGTCCCTTTTTGTCCCATCGAATTCATTAATTTTCTACATGGATCATACTATATGATATTGTCTTCATACAGACACCGTCCATAATACAGAAATATGGGGTCCCTCTTTCTCCCGATGAAAATGAAATTTTTTTTTAATTGTTCGTACATACGAACTTGGTTTGTACTAGATGATCATCGTGTACGAAGTCATTTCGTACATATTCAAAAACGGTTCATAATCAACAATTTCTGAACTATTCGTACATATGAACTTATGATCATGCACACTCAAAATGGAAATTTTCAATTTTTTGAATGGTTTTTCATGTCTATCATATATAAGGTCCTTTAAAAATACCATGAAAAAGTTCTTCTTTGTGATATTTCAAGAGCAAGTGAAAGCGTGTATTTGGGATAGTTTTTTAGGGAGATTTCTTGTAAGATAAGTGTGATGGGTTCACAAGTTTACTCAAAGGTAGTGATCTCTTTGTGTTTCTGGTTACAACTCTTCTTTTATTCTTTCTAGTTGCTTGAGAGAATGTCTTTGAAGTAGACAATGGTACTCTGCTGACACATGGAGGGTATGAAGAAATGATGATACTATACTAACACTTGGAGGGTATGAACACATGACTCTACTTTATCAACGCTTAAAGGTTATGGACAGATGATGATACTCTGCCAACACTTCGAGGGTGTGAACAGATGATGATAATCTACTAACACTTGGAGGGTGTAAACAAATAACGGCACTCAACCAACACTTGAAGGGTGTGAATAGATGATAGTACTATGACGACACTTGGATGGTGTGAACAGATAATAGTACTCTACCAATTCTTGGAGTGTGTGAAAGGATGACGGTACTCTACCACCCAGAGATGGGTGGAATAGAGGGAATTTGTAAAGACTTTTTTGCCTTGTCGTGAGTGCTAAAGGAGAGTCACTTTTGATAATAGTGTAATACATAAAATGGGAGTCTTCAGAGAGTGGATATAGGTAGTGTTTGACTGAACCACTATAAAAATTTGTATTATTTTAATTTCTGCATTTTTATTTTCTAAAATTTTATTATTATGGTTGAAAATCTCATTTCAAAAGATAATCAAAGTTGGAAAGTTATTAAAATGGTTTTCTATTAAAAATCTAAGAGAATTATTTAAATTACCAAATCACCGTCTCTATTGGTTAACCTTGGGACAATAGCTTAGGTTTCATATCCTATACGGAATCAACAAGTGGTATGAGAGCTTTATTTCAAAATTATAAGTTTAGAATAATTTTTGAAAATTAAAATGGCTACTTTTGGAAACTGAAACACACCTGAAGGATAATCGATCACTAGACCTCCATTATTTGATAATATCCCTTTTGATTTTTGGAAAACACGCATGTCTACATTTCTTCAATTGCTTGATTATTATATGTGGATTTTCGTTCAAGAAGGGTATACTAGGCCAACTAAACTTGTAGATGGAATTAAAGTTAAAACACCCTTTACTGACTAGACTGTAGAAGAATATGACTTAGCACAATTAAATGCTAAATGCTTAAATAGTTTTTTTTTATGCACTTAAGCCAGAAGATTACATGCGGGTTTCCACTTGTAAATGTGGAAAGGATATCTAGGTTAAACTCTGTATTACATATGAAGGGACTAATGAGGTAAAGAAATTTAGATTAAATATCTTGTTACATGATTATTAATTATTTCATATGAAATCTAATGAATCCATATCTAACATGTATACTAGATTCGCTCAAATAGCCACTTCTTTGTATGCATTAGGTAGGGAACTAACAAATGCTAAAATGGTTAAAAAAATTATTTGTTGTTTTTCTAATACATATGATGCTAAAATAACTACCATTATAGAGTCTAAGGACTTAAATGTTTATTCTTTTGACAATCTTCTTGGATCCCTAGTTGCTTATGAACAAGGAACTAGTCAAAGGAAGATTGATGTAGGAGAACAACGAAATGAGAAGAATTTAGCACTAAAAGTGGATGACTCAAAGAGTGATCAATCACAACCTGAGGATGATGACCACATTGTCTTGATGTTAAGGCAATTTAGAAATTTTCGAAAAAAGAAGCATAGGAGACGCCAATAGTGGAATAGAGGAAAGTTCCACAAAAATGCTAAGGTGTTAAATGATTTTATTTATTATGAATGTAGGAAACCTGAACATGTAAAATTAGATTTCCCCAATCTCAAAGCCACTCCTAACATTGAGAAGATGGAGGAGAAAGTGAATGTGAGAAAGGGAAAAATGAAATTTCAGAGAGCTTTTTGGGCGGAATCAGCTTTGGATTCATCATAAATAGAAAAAAAGAGAAATTCATCAACCTATATTTAATGGACAATAATCTTGATCAGTCAGATCAAGAAGATGTATGTGACTTAAACTATGATTAATTGCTTGAAGTTTCTAAAAGAATATATACCGCATATAAAAAACTGAAGAAAATGTATGCTAGATTAAACTTAAAATTGCAAAAATTACAAAAAGAGCATGAAACCCTTAAGAAAGAACACACACAGATAAATAATAACCACATTAGCTTACTTAATGAATTTGATGATTTAAATAAGCAGAATGAATTACTGAAATCATCCTATACTAAATTGAAAAATTAATTTAAAAATTTTAATGATGAATTTAAGAATATAGAGAACTATCTAAAATATTATAACACTATGTTAGAAGATGCAAACACATTTCTTAGAGTGATAGTGAAATCTCTTGAAGAAAATAGGATACCCCTTACACTTGAAGATTTTACTAATCCTATTTTGAGATAAAAAATCATAAAACTTTGGAAGAGATAGTTTTATTATCGGAGATTAAAAAACTCTTTTCCCGGAGTTAAGTGCTTTACTTGTGGGATGATTGGACACATATCACACTTGTACTTTACATAGAAAAACTCATTTAGTGTAGAGACCAAAGATGTATAAACTAAGTCATATCATATATGCATCTAGTTTTAATTTGCCAAAAGGAGAACCCAAACTTGTTTGGGTTCCCAAGTCTAACATTTGATTATTTTGCAGGAATGTTCTCAAACAAGACTTCATGAGAGTATTTGGTACCTAGAAAGTGGTTGCTTGAAGCATATGACTTGAGACACTATACAATTCATATCACTCGAAGCTAGAAATTCAGGCAAGGTTAAATTGGGAGATAATATCATTAGAAAAGTGGTTGATACATGTATGATCAAAAACTTGAATAACTTTGTCATTGAGAATGTTATTTTTGTAGAAGGCTTAAAACATAATTTATTAAGTATTAGCCAGCTATTTGATAAAGAGTATAGAATTAATTTTTTTCCCACTAGCTGCATATTAAGCATAAATGGAAATGATGTATTACGTGGAACTAGGGTAAATAATATTTATATGCTAAATTTGAACTATATTAAAACTCATAATGCTTTTTGTTTAAAAATAATTTTTAATGAATCATGGTTATGGCATAGGAGACTTTGTCACGCTAGCATGAAAAACCTTAGGAAAATTACCAAAAAAGAATTGGTTAGAGGTATACCAAAACTAAACTTTACTAAGGATCACCTTTGTAATGCATGTTAACTAGGAAAATAGGTGAAGTTCTCATTTCATTCCACTAAGAATCTTAGAACTAGCAAACTTTTGGAAATAATTCATATGGATCTTTTTGGATCGATTAGTACTGTAAGTCTAGGAAGGAAGAGATAGTTGATGATTTCTTAAGATTCATGTGGGTTAAATTTTTATTTCATAAGAATAAATTTTTTGAGGAAATTAGATATTTTTCCACTTCAATTCAGAGGAAACTAGAATGTCAAATTTTAACAATTCAAAGTGATCACAGAGGTGAATACAAAAATGAAAATTTTAAGGATTTTTATAAAGAACTTAAAATTGATTATAATTTTTCTGCACCTAGGACCCCTCAACATAATGGGATAGTCGAAAGAAAGAACATAATATTAATTAAAGCCTCTATAGCCATGTTGGCAAAATATACACTTATTAAATATTTTTTGGCTAAAGTAGTTAGCACTGCATTTTATGTTTTGAATAGGGTGAACATTAGATCAAAACTCAATAAAACATCATATGAGCTTCTTAAGGGAAGAATACCAAGTTTGTCTCATTTGCATGTATTTGGATGTAAGGTGTTCATACATAATAATGGAAAATATCCTTTAGGAAAATTTAATACAAAATCAAATGAAGGAATTTTTTTGGATACTCTAGTATAGAGAAATCATTTAGGGTATTTAACAAAAGAAATTTGGTAGTTGAGTAGACCACACATATCATTTTTAATGAGTTTGGTATTTTTGAAAAGCCAAGTTTGGAAGAGGATGATTTAAAAAATAACTCTCAAAAGATTGAGAAAATTAATTTTGAAGAAAATTTGAAGATTGAAAATCTTTAGCCTAAAGATTTGAAATTTTTAAAAACCATCCTAAGGAATTTATTCTATGTGAACCTAATGAGGGTGTTAGGACTAGGTATACACTTAGAAAAAAAGTTAACCATTTAGCCTATATTTTAATGATAGAACTCACAAATGTAAATCAAGAACTTTTAGATGAATTTTGGATTTTAGCCATGTAAGAAGAAATAAAATAGTTTTTAAAAAATGGTATTTGGGAATTGATTGCAAGGCCAAAGGATTAAAGTATAGTTGGAACTAAGTGGGTATTTAAAAATAAAATGAATGGCACAGGAGTTATTGTTAGAAATAAGGCTAGATTGGTGGCTAAGGGGTATAATCAAATTGAAGAGAATTTTTTTGAGGAAACTTTTGTTCCTATAGAAAGACTTCAAGCAATTTGGGTTTTATTAGCCTTTGCCTGTTTTAAAGTATTTAAATTATTTCAAATGGATGTTAAAAGTACCTTTTTAAATTGAATGATATAAAAGGATGTTTATATTGAACCACTCCAGGTTTTAAAAGTTCTAAATTCCCTAATCATATGTATAAATTGAAAAAGGCATTATATGGAGTGAAATAGGCACCTAGGGCTTGGTATGAGAGGTTAAGTACTTTTTTATTAAAGAGAACTTTTGTAAAAGGAAGTGTGGACACCACTCTCGTTTTGAAGAAATTAGGATATGATATACTCATTATTCAAATTTATGTTGATGATATCATTTTTGAATCTACAAATAAAAATCTTGAAAGTTCGCTAGGGATGTTAGGCCCTATAGAACTGGCCCAAAGCTAATTTAAAAGAGAGAGGTGAATTGGAAAACTTTAAAACCAAAGATAAAACTAAAACCAATATCACCACATAAAAAATCAACGATGCGGAAATTAAAGTGCGGAATTAATAAAGAAAGAACACACCGGATTTATAGTGGTTCGATCAAACCTTGACCTACGTCCACTCCTTGGAGGCACCCTCCAAGTATTGCACTAAATCGTGACTCTCCTTTAGCCCCCACACCTAGGCGGAGAAGCCCTTACAAAATCACTTCCACCTTCCCCGGTGCGGCGGAGTCGCCGGGTCCTTTGACACCAAAGAGACTTCTTCTTTGGTGAACTTACCTCGAGACAAGCCTTGAATCCGATGGTACTAAGGTGCGAGTTCGCCGGAGCAACCGTGTGGAACCCCCTCCAAACTCCCTTGTGTCCCCCCTCAAAGGATCTTCTCCCTCTCTCAAACTCCACCCTTTCCTCTCTCCCTTTTAAGCTCTCTCTTCAAGTCTCCCCCACAAGAACGAAGCTCCAATGGCTGCCAAAGACACTTACAAAGTGCCATGCAAAGGCTTAAATAGAAGCTCTCAAAATGAGCTCATTAATGCAAGTTGCCGACATTATCGTCCAGGACGATAGGCATATCATCCTGGCCGATCAGTTCAAATTCAGCTCAACGACCTGGGACGATTTGGGACGATCAGAAGAAAATTGGTTACATCGTCCTGGACGATATTACGATCGTCCCGGACGATAAGTTTAAAACCGATTTTAATCGTCCTGATCAATGCCCTGAATACAAGCTGTACGATGTAGATCGTCCAGGTCATCGTCCTGGCCGATCATGTGATCGTCCCGGACGATGTGATCGTATTAATCAACCATTAATACTTTCCAAAAATACCAGATCAATTTAGGCATGATTGAGTTAGATCGTCCTGGACGATAATAATATCGTCCTGGTCGATTTACTAAAACAAAGAATTCCTAAACTGATTATGGCGGTTGATTCTTTTTGAATTGAGATTATCGTCCTAGCTGATACAAGTATCGTCCAGGCCGATCTGTTGACGGCTGCCTTAATGAGGATGCCCTAATGAGGGTTTCTGATTTTTGACATATCGTCCAGGATGATATAAATATCGTCCCGGCCGATATTACCAAAAATAGAAATCTTATAGGGAACAACAGGAGATCTTCTAAATTACAATCCAACTGGTCCCACACCAAATACAACAGACTCAAGAAAGGAAAAATATTACAAACTGACTCAGACCTAGTCTACCCAATCTTGAGCTGATTCCAAATTGCAGTCTGATCGTGGGAACCTGAAATGTTAGCACATAAGGCAATCGTAGAGAAATAAGGAATGTTTGCTATCATCAAAAATCATAAACCATAGATCCGCAACAATCTCCCCCTTTTTGATGATGGAAAAACATTTCAATTTGAATTTTAAAAAGAAAATAATTTCTCCTAATCTCCCCTTACTAGAATAACACTTTAAAAAAATAGGGGAGATGAAAATATTTTTGTTGTTTTTAATTTTTTGAAAACAAGATACAAATACGATAATAGTACAAAAATTCAACAAATACGTTCTCCCCCTTTGACATTATCAAAAAGAGAGGAGGCACAAACAAAAACAAAACGACCAAAAGACAAAAACCATTTCCTGATCTAGTGAAAAACAAATATTCTTAAAATGAGAAAGTTACCTCTTGGTTTTAATCAAAAATTTAGTAGAATTGGATTGACAACGCATAATCCAGAAAAAGGTTAGAAAATCAAGAATTGATAATCCAAACTCAAGTTCTTTAAAAAGGCTCAAAAACTTTTTAATTCAATATCTAAATCAAGGAATAAATTAGAGAAAGAAACAATAATTTTTCAAACCTCCTTTCATAAAATATATCAAATAGAAGATTAATGCACGATTTGTTGAATCATGAATCAAGATTTTTAAACTCAAGCATTGAAAAATCAAGGGTTTTCTTAAGCTTTAAGAAGTATAAGAATGGTAAGCATTAAAATTTAGTGGGCTCATTTTATGCCTCTTGACAATTGGTTGGCGCACTGCGCATCGTTTGATACACTTTGTGTATTCTATATTTTTCAATTTTGGCGCTTTGCGCATCTTTTATTTTTGGCATCATTGGCCAATTTTTTTGATTATGCTACCTTTCTGAAAACTTAAATACCACAAGTAAACCCATACTATTGATAAAGCGAATTTTTTGATTAAGAAAATTTTGAATTAAATTCAACAACTTGCAAAAGATTCCTATGCGATAAATAAAACGTTGGGAGATAGAAAATTTTGTTTCAAAAACCAATTTAAAAGATGAAAAAGATTTTAAATCAAAAGTAGGATAACATCTTTTAGAAAATAGAGATTGAGAGTTAAAAATAAATGAGTTTCCTTCCTTTGACTGTTTTAGAGAAGTCAAACATAATTTACCAAAGATTTCAAGAAAAATAAGGAAGTATATTTTTCATTTTTAGAAAAGTGAGTGTGTGTGTTGATGAGAGAAAAAATTTCACAGAGACAAAAAGGAATGAAAAAAGCATAAAACGAAAAACATAAAAACAAAAAAATACAAAAAAAGGAAAAAACACAAAAACACGCCACAAAAAATACGAAAGGCTCTTAACCATTATCTCTCTCCTGGTTCGATGCTTTAGAGACCAGATCTGCCCATGAGATTTTTTGTTTTTCATTCTTTCCCCAGTTTAAATTTAACTTTGCCTTACCCATTTCTTTTGCAGGGAGAATTCTTAAATTAGGGCACTCATTCTTCATATGTCCAGGTGTTGACCTCATTTTTGTATGAGGTCACTAAGACCCTTCCAGATTCTAAATTTAATCCTAGACTCTAGGATCCACTCTAGACCTTAGGATCTTTCCTAGAACTAGACCTTAGAGCTTATTCTAGAGCCTAGGATTCCTTTAAATCCTAGATCTCAGGGTCACTCCAACTTCAAATCAACTTCCACCTTTGATCAACCTCAATTTTAAATCAATTCTTATACTTAATCCACTCCAATTTCAATTTGATTCCTACATGTGACCAATTTGAATCTCAAACCCCACTCAATTCAAGTCCAAATTAATTTAAACTTCAAATCAAATCCAAAACCAGAGTTTAAACTCAAATTCAAACCCTTAAGGCCCTGTCCTAAACACCCTTTTCAGAGATTTTTCAAACATTTCAAAACCCATTCAACTGGCCTCTGATTCAGGGTCTATCACTTGCAAAGTGATGAGACATGTCTCTAAAGGCTACCCTCCAATTTTGAGCTCATTCTGAGGGCTCTAACCCCAGAATCTCAATTAAAATTCAAAGGTTGTAAAACCTTCAAATATTTACATCCTATGCCACTGAGCATAACCCTTTTGAGATCTTGACCTTGGAACCCTTATCCAAGCCTCCAATCACTCCCAGATCCTTGATTTTAACTCATTGAGCAGTAAACTGCATTTTTTTAAACCCCTTTTTGACCTTAATTGACCCATAGGTCAAAATTGACCAAAATGCCCCTATGGGGCTCAAATGGGGATTTCAAACCAAATGAGCTCCAAATGGGATGCAACCACCTTTAACAAATTTCAAATGCCATTTCAAAACTTTTGAACCTATTTCCAACCCTTGAGTCAACCTGGTTGACCAAGTCAACTGGTTTGACCCAAGGGGCCCTTTAAGGGTCCAAACATGTGTTTTGACCCAAATGACCTCTCTAAGTCACCTAACCACTTCCATTAACCTTAAAATATCATTTCAAACCTGTTGAGCCCAAACCCAGACCCTGGGTCAACCTGGTTGACCAAGTCAACCCAGGTTGACCAAACAGGCCCTTAGGGGCTCAAATGGGGATTTTGGTCAATTTGACCTCCCCAGACCTAAGAACCACCCTCAATGGTCTTAAAATATCTTTTCAAATTTGTCCAGCCCAGATTCACCCATTGGGTCAGCCTGGTTGACCCAGTCAACTTAGGTTGACCCATTAGCTCTTAGAGGGTCTAAATGGGTTAAATCAACTCATCTGAGCTCTTCAACCCCTATTACCTATTCAAATCAATTCTTGGTTAAGGATCAAGTGTCACTTGACATTTGGTCAACCTGACTCAACTTGAGTTGACCAAGTCAACCCTCAATTCTTAGTGACATTGGCTCCCATTTTCCCTACCCTTGACTTTTGACTTTTGACTCTTAATCAAACTATCCTAAATGACCTTTTACCTCTTCAAATGCCACATCACTAGCTTTGACCTTGTTGACTGGTCAAACCAAGTCAACAAAGCCCTAAATCCCTCTTTGAAGTGGTCAAACTTCCCATTTTGACCTCAAGGAATGTGAGATTAGGCTTGGAAGCTCTCCCATTGGCTGCTCCTACTTCCCTTCATGCCACATCAGCTCCATTGACCAGTTGACTGGTCAACTTGGTCAAACCCAAGCTTAAACCTCTTCTAGAAGGTCTTATCACATGCCAAACCCTTTTCCTTGATTTAAGCTGCTTTAGGCCGACCCCTTTATGCCCTAAAGCTCACTTGGAGCTCCCCTAACCAAGCTCAGGGCCTGGTTTAGCCATAAGTGGCAATCCCTCCTCTCACTCATCCCAAGTCCACCCAATAGGAGCAAGGCTTGTCCAGCCCTTTCCGCAGCCTTCCAGCTTTCCCAGGGAGAGGTGGCATCATCTGGAGAGCCCCTGCATCAATCCTAGCCGTCCAATCTAGCCCAGCTCGTTTGAATAGGGAGAAAGGCACCTTTTGAGGTTAATTGATCAAGGCAGCCTCTCTCACCAACCCTAGCCTCCCAGACCGAGCTCTCAGTTCGTTTCGAACCTCCAGAGCTTCCTCTACCTCCCCACTACAAAACCCAGGTGGTTGCACGTCACCGGCGGCGAGTTCTCCGGCGAAACCACCACCTAGACCGTCCCAAGCCCATAGCAGCCGATCCAGACGCGTTCGAGCTTGGATTTTCGCTGGGGATCTTCACTTGGACAATCTACAAGCTCAACCATCCAGAAATTCCGAAGATCTAACGGTATAACTCCCTAAAACCCTAGATCTAGGTCACACTAGTTAGATTTAAATAGCTTCATGCTTTTCGGGATTTAGCTAAAACTAATTATTCCCCATGGTTTCTGTTCATCCCCTTAATCTACGTTTAAAATTTCAAGTGAAATGATCGATCCGATCGAGAGAACGAGGCGAAATACGTTTTCTAGGGCGTCACTCACGGTCTCCGGCGAGTGTACGTTTTCTGGACCGTTGATCGTTCGATCAACGGTCCAGATCGAGCCCTTCCGCGGTCTGATCCGACCGCGCGTTCGATCTCTCGCTCGATCAGCCGTCCGGCGAGATCTAGGCCGTCCATTCGGAATAGCGGGATCGAATCTTCGCCGTCTGATCTTCTCCTGGTGAAATCAGACCGCGCGATCTGATCTCAGCCGTTGGATCGAACCCGCGGTTAATCCAACGGCTGTAGCGCGCCGCTGACGTGGTTAAGTGGAAACCGCGTGAAGCGGCCAGCGACCGACGCGTGTCCCCGCCGCCGCGCGGTTTCGATCCCGCCAATCCTAGCGCGCCGCGTGTCTGACCGCCGCCATTTAATTAAAAATAATGTATTTTAATTAGTTTTAATGGCTGAAACTTAAATAAATCATAGTAAATCAAATATATAACCAAAAATTAAGTATAATATATCAAACTTTTCAGATTTTTATCTAGTTTATTTTAAAAATAAAATCAGTTTATTTTGACCATTATTTTACTGGTAATTTAAGAAATACAGAAATGTGTATTTCATTTTTAATTAATTATATACAAAGTATTTTTATCTGAAATTTGGCATGCATGTTGTTGAGTGCATGGCTGGTCTCATGAAAAATTTTCAATACTGTTTGAATAGGTTTTGAAGGTAATTTGAATTATTGGAGTATTTTCATCCTTTCTTTATATTTAATTAAATATTAAGTATTTGAAAATTACAAGAAATATATTTTATTACTTCCAAACTTCTATGGAGATCAGTGGATCCTTCAACCCATTAACATGTATTTTGATAATATATTTGATTATTTTATAATATATATTTCTATTTGTATATATAAATTCATTTATATTTATGTATTTTAATATATATTTTGAAACTATATACATCTAAATCCTTAAGTGTTCAAGATTTCATTTGAGATCTTATATGTTGATTGAGCATGTTTGAATGGAATTAATGGGGATGTTTAGTGGATAATCATTCCTTGATTATTCACTAATCTTGTCTTAATTAAGTTAATTAGTTAATCGCATGTTTAAGGTGCACACACCACTTAGTCTAAGGCTCTCCTAGATTTAGGTGTTGATTATGTTTATGTGATTCATGCATGTCTTATGTATTGAGTATAAGGGTTAGTTCAAACATTGATTCAAGCCCATCAAAATTAGTGACATAATTAAGGACAATAATTAAGGACCCATATATAGAAAACTTAGAAAAATTTCAATAATTAGGATTCACTTTCCCTTGAGTTGAAACTTTGAACATTTGAACTTAGTGACATCCTCAGCCCCTAGGGAAATTTTCACTGATTTTTGAGGTCATTAGGTCCCCTAATTGATTTTCTAAGTCTTAAACCCTTAATTAAGCCTTTAAAACTTCTAAAAATTGTAATAAATCCAATTTAAATCCAAAAATTACATATAAACCCTCAAACTGACCAGAATTCAGTCCTTAATCTATGATAATTAAAAGCCCCTTGATTTGACAGCAATTTAAACCCTAATTTAATTTTAAGTGAAAACCAATATTTAATTAAGATAATTAATTAATAATAATATAAAAATCCAAAAATCTCCCAAACACTTAGGGATCCCTCCTTAGGTTGTTCCTGACCTTTGGAGGTGTTTTCAAGAGATTGGGAACTTGTTTGGAGCAAAATCACAAAATGGCCCTCTAATTAAGAAATTTAGAAAATTCATTAAGTAGTCAAAATTTCAAACCTTCATAACTAATTCTAGAAAAATCCGAATCACCCAAACTCACTTGCATTCAATTCCTAATAAGGTCTAATATTTGTTAAAAATATCAAATTCTAGAAATTTGCAATATTTTAAAAAGTCAACAAATCGGTCAACTTTAAGTCAAAACTAGTTCAAAACTTCAAACCTTCGTAATAAAATGTAGAAAAATCCGATTTCAACGTACTTACCTTCTAACTGATCGTAGTAAGGTCTAGTATTTGAATAAAATGCAAACATTCCAGAATTTGAGGTTAATCAAAATTTCAACTTTTGACCCTTTAATCAATTCATTAAAATATTCTAAAAATTCATAAAATTCATATTCATTTTTTTTAAACTCAGAAAATTTTGGTTTAATGCCTAAAACACTTAACAAATCCTTTAAAACACAACAACCACCCTAAAGATGAAGTTTATTGGCTGGACTACTCCGGGCTGCGGGGCTAAGTGTCCTAAGGAGGCTGGTTCCTCGAGCCTGGTGGCACAACGCCACGAATGAATTCTAAAGGGTGTTAAATCTTAAAATAGATTAATCTTTAATTATTTAACATTTTTTAAAATCTCTAATTCAATTACATTAATTTGGTTTATCGGCTGGACTACTCCGGGCTGCGGGGCTAAGTGTCCTAAGGAGGCTGGTTCCTCGAGCCTGGTGGCACAACGCCACGAATCAATTAATGGCAAACTTAAGTTAATCAAGCTTTTAAAACCAGTAATTAACTCATTTCTTTATATTAATCCACTCCTTTAATTCTAACCAATTTAAATAACTTAATCAACCCCGATTGCTACTGGGTAACCCAGGCCTACGAGGCTATTAGCTTAGCCCCAAGGAAGGTGAAATAAACTTCACGGCCTCGGTGTGAAACAAAGGTAGTAATCAATTAATTTTTAAAAATATGTTTAATTAAAATTCTTAATTCATTAATACTTAAATTTTAATCTAAATCCCCTTTTAAGCCTTAACAAACCCAGACTTTTAGACAACTTCAACTAATAACCCACTTTAGGATCTATCCCAGCCACACGACCTTTCTCACACACTTTAGATGATGTGCTAGGACAACCAACTCTAGATCTAGGTTAGGCCGGTGTTTACTTTACTGCTGTGTGCCGGATTTTTCGTAGTTTTCACTGCATGTTGTGGATGAAATTGCTTTGCTGTGTCTGCTTACTTTTTCTGTACTCTGTGGATGGATTGATGTGTTTGGCGACTAGATTACCCTTAGGTTAGGTACGATCTGGATGTTGACACAGTTTTCTGCAAGTGGCCACGCTCATGCAGGGCAATATAAAAAAGGGGGCAAATCAAAAAAATGCATAAATATTATAAACTCTTTGCACAGGTGCTTCAGCTGCTAAAGCCCCCAAATAAAAAGAGCGTGGCCAGTGTGTTTACTTTATTTTCTGCTCATATACAACTGCTTGGGAATAACTGCCTTTTTTATATATTAATTGCTTAGGATAACCCTGCAGGTGAGTCTAGATTTTTATTTTGATATAAATGTAATTTGTGCAAGTGTCAAGTGTTGTGAAAGTTTATTTTGAGTTGGGATACATAGATCCAAAGCTTGGATTCCAAAGAGGAAAGGATACCCCTTTGGGGAACACTCCTTTTCCATTTGGAAATCCAAATTTGGATCATACCTCTTCCTTACCCAAAGAGGAAAGAGTGGCCTTCCCCTTAGAGGGAAGTGCCCTCTTGTCCATTTGGGTAATCCACTACGAAGATTCCAAGAAGATTGAAGAAAAGGAGTCCAAAGAAGAATGAAATTGAAGATTTGAAGACTTAAAGATTGAGAGTATCCCACTCAAAATAACTTGCGTCATTACTAGGCTTAGAATCCGGGTTGTTGTCAGTGGTGCCCGGCCACTTTACTTTCTGTAATATTCTGGTTTGTAATAAGCAAGGCAATTCTGCCTATGGACATTTATTAATTAATTTGTATTTGATTTGATGATTTAATTGCCTTTAGGATTACTTGTTTTTACTAGTTTTTTGGCGATTGCATGCCGCTCTTTGTTTTCGCCTGGATACGCGAGGCTCGTGAGGGTGTGAAATTTTTATACTCATAATCTTAAAAGTCTAAAATTTTAGTGAGTCTAAATAATGTAGAAAGATAACGAATCTAGGGAATTAGCCGGGGATCGCCCCCGGGGTCGCATGCATATTTTGCATTCTTCTTTCCTTGTTTTAGACCCTTCCCCGCCTGCGGGTAGAGTCCGGATAGTCTGACCTATGAGGACGAGGTGCCGGACCTGGGGAAGTCCAGTCTTCTAAAAAAAATTATTTTATAAGCCTGTTTTTAAAAATTTCAAGCATATTTGATTTGAGGTTGTTAACCAGCATGCATTGCATTAGATACAAATTAAAGAGTCAAAATTTTAATTTCATAGTCCTTAGCATTTTAGCACCCAACATAAGTCAAAGGGGCCAATTAGGAAAATCTCTAGATGTCGGCCCCGCCTCCCCAAAACTTTAATTATAACGTCCCTACCACTCTTTCATAAAAGACCGGATTCATGTATTTTAAATCGATTAGGTGGTTAGCTGGCTCCCCAATCCAGGCCGGGGTAAGTCCAGGTTTTGCACTGCATTAGTTAGGATCGGACGACTGTGGTCCAGTGTCCAAAATAGATTTAGGTTCCGGGGCAGATCTTTGATTATAAGACCCCAAACTTCGGGAATCTAATCCCAAATTTCTAATAAAATGCTCAACTCTAATTAAATATCATTTCAATCCAAAACATAAAGCCCAACACTTAGATTAAGTTGGGACACTTCCGGATGGTTCTGGAATCTCAAAGTGTCCCCTACCTCTCCTCCTTTAACTCTGTTAATAACTGCTCAATTTTGATCCATTCCCTTTTGAGTTTCCAAAATTCACTTCTCTTTTTGATATCACTCCTAGAAAATCTAAACGAAATTTTGCCATTATTTTAATCGAGAGTTTTCGTAGGAGATTTTATCTCCATACGATGTAATTAACTACGAGGGCTTGCGCTCGTAGGAGATTTAGAACCACACACGCACCTGATTTTAAAAAATCGATTTTTCAAAACTCAATTGGATTTATTTGGGAAAATTTAAAATATTAGTGATCATTATTATCATATTCAAAGAATTATCATCGAGTGATATTTTCTCCCTTCGGGGAGATATATCTTTCTTCGATAAGGCTTTGGATGTGAACCTAATGATCACACTTCTTGAATATTGTAGCTGGATATTCAGTTGAACTTCATTTTGACCCTTCGGGGTCATATGAATTTCTCTTTAGCATCCGCTCATAATATTCAAGTTGGATTTCATAATTCTAAGTCTGAATACCGTCATGAAAGTTTATTTTCGTCCTTCGGGGTGATATACTCTTTCTAACGAGTTGATTCGACCTTAGAATTAGAACTTAACCTTAATATTAAAATCCCCAAAGAAACCCAATATTTTCAAAACATGTTTTCAAAATTCCACCAACAAAAAAATGGCACGCCCGGTGGGACAAATCTCTCTCTCCATCTTTAATAATGGCAAAATTTTGTTTCATCGGTAGTCTTAACTACCTTTCTTCCGTTGGTCCCTTTGCCCATTTCTTCCTTGGGTTTAGTGTGGCCAACATCTAAAATAATAATAAAACTTTAAAAGAGAGGTTTCACCTCTAAATTTGATTTTATTTAGACTACTGTTCTGATTTTGACCTTCTGCCCCAGCATAGCCTGTGAGGCGACAGTGTCAAATCAGATCTCTAGATATCCTTTTCTAATTTTATGGATTTATAGTCGATAAATTTTTCATTCAACATATAAATCCTTAAAATTGAAAAGCATTCAAAATTTTTGATTTCATCCCAAACTTGCTAGTTTTAACCCCCCTCATTTCCCCCTTTGATTTCTAAGGGTGGGGAGGGTTAAACTATCCTTTTACTTGGGCTTTCTCACAATTCCATAAGCCTTCGGGCAAGGGGAAACTCTGTCCGTTGTGTTTTGGAATTTGTAAGAGAACCCATTTCAAATTTTCAAAATTTCTTCAAAGATTTTCTTAAACTCCAAGTTGACATATGTTACCCCATACGATTTCCTTGTGGGCTAATATATGTCATACTTTCAAAAAATAATAATAAAATACTTTCTACTACTCTTTTCAAAAAATCTAATTTCAATCATTTTCTTTAACTTTCAGAAAATTTCAAATGGCTGGCCAACTGATTTTCTCCTTTGACCGAGAGTTGAATTCGACTGTTAATGACCAAGGGAGTACTGTTATCTTTGGAATGGGATTTAGTACTCTAGAGCTCTCTATGGATGGACACCAAATTGTGAGCCTGGATGCCAGTAAGGAAACTCCCCCAGTAGTTGAGCTAATTGTGGCATCTGCACCTACCTTGCCAGTAGTCAGTGATGATCAGGAACAGCCTGAACCAGTTGTTGAGCCTTCCACTGAAATTAAGTCTGTCTTTGAAGAAGGGTCTAGTTCTGGACTTAGATTCACCACTAAGAATCAGAAGAAGAATTATTTGAGGAGACTTAGGAAGAAAATCTCTAAGGCTAAGAGAGTCCTACCTTTTAAGACCTTGGCCCAAGTAGAACCTGAGGCTGTTGAGGAACTACCTATTCCTGCTTCCTCTCCCCTCCTAAAGGGAAGTCGCTTTTACCCCTTGGCTTCAGCCCAAGGGGAGGAGAGGGTAGCTAGGATAGCCCGTTCTCCACCATGCCCGGTCGACTACTCGACCAAGAAGACTCAGAAAGAAAAACATCTTCAAAAGGCAAGAACTTTGAGAAATAATTCACACCTGTGCTGCACAGACCGGACAGACTAAAGAGGAATATGTGAAACAGTTAAAGGGAGTGATCTCACATCGCTTCCAAAAAGAAGTATTGAAGGAAGAAGCATCTGAAGCAAAGAATTTAACCCCTCAATTCGTTAGGAAGAATAAGAAGTATGCTAGACAGCCTGCTACTTCGGTGCTGGTTGATGGATATCACTGGGCGCCACGCCCTCTGTCTTCTCAAACAGAGGGTATTGTGTTGACTGGGTCCGAGAGAGGCCGCCATTCTACTGGTAGACCCCCGGTACCCCCACATAAACCTGTGAGATTGGCCTCAGTGATTGTCAAACCAAACGGGGTTGAAGTTCAAAAGTCTGTGGATCTTAAAGGAAAAAGACATAAATCTCCTGAAAGGAGATATGTGCCAAAGAGAACTAAGTTGGAAAATCTGCCACCACCTCCTAGAACTTCTAAGTTCATTCTGCAGCTCCAACGAGTTTCAGTCAACCCTACTCCGAGTTCAGTTGAAGTTGATGGATGTTCAGGCTAGTACCCCAGTTGTTACAGTTGATAGTCCTGCCGCAGTTAGTTTGATCCCGGATCCAATAGTCACCGTTCCTGCTACCCCAGTTGATGATCCTCAAAGTTCGAGTGTCATTCCTAGGCCCCTTAGTCAGGTGTCTGAGGACCTTACCTTACCGGATGTGGGAACTATCACTTTACAAGCTCCTACTTCCCCTGAGGAATATGTCCCTCTCCCTGTAGAGGATGCCACTCTTCTGACTACCAGCTTTGGGATAGTCGAAGAGGAGAGAGTTGACCAGGATCTAGAAATGGAAGATGAGCCAGATACAAAGTCTCAACCAGATCCTAATCCAAAACTTACAGAAATCATTGCCCTTATGGATTCTGAAGAGTTGTTTGATATGGCTGAGTATAAAGGATACTTACCCCTCGACCCTAAATCAATTGGGGATAGACCGGTCGAGGAGGTAGTCCAAGAAATAAGAAACATCCTGTTGAACAAAGAAGGAACGGCTTCTTTCGACCCTGATATGGATGATCTCCTTGGAGATGAAGATGATTATGTTGGAGGCATTCATGTGGTTGAGACTAGAGGGTCTAATAAAGAAGCTGAGCCCAGCAGACGCCGATTTGTTAAAGATGATGATCCGCATGCTGTTGAGTCAGAATCAGATGAGTCTGTGAAAGATAAAGATGAAGAACATATAAAGAGTTTGGAGACTCAGCTTGCTACCATGATGTCACAAGTTAGAGAAATGCAAGAGAAGTTGGACAAATCACAGCAAGAGTCTTTTGTGATCCACCAGTCAGCTCGAGAGCTCACAGAAAAGGCCAAAAGGGCAGAACTTAATTCCAGACCTCTCGAGTCACCACCTGTGACTCTCCCTTGTCCAGTAGAGACACCTCCAGTTCACCCTACAGTTTCCACCATTCCTCCGATCCCACCTCAGAAGGATATCAAGCAGTTAATTGAGGACCAGGTAAGGGAGGCCTTAGCCCATGCTCAAGGAACTGTGTCTATTGCAAAGGGTAGACCCTACCCCGAGGAATATGACCTAGTTCCTTATCCAAAGGGCTTTGTGCCACCAACTTTTAAAGTTTTCACCGGAATTGAAAATCCGAGACAGCATCTGGCCCACTTCCGAGCAAGCTGTTGCAATGCAGGAGGGTCAGATGCTCTACTATTTCGCCAATTTGTAAGTAGTCTATCTGGCATTGCTTTTGAATGGTACGCCGATCTGCCCAACGGTTCAGTAAGAACCTTTAGCGACCTAGAAAACCTCTTTCTTAAGAGATTTTCTGGAGCGCAACAACGCACCACCGTGGGCGATCTCGTGGTTGAAAAGCAAAAGCCGGGAGAGTCTCTAGTTGAGTACATCTTGAGGTGGCGAAACCTCTCGATGAAGTGTGAACCCCAGTTGCAAGAACAACATGCTGTGGAGATTCTTTTGAAGAATATCCACGGTCCTGTTGCTTTTCTCCTGAAGGGTTTCACTATTAAAACTTTTGAGAAACTTCTTAATAAGGCTAGCAATTTGCAGGAAGAGGCTCCTAGGATGCCATTCTTACGAGAGCAGTCTGAAGAAAGGAAGGGTCCAAAACTGGTAAAGACATTTGAAAAGAAAGCTGTGGTTCAGCAGTAGATAAAGGAAAGAGGCCAATGGTTAGTCAGCCTAGCACTCCACTTCCACCACAGCCGCCTCAGAAGCAGCCCTTTCAGATAGTTCCTCAACATACTAGAGATCCCTCTTTCATCCCTTTTAGAGAGAGATTGGCAAAACCTTATCCATTTAAAAGGGAGTCAGTTAAGAAGATCTTCAGGAGTCTGTTAAAGAAACCGGATTTCCAGTTGCCAGAGGCTAGAAGGCCTGAGGATGAGAGCAAGAAAGATGATCCCAAGTACTGCCCCTACCACAGGATGCTTAGTCACCCTCTTGAGGACTGCGTTGTGTTCAAAGATTGGCTTGAGAGGAACTACACCCAAGGTAACATCATAATACCTAAGGAATACTTGGTCGATCCAGAAAAGGCTTCAATTAAGACCATTTCAGGTAATCCTCTTAACTCTTCTTGTTTTGTTGAAGATGGTTGGGACATTGCTTTGTCCCGGGCACTTAAAAAGTCGATTAACAAGTCTTTTCATCTTTCTCAACAGCTGACTACGATAGCCCAGGCCCCGGTGTGGAAGGTTGACCTGGACGCTTCGCAGAAGGATGTTGAGCCACTTCCCTCTCCAGTAGTCTTAGGAACTACTGAGAAAAATGTGAAAAAAGAAAAATCTGATTTTGTAGAGAGGAAGTGTGTAGATGAGAGATGTATTAGAATGGCGGATGGTGGTGTTAAAACCCTTTCCCCTCTTTTGTTATCTGACTTTTACTTTGCCCCATCAAAGGCGAAGGGTCAAAAGATGAATAAAAAACATCCTTCTACTTCTGTCTTGATGATTAACCATGAATCTCAAATGCAAATTGATGACTCTCCTGCTTTGAATCAAACTCCTAATGAACCAAATATTGAGGCTAATCAAACCAACCTCACTGAATCGACTATTCAAGAAGAGGTCGAATTTGAAGCTTTATCAGAAAGTGATTTCCCTCAAATTAATTTCCAAGGAAATCCTATCTTGATAGAACTTTCAGATTCTGACTCGCTTTCAGAAAATGATGATCCGACACCTATGGTGTGTGTAGACACTGCTCTAGTTTGCCCGCCCGAAGACATCGAGCAGGTGCAACTCCGTGGCGGTAAAGTCTTACCCCCTAGGATGCCCCCTCAGGATAAAGGCAAGCAACCTTCATTCGAAATTTTAAGTCCGGATTCCCCTCAACAACCAGAATCTCCTTTAATTCCTCCGGGTTTCGAGTCTGTCGTTCCTAAGGTTGATTACAATGTTCTAGCCCACCTTAGGAAGTTGCCAGCAAAATTAAGTATTTATGACGCCCTCCTTCTTTCCAAAGAAATGAGGGAGTCTTTAATTAAAGCACTTCTCGATCCCGAGATTTGCTTAACACAGTTGGCTGCAACTTCAGAAGGTGAGGCTCTCTACTTCAAAGAGGTCCCTGGGGTTACCTTTTCAGACGAAGATTTACTCTTGAGAACTGCTGACCACAATCGTCCCCTCTACATTACTGTAGAAGTGGGAAATTTCAAGTTATCAAGAGTCCTTGTTGATCCGGGTGCATCGGTCAACGTGATGAACATAAAGACCCTTGCTTATCTCAGAGTTGATACTAGCAAGCTTTCAACCGACAGGTTGGTGCTTCGTGGGTTCAACGAGAAGGGCGAGAGAGCTTTAGGTTCGATCACTCTACTCCTAGAAATAGGAGGTTTAAAAACTGAAGCTAAATTTCATATAATTGATTCAACTACGTCCTTTAACGCACTTCTAGGTAGACCTTGGATTCACGAATATAGAATGGTTCCATCTACCCTGCACCAATGCATTAAGTACCAACGAGATGGCATTGAACATGTGATTAAGGGTGATTTGCAACCATTCTCAATTCAAGAAATTGGGATCTACGAAGATGCTGCATATTTCGTACCAAAAGGGTCCTCGTCCCGTTCTAAATTAGAGATCAAATTTGAGGAGAAAATGGTTGAACAAAAATTCAACCAAAAGAAAGAAAAAGATAAGAATATCAATCAAGAAATGATTCAATCGAGTAGTGAAGACGACTCTGATATCGTTGTCCTTAGACCTCCAAGCACATTACCTCAAAGAGGTGGGAGGATGGCTTTAAGGGCACGAGGTCGAGGCCGCGCTTCATTAGACAGGAGAGCAGCACCCGTATACATTGATTTGGAATCAGATTCCGATAGTGAACTAGAAAGTCAAGGTGCTGCCCTCTCTCTCGATTATCAAAGCATAAATACTCCTCCAAAATTTGATCTCACCTTAGACCAGGACAGTGACCCTGAGGTAGATATTTCAAAAGTTAAAAGTGACGAGCCTGAATTAACAATGTATGAAAAGCTCACTAGAAGGATTGAGGCCCTTTCTCTGACCCCACTGTCGGCAGGCAGGGTTGTAGGGTTGGAAGTCAAAGTGGCCCCCAACTTGGATGGTGAAGTTAAGAAAGTCCAGAAATTCTTCCTGGCTCCTCCTCCGCAAGGGACGAAGGTGATGTAACCCTTGAGGAGGCAGATTTTAATGAATTAATGGAATTACCTTTCGGCTACTTCCCTGTTTGTGTAAAAAATACTTTTTCTAAAGGTTCTGTACCATACCGATGGACTAAGGGTCAAGCTAGATACCACGAGAACATTTGGCGAACAAAAATAAATAAAAATCCAACAAGTGGTATTGGCTTTGGGACCGTTAGTTCATTTGATGATGATGAGTATTGCCTAATGATAACTTACCATCTTGATTCTCCAAATGTCCCTACAGATCCTCCTTGTCCTTTGGATGGACTCTGTTTGGAGACTTTAGACGATCCCGATGATCTTCAAGTTCGGGATGCACCCCCTGAATTTGAAGAGGAAATTAAGTCGACAGTCGATGAGTTAAGAGAAATTAACTTGGGAAACGATGATGACCCCCGTCCGATTTTTATAAGTACTCTGTTAAGCGAGGGTGAAACTCAAGACTTAATCCAGTTGTTATTCGAGTTTAGGGACTGCTTTGCTTGGACATATGACGAAATGCCAGGTTTGCCTGCTGAGGTAGCAGTTCACAAACTTGGGGTTCGGCATGATGCCATCCCTGTTAAACAAGCTCCTCGACGCATGCGCTTAGAGATTGAGCAACAAGTCGTTTCTGAAGTTAAGAAATTGGCAGAGGCCGGATTCATTCGAGAGGAACAATACCCCTCTTGGGTGGCCAGCGTCGTGCCAGTTCGGAAGAAAAATGGTCAGATTCGGATTTGTGTCGACTATAGGGATCTGAATAAGGCATGCCCTAAGGATGAGTTCCCTTTACCAATACCAGAACTCATGGTGGACATTGCCTCCTCACATGCTATTTTCTCCTTCATGGATGGCTCGTCGGGTTATAACCAAATCAAGATGGCCCCTGAAGATGAGAGAAATACGGCGTTCAGAACCCCTATTGGAATCTTTTGTTATAAGGTAATGCCATTCGGCCTAAAGAATGCCGGAGCAACCTACCAACGGGCCATGACCCGTATCTTTGACGACTTAATTCATAATCAAGTTGAGTGTTATATTGATGATTTAGTTGTCAAGAGCAAGGTTAAAGAGGCTCACCTGCATGACTTAAGAGTTGTTTTCGAACGGTTGCGCCGCTACGATTTGAAAATGAACCCCTTGAAGTGCGCCTTCGGCGTCGCTTCAGGAAAATTCTTAGGATTCGTAGTGAGGCACCGTGGAATCGAGATAGATCCTGCTAAAATTGAAGCCATCTTAGATATGCCATCCCCTAAGAGCCTTACTCAATTAAGGTCTCTACAAGGTAGATTGGCATATATAAGGAGGTTTATTTCTAATCTTTCCGGGAGATGTCAACCCTTTTCTGTCCTTGCGAAAAAGGATACTAAATTCGTATGGGGCGAGAAGTGTCAAAATGCTTTTGATGATATCAAACAATACCTGTCTAACCCGCCAGTCTTGGCAGCTCCGATTCCCGGAAAGCCATTAATCCTCTACACCGCAGCTCTAGATGAGTCTTTAGGTGCTCTGTTGGCCAAGTTAACGACGAGGGAAAAGAGAATGCTCTCTACTACCTTAGTCGAAGACTCCTTCCTACTGAAATTCGATACCCGTCAATTGAGAAGCATTGTCTTGCTCTGGTTTTTGCAGCTCAGAAACTAAGGCATTACATGCTTTCTCACTCAATTAGTTTGATTTCAAAAGTTAATCCTTTGCAATATCTTATGACCCGACCTACTTTGTCAGGACGTCTAGCTCGTTGGTCTATGATATTGTTGCAATTTGAGATTACTTTCACTCCCCTTCGTGCTGTGAAAGGACAGGCTGTCGCCGATTTTCTGGCAGCACACCCGCTGCCAGCAGATTCTCCTCTGAACGATGACTTACCCGACGAACAAATCATGAGTTTGGGGGAATCTGGCGAGGCCATCTGGGAATTATATTTTGATGGGGCAGCATCCTCTCGTAGGATTGCGACCCAACAATCTGTAATTCCTGGAAAGGCTGGAGTCGGTTTAATTTTTATTACACCAGAAAAAGGAATGATGCATTTTTCCTACCACTTATCGGAGCCTTGCACAAACAACGAAGCTGAATACGAAGCTCTGATAACTGGTTTGGAACTTGCAATTCTAATGGAGATTAAAGAGATTAAGATCTTTGGAGATTCCCAACTAGTTATTAACCAAGTCGCCGGAACTTATAAAGTCTTGAATCCGAATCTCCTAAAATACCACCAGTACACGCTCCACTTGTTGGAACAAATTCCCATTGCTACTTTGTATAGGGTTCCCCGTGGAAGCAATTCTGCGGCGGATGCCTTAGCAAAACTTGCAAAGGAATTTGCATGTCCTGAGGAGGATTCCATCCCTATAGAGATACAGGGTCGTAATACCCTTTCTCTTATAGACTTGGAACATATTAGTAAGACTCCCCTTCAGATCCTTTCTGCCTCTTCGACGACTGACGAAGAAGGCGATTGGAGACGACCCTTAGTCGATTACCTTAAGGAAGGGAAGCTTCCCCAGGATAAATCACTCTCCAACCAGATTAAGAAACGTGCCCTCTCATATGCACTAGTTAACGATCTGTTGTACCGTCGGTCCTTTGATCACATGTGGCTGCGCTGTTTGAACAAGCGAGAAGCCCAGAAAATTGTTAATGAAGTTCATTCAGGACTGTGCGGTGCTCATCAATCGGGTCCAAAAATGAAATTAAAGATTAAAAGACTTGGATACTACTGGCCTACAATGATTGACGATTGCATGAATACTGCAAAGCTCTGTCATCAATGTCAGGTCCATGGTGTGGTTTTACATCAGCCGCCTAATGTGTTACACCCTACGATAGCCTCGTGGCCCTTTGAAAGTTGGGGCACGGATATCATTGGGCCGATTGACCCTCCCTCTGCGAGAGGTCATCGTTTCATATTAGCAGCGACTGATTACTTTTCAAAGTGGGCGGAAGCAATTCCCCTGCGAAACGTAACATCACACCATGTCTTAAAATTCTTTCGTGACCATATTGTATATCGATTCGGCGTACCCCGCAGAATCATATCCGATAATGGGTCCGCATTCAAGTCTACAAAAATCAATAGTTTCGTAAGGCGCCATAATATTGATTGGAGATATTCGACGATCTATTACCCTCGGGCGAATGGATTGGCCGAGGCCTTCAACAAAACCTTGGTGCAAATTGTCAAAAAGACCCTTGATGATAACAAACGGCAGTGGGATGAGCGGTTGGTGGAAGCTTTGTGGGCTTATCGTACCACTTATAGAACCCCGACCCAATCCACCCCGTTTGCACTAGTGTATGGATCTGAGGCTGTTCTACCTTTGGAAATACAAATTCCTTCGCTTAGAATTGCAGTTCAGAATCAAATTACCAATGAACAAAATGCAAGACTACGATTGGAAGAACTCGAAGGCCTTGAAGAGCGACGTCTCCAAGCTCAACAAAGTTTAGAGTTGTATAAATCCCGTATGGTTCAAGCCCATGATAAGTTAGTGCGACCTAGGACCTTCCAAGCGGGAGACTTGGTTTTGGTCCTTCGGAGGCCTATCTTGGCCCATCGGAAGTTGGGAGGCAAATTTGAACCTACATGGGAAGGACCCTTCGTTATAGAGACTGTCTACGAAGGAGGCTCGTATCAGTTAGTAGATTGTAAAGGGAACCACCCAATGCTACCTGTTAATGGGCGTTTCCTTAAGAAATACTATGCTTGATGTAGCTCATTTTATCAATCAATAAAACTTTCTTTTCTTGATTTTTAGCTTGATTCTACCTTTTTTTTTAAGCTAAGTTTTTAACGCTCTTCGCCCTTTTCCTTAAGGTTAGGTCTTTCCTTCCCTTAGGATTAGACCCGCTAGTGGTGGAGTACGCCCTCTGTGGCACCACCCTGGCATTTCACCCGGGGATTAGTGGTGGAGTACGCCCTTCGTGGCACCATCCTGATTCCCATTCGCTAGTGATGGAGTACGCCCTTCGTGGCACCATCCTAGTTTGCCAGTTAATCTGCCTATTTGGAGTAAGTCTTCTATCAGCATCCTATAGGCCTAAGGTTGGGTGATGCCCTTCCTTAGACCCAAGGCTAGGTATTCCCTACCTTGGTTTCCAGTTGATCCGTCTACTAGGAGTAAGTCTTCTATCAGCATCCTGTAGACCTAAGGTTGGGTGATGCCCTTCCTTAGACCCAAAGCTAGGTATTCCCTACTTTGGTTTCCAGTTAATCTGCCTATTTGGAGTAAGTCTTCTATCAGCATCCTATAGGCCTAAGGTTGGGTGATGCCCTTCCTTAGACCCAAGGCTAGGTATTCCCTACCTTGGTTTCCAGTTGATCCATCTACTAGGAGTAAGTCTTCTATCAGCATCCTGTAGACCTAAGGTTGGGTGATGCCCTTCCTTAGACCCAAAGCTAGGTATTCCCTACTTTGGTTTCCAGTTAATCTGCCTATTTGGAGTAAGTCTTCTATCAGCATCCTATAGGCCTAAGGTTGGGTGATGCCCTTCCTTAGACCCAAGGCTAGGTATTCCCTACCTTGGTTTCCAGTTGATCCGTCTACTAGGAGTAAGTCTTCTATCAGCATCCTGTAGACCTAAGGTTGGGTGATGCCCTTCCTTAGACCCAAAGCTAGGTATTCCCTACTTTGGTTTCCAGTTAATCTGCCTATTTGGGGTAAGTCTTCTATCAGCATCCTATAGGCCTAAGGTTGGGTGATGCCCTTCCTTAGACCCAAGGCTAGGTATTCCCTACCTTGGTTTCCAGTTGATCCGTCTACTAGGAATAAGTCTTCTATCAGCATCCTGTAGACCTAAGGTTGGGTGATGCCCTTCCTTAGACCCAAGGCTAGGTATTCCCTACCTTGGTTTTACCAGTTTTCCTTATCCAATAGGTGTAAGCCTTCCATTAGCATCCTATAGGCTTGAGCTTGGGAGATGATCTTCCTTCTATTCTCAAAATTCTACTTCCATTCGGTCAACGCCAATGTGTGCAGTAGAAGTTCCTTCTACCACACACATTGGGGGTCCATTTGTTGACCTCATTTTTGTATGAGGTCACTAAGACCCTTCCAGATTCTAAATTTAATCCTAGACTCTAGGATCCACTCTAGACCTTAGGATCTTTCCTAGAACTAGACCTTAGAGCTTATTCTAGAGCCTAGGATTCCTTTAAATCCTAGATCTCAGGGTCACTCCAACTTCAAATCAACTTCCACCTTTGATCAACCTCAATTTTAAATCAATTCTTATACTTAATCCACTCCAATTTCAATTTGATTCCTACATGTGACCAATTTGAATCTCAAACCCCACTCAATTCAAGTCCAAATTAATTTAAACTTCAAATCAAATCCAAAACCAGAGTTTAAACTCAAATTCAAACCCTTAAGGCCCTGTCCTAAACACCCTTTTCAGAGATTTTTCAAACATTTCAAAACCCATTCAACTGGCCTCTGATTCAGGGTCTATCACTTGCAAAGTGATGAGACATGTCTCTAAAGGCTACCCTCCAATTTTGAGCTCATTCTGAGGGCTCTAACCCCAGAATCTCAATTAAAATTCAAAGGTTGTAAAACCTTCAAATATTTACAGCCTATGCCACTGAGCATAACCCTTTTGAGATCTTGACCTTGGAACCCTTATCCAAGCCTCCAATCACTCCCAGATCCTTGATTTTAACTCATTGAGCAGTAAACTGCATTTTTTAAACCCCTTTTTGACCTTAATTGACCCATAGGTCAAAATTGACCAAAATGCCCCTATGGGGCTCAAATGGGGATTTCAAACCAAATGAGCTCCAAATGGGATGCAACCACCTTTAACAAATTTCAAATGCCATTTCAAAACTTTTGAACCTATTTCCAACCCTTGAGTCAACCTGGTTGACCAAGTCAACTGGTTTGACCCAAGGGGCCCTTTAAGGGTCCAAACATGTGTTTTGACCCAAATGACCTCTCTAAGTCACCTAACCACTTCCATTAACCTTAAAATATCATTTCAAACCTGTTGAGCCCAAACCCAGACCCTGGGTCAACCTGGTTGACCAAGTCAACCCAGGTTGACCAAACAGGCCCTTAGGGGCTCAAATGGGGATTTTGGTCAATTTGACCTCCCCAGACCTAAGAACCACCCTCAATGGTCTTAAAATATCTTTTCAAATTTGTCCAGCCCAGATTCACCCATTGGGTCAGCCTGGTTGACCCAGTCAACTTAGGTTGACCCATTAGCTCTTAGAGGGTCTAAATGGGTTAAATCAACTCATCTGAGCTCTTCAACCCCTATTACCTATTCAAATCAATTCTTGGTTAAGGATCAAGTGTCACTTGACATTTGGTCAACCTGACTCAACTTGAGTTGACCAAGTCAACCCTCAATTCTTAGTGACATTGGCTCCCATTTTCCCTACCCTTGACTTTTGACTTTTGACTCTTAATCAAACTATCCTAAATGACCTTTTACCTCTTCAAATGCCACATCACTAGCTTTGACCTTGTTGACTGGTCAAACCAAGTCAACAAAGCCCTAAATCCCTCTTTGAAGTGGTCAAACTTCCCATTTTGACCTCAAGGAATGTGAGATTAGGCTTGGAAGCTCTCCCATTGGCTGCTCCTACTTCCCTTCATGCCACATCAGCTCCATTGACCAGTTGACTGGTCAACTTGGTCAAACCCAAGCTTAAACCTCTTCTAGAAGGTCTTATCACATGCCAAACCCTTTTCCTTGATTTAAGCTGCTTTAGGCCGACCCCTTTATGCCCTAAAGCTCACTTGGAGCTCCCCTAACCAAGCTCAGGGCCTGGTTTAGCCATAAGTGGCAATCCCTCCTCTCACTCATCCCAAGTCCACCCAATAGGAGCAAGGCTTGTCCAGCCCTTTCCGCAGCCTTCCAGCTTTCCCAGGGAGAGGTGGCATCATCTGGAGAGCCCCTGCATCAATCCTAGCCGTCCAATCTAGCCCAGCTCGTTTGAATAGGGAGAAAGGCACCTTTTGAGGTTAATTGATCAAGGCAGCCTCTCTCACCAACCCTAGCCTCCCAGACCGAGCTCTCAGTTCGTTTCGAACCTCCAGAGCTTCCTCTACCTCCCCACTACAAAACCCAGGTGGTTGCACGTCACCGGCGGCGAGTTCTCCGGCGAAACCACCACCTAGACCGTCCCAAGCCCATAGCAGCCGATCCAGACGCGTTCGAGCTTGGATTTTCGCTGGGGATCTTCACTTGGACAATCTACAAGCTCAACCATCCAGAAATTCCGAAGATCTAACGGTATAACTCCCTAAAACCCTAGATCTAGGTCACACTAGTTAGATTTAAATAGCTTCATGCTTTTCAGGATTTAGCTAAAACTAATTATTCCCCATGGTTTCTGTTCATCCCCTTAATCTACGTTTAAAATTTCAAGTGAAATGATCGATCCGATCGAGAGAACGAGGCGAAATACGTTTTCTAGGGCGTCACTCACGGTCTCCGGCGAGTGTACGTTTTCTGGACCGTTGATCGTTCGATCAACGGTCCAGATCGAGCCCTTCCGCGGTCTGATCCGACCGCGCGTTCGATCTCTCGCTCGATCAGCCGTCCGGCGAGATCTAGGCCGTCCATTCGGAATAGCGGGATCGAATCTTCGCCGTCTGATCTTCTCCTGGTGAAATCAGACCGCGCGATCTGATCTCAGCCGTTGGATCGAACCCGCGGTTAATCCAACGGCTGTAGCGCGCCGCTGACGTGGTTAAGTGGAAACCGCGTGAAGCGGCCAGCGACCGACGCGTGTCCCCGCCGCCGCGCGGTTTCGATCCCGCCAATCCTAGCGCGCCGCGTGTCTGACCGCCGCCATTTAATTAAAAATAATGTATTTTAATTAGTTTTAATGGCTGAAACTTAAATAAATCATAGTAAATCAAATATATAACCAAAAATTAAGTATAATATATCAAACTTTTCAGATTTTTATCTAGTTTATTTTAAAAATAAAATCAGTTTATTTTGACCATTATTTTACTGGTAATTTAAGAAATACAGAAATGTGTATTTCATTTTTAATTAATTATATACAAAGTATTTTTATCTGAAATTTGGCATGCATGTTGTTGAGTGCATGGCTGGTCTCATGAAAAATTTTCAATACTGTTTGAATAGGTTTTGAAGGTAATTTGAATTATTGGAGTATTTTCATCCTTTCTTTATATTTAATTAAATATTAAGTATTTGAAAATTACAAGAAATATATTTTATTACTTCCAAACTTCTATGGAGATCAGTGGATCCTTCAACCCATTAACATGTATTTTGATAATATATTTGATTATTTTATAATATATATTTCTATTTGTATATATAAATTCATTTATATTTATGTATTTTAATATATATTTTGAAACTATATACATCTAAATCCTTAAGTGTTCAAGATTTCATTTGAGATCTTATATGTTGATTGAGCATGTTTGAATGGAATTAATGGGGATGTTTAGTGGATAATCATTCCTTGATTATTCACTAATCTTGTCTTAATTAAGTTAATTAGTTAATCGCATGTTTAAGGTGCACACACCACTTAGTCTAAGGCTCTCCTAGATTTAGGTGTTGATTATGTTTATGTGATTCATGCATGTCTTATGTATTGAGTATAAGGGTTAGTTCAAACATTGATTCAAGCCCATCAAAATTAGTGACATAATTAAGGACAATAATTAAGGACCCATATATAGAAAACTTAGAAAAATTTCAATAATTAGGATTCACTTCCCCTTGAGTTGAAACTTTGAACATTTGAACTTAGTGACATCCTCAGCCCCTAGGGAAATTTTCACTGATTTTTGAGGTCATTAGGTCCCCTAATTGATTTTCTAAGTCTTAAACCCTTAATTAAGCCTTTAAAACTTCTAAAAATTGTAATAAATCCAATTTAAATCCAAAAATTACATATAAACCCTCAAACTGACCAGAATTCAGTCCTTAATCTATGATAATTAAAAGCCCCTTGATTTGACAGCAATTTAAACCCTAATTTAATTTTAAGTGAAAACCAATATTTAATTAAGATAATTAATTAATAATAATATAAAAATCCAAAAATCTCCCAAACACTTAGGGATCCCTCCTTAGGTTGTTCCTGACCTTTGGAGGTGTTTTCAAGAGATTGGGAACTTGTTTGGAGCAAAATCACAAAATGGCCCTCTAATTAAGAAATTTAGAAAATTCATTAAGTAGTCAAAATTTCAAACCTTCATAACTAATTCTAGAAAAATCCGAATCACCCAAACTCACTTGCATTCAATTCCTAATAAGGTCTAATATTTGTTAAAAATATCAAATTCCAGAAATTTGCAATATTTTAAAAAGTCAACAAATCGGTCAACTTTAAGTCAAAACTAGTTCAAAACTTCAAACCTTCGTAATAAAATGTAGAAAAATCCGATTTCAACGTACTTACCTTCTAACTGATCGTAGTAAGGTCTAGTATTTGAATAAAATGCAAACATTCCAGAATTTGAGGTTAATCAAAATTTCAACTTTTGACCCTTTAATCAATTCATTAAAATATTCTAAAAATTCATAAAATTCATATTCATTTTTTTTAAACTCAGAAAATTTTGGTTTAATGCCTAAAACACTTAACAAATCCTTTAAAACACAACAACCACCCTAAAGATGAAGTTTATTGGCTGGACTACTCCGGGCTGCGGGGCTAAGTGTCCTAAGGAGGCTGGTTCCTCGAGCCTGGTGGCACAACGCCACGAATGAATTCTAAAGGGTGTTAAATCTTAAAATAGATTAATCTTTAATTATTTAACATTTTTTAAAATCTCTAATTCAATTACATTAATTTGGTTTATCGGCTGGACTACTCCGGGCTGCGGGGCTAAGTGTCCTAAGGAGGCTGGTTCCTCGAGCCTGGTGGCACAACGCCACGAATCAATTAATGGCAAACTTAAGTTAATCAAGCTTTTAAAACCAGTAATTAACTCATTTCTTTATATTAATCCACTCCTTTAATTCTAACCAATTTAAATAACTTAATCAACCCCGATTGCTACTGGGTAACCCAGGCCTACGAGGCTATTAGCTTAGCCCCAAGGAAGGTGAAATAAACTTCACGGCCTCGGTGTGAAACAAAGGTAGTAATCAATTAATTTTTAAAAATATGTTTAATTAAAATTCTTAATTCATTAATACTTAAATTTTAATCTAAATCCCCTTTTAAGCCTTAACAAACCCAGACTTTTAGACAACTTCAACTAATAACCCACTTTAGGATCTATCCCAGCCACACGACCTTTCTCACACACTTTAGATGATGTGCTAGGACAACCAACTCTAGATCTAGGTTAGGCCGGTGTTTACTTTACTGCTGTGTGCCGGATTTTTCGTAGTTTTCACTGCATGTTGTGGATGAAATTGCTTTGCTGTGTCTGCTTACTTTTTCTGTACTCTGTGGATGGATTGATGTGTTTGGCGACTAGATTACCCTTAGGTTAGGTACGATCTGGATGTTGACACAGTTTTCTGCAAGTGGCCACGCTCATGCAGGGCAATATAAAAAAGGGGGCAAATCAAAAAAATGCATAAATATTATAAACTCTTTGCACAGGTGCTTCAGCTGCTAAAGCCCCCAAATAAAAAGAGCGTGGCCAGTGTGTTTACTTTATTTTCTGCTCATATACAACTGCTTGGGAATAACTGCCTTTTTTATATATTAATTGCTTAGGATAACCCTGCAGGTGAGTCTAGATTTTTATTTTGATATCAATGTAATTTGTGCAAGTGTCAAGTGTTGTGAAAGTTTATTTTGAGTTGGGATACATAGATCCAAAGCTTGGATTCCAAAGAGGAAAGGATACCCCTTTGGGGAACACTCCTTTTCCATTTGGAAATCCAAATTTGGATCATACCTCTTCCTTACCCAAAGAGGAAAGAGTGGCCTTCCCCTTAGAGGGAAGTGCCCTCTTGTCCATTTGGGTAATCCACTACGAAGATTCCAAGAAGATTGAAGAAAAGGAGTCCAAAGAAGAATGAAATTGAAGATTTGAAGACTTAAAGATTGAGAGTATCCCACTCAAAATAACTTGCGTCATTACTAGGCTTAGAATCCGGGTTATTGTCAGTGGTGCCCGGCCACTTTACTTTCTGTAATATTCTGGTTTGTAATAAGCAAGGCAATTCTGCCTATGGACATTTATTAATTAATTTGTATTTGATTTGATGATTTAATTGCCTTTAGGATTACTTGTTTTTACTAGTTTTTTGGCGATTGCATGCCGCTCTTTGTTTTCGCCTGGATACGCGAGGCTCGTGAGGGTGTGAAATTTTTATACTCAAAATCTTAAAAGTCTAAAATTTTAGTGAGTCTAAATAATGTAGAAAGATAACGAATCTAGGGAATTAGCCGAGGATCGCCCCCGGGGTCGCATGCATACTTTTGCATTCTTCTTTCCTTGTTTTAGACCCTTCCCCGCCTGCGGGTAGAGTCCGGATAGTCTGACCTATGAGGACGAGGTGCCGGACCTGGGGAAGTCCAGTCTTCTAAAAAAAATTATTTTATAAGCCTGTTTTTAAAAATTTCAAGCATATTTGATTTGAGGTTGTTAACCAGCATGCATTGCATTAGATACAAATTAAAGAGTCAAAATTTTAATTTCATAGTCCTTAGCATTTTAGCACCCAACATAAGTCAAAGGGGCCAATTAGGAAAATCCCTAGATGTCGGCCCCGCCTCCCCAAAACTTTAATTATAACGTCCCTACCACTCTTTCATAAAAGACCGGATTCATGTATTTTAAATCGATTAGGTGGTTAGCTGGCTCCCCAATCCAGGCCGGGGTAAGTCCAGATCTTGCACTGCATTAGTTAGGATCGGACGACTGTGGTCCAGTGTCCAAAATAGATTTAGGTTCAGGGGCAGATCTTTGATTATAAGACCCCAAACTTCGGGAATCTAATCCCAAATTTCTAATAAAATGCTCAACTCTAATTAAATATCATTTCAATCCAAAACATAAAGCCCAACACTTAGATTAAGTTGGGACATTTCCGGATGGTTCTGGAATCTTAAAGTGTCCCCTACCTCTCCTCCTTTAACTCTGTTAATAACTGCTCAATTTTGATCCATTCCCTTTTGAGTTTCCAAAATTCACTTCTCTTTTTGATATCACTCCTAGAAAATCTAAACGAAATTTTGCCATTATTTTAATCGAGAGTTTTCGTAGGAGATTTTATCTCCATACGATGTAATTAACTACGAGGGCTTGCGCTCGTAGGAGATTTAGAACCACACACGCACCTGATTTTAAAAAATCGATTTTTCAAAACTCAATCGGATTTATTTGGGAAAATTTAAAATATTAGTGATCATTATTATCATATTCAAAGAATTATCATCGAGTGATATTTTCTCCCTTCGGGGAGATATATCTTTCTTCGATAAGGCTTTGGATGTGAACCTAATGATCACACTTCTTGAATATTGTAGCTGGATATTCAATTGAACTTCATTTTGACCCTTCGGGGTCATATGAATTTCTCTTTAGCATCCGCTCATAATATTTAAGTTGGATTTCATAATTCTAAGTCTGAATACCGTCATGAAAGTTTATTTTCGTCTTTCGGGGTGATATACTCTTTCTAACGAGTTGATTCGACCTTAGAATTAGAACTTAACCTTAATATTAAAATCCCCAAAGAAACCCAATATTTTCAAAACATGTTTTCAAAATTCCACCAACACCAGGTTTCCTACATCGAAAGCAAACAATGTTAGAGGAAATATGGACATCCTTACCACTTTTACCTTTCTTCCACTTTTGCTTATGCATTGGTGAGCTTTGTGATTTGCTTGACAATTCATTGTTATCGTCACCAACTAAGCTTCCTCTTTCTGTATCTTCGGCTTTTAGAACGATCGTTTCACCTGCATCCAAAAGTCTTTGACTCAACCCTTGCTCGTAGGTAATGAGTGAGCCAATCAAATTATCAATAGAATAATCATTCAAATCTTTTGATTCACAAATAGCAACAACTTTAGCATTGAATTTTTTAAGTAAACAACGAAGAATTTTGTTAACTATTTCAAAATTTGAAAAATCTTTTCCTAAGGCATGCAATGATGTAGTAATTTGAATAAACCTTGTATACATGTCTAAAATCGTTTCAAAAGATTTCATAGAAAACATTTCAAAATCATGCATTAAAAAATTCAACTTGGATTGCTTGATTTCACTAGTGCCTTCGTATATGGTGTGCAATTTATCCCAAACTTCCTTACCGGTAGTGCACGTGGATATTAACATAAAATCATCAGAATTTAAAGCATAGAAAAAACAATTTAAAGACTTTGCATTTAATTGAGCATCCATTCGTTCATCCCTATTCCATTGATTAAAAGGAATATCAGTTTTAATTCCATTAACAATACGTGATGGTGATGAATAACCAGTTAAAATTATATGCCACATACGAAAATCAATCGATTGCAAAAAAGTAGACATGCGAATTTTCCAAAAATCAAATGTAATATTTTCAAACAATGGTGGTCTAGTGATTGAATATCCTTCTGCAAAAGTACGATTAGCCATAGATCAAAATTCAAAAAGTTTTCAAACTCAGTTTTTATGAATCCCGCTCTGAGACCACTTGAAAGTGCTCAGATGACACTAGAAAGTGCTCTGATACCACTTGAAAGTTCGCTAGGGATGTTAGGCCTTATAGAACTGGCCCAAAGCTAATTTAAAAGAGAGAGGTGAATTGGAAAACTTTAAAACCAAAGATAAAACTAAAACCAATATCACCACATAAAAAAACAACGATGCGGAAATTAAAGTGCGGAATTAATAAACAAAGAACACACCGGATTTATAGTGGTTCGGACAAACCTTGACCTACGTCAACTCCTTGGAGGCACCCTCCAAGTATTGCACCAAATCGTGACTCTCCTTTAGCCCCCACAGCTAGGCGGAGAAGCCCTTACAAAATCACTTCCACCTTCCCCGGTGCGGCGGAGTCCTTTGACACCAAAGAGACTTCTTCTTTGGTGAACTTACCTCGAGACGAGCCTTGAATCCGATGGTACTAAGGTGCGAGTTCACCGGAGCAACCGTGTGGAACCCCCTCCACACTCCCTTGAGTCCCCCCTCACAGGATCTTCACCCTCTCTCAAACTCAACCCTTTTCTCTCTCCCTTTCAAGCTCTCTCTTCAAGTCTCCCCCACAAGAACGAAGCTCCAATGGCTGCCAAAGACACTTACAAAGTGCCATGCCAAGGCTTAAATAGAAGCTCTCAAAACGAGCTCATTAATGCAAGTTGCCGACATTATTGTCCAGGACGATAGGCATATCGTCCTGGCCGATCAGTTCAAATTCAGCTCAACGGCCTGGGATGATTTGGGACGATCAGAAGAAAATTGGTTACATCATCCTGGACGATATTACGATCGTCAATGCTGATAAGTTTAAAACTGATTTCAATCGTCCTGATCATTGCCCTGAATACAAGCTGTCCGATGTAGATCGTCCAGGTCATCATCCTGGCCGATCATGTGATCGTCCTGGACGATGTGATCGTATTAATCAACCATTAATACTTTCCAAAAATACCAGATCAATTTAGGCATGATTGAGTTAGATCGTCCTGGACGATAATAATATCTTCCTGGCCGATTTCCTAAAACAAAGAATTCCTAAACTGATTATGGCGGTCGATTCTTTCTGAATTGAGATTATCATCCTGGCCGATACAAGTATCGTCAAGGCCGATCTATTGACGGCTGCCTTAATGAGGATGCCCTAATGAGGGTTTCTGATTTTGGACATATCGTCCAGGACGATATAAATATCGTCCCGGCCGATATTACCAAAAATAGAAATCTTATAGGGAACAACAGGAGATCTTCTAAATTACAATCTAACTGGTCCCACACCAAATACAACAGACTCAAGAAAGGAAAAATATTACAAACTGACTCAGACCTAGTCTATCCAATCTTGAGCTGATTCCAAATTGCAGTCCGATCGTGGGAACCTGAAATGTTAGCACATAAGGCAATCGTAGAGAAATAAGGAATGTTTGCTATCATCAAAAATCATAAACCATAGATCCGCAACAAATCTTTGTGATAATTTTCTAAAATAATAAGTTGTGAATTTGAGATGAGCTTAATGGGAAATTTAAGTTATTTTCTTGGTTTTAGCATTAAGCAATTTGAGGAGGGAATATTTCTTAACCAGTCAAAGTATGTTAAGGACATCCTCAAGAAGTATAAAATAGATAATGCTAAATTAGTAAGTACACTAATGAGACGTTCCTCAGTTCAATTGAATAAGGACCTAAATAAAAAAATTTATTTATCAAAAGAAATTTAGAGGAATTATTGGATATTTGCTTTATTTGATAGCTACAAATTATGATATTATATTTCGAATTTATTTGTGTGCTTGATTTTAATCAGATCCAAAAAAATCACATTTCACGTAAACAAAAAGAATTTTGAGATATCTTTTGGGAACTTAAAATTTAAGAATTTGGTATCCTAAGTATAGCTCTTTATTTGAAATTATTGGATATTCAAATTTAGACTTGCAGGTTGTAGGGTTGATCGAAAGTGTACATCAAAAACTTGTTAATTTATAGGAAATTATTTAGTTTATTGGTCCAATAGAAAGCAGAATTTCATAGCTATATCTACTATTGAAACTGAATACATTACCTAGGAAGTTATGTGGCACAAGTTTTTTGGTTTAAACAACAGTTGATTGATTTAGGATTTATAACAGACACTATCCCAATTTATTGTGATAACACTAGTGTGATTTGTATTTCAAAAAATCATATTCAGCATTTTAGAACTAAACATATAGATATAAGGGGTCATTTCATTAGGGATCATGTAGCCAACTGAGATATTAAATTGAATCATGTTTCAACTGAAAATCAACTTACAAACATTTTTATAAAACCACTATCCTTTGATATTTTTAGCACATTAAGAATAAGGTCAAGTGTGACTGATCTTAATGCTTAGATAAAATCTTCTGCAAACTTGAAATATTTTTCTGTGTATTTATTTTTGTTTGTGTTTGTTTTCATTTTTATGTTATTTTTTGTTTTACTAGTGTGTCTTTTTATTTTTGGTTTTTAGTTTGAGAGTTTTTTTTTTATTTAGACATTTATCACTTGTGTAGGTTGATTAAATGTGAGAAATGTTTTATGGATTTTATTTTCTAAGTGTTTTATTTAAACTGTACGAAATGTTTTTCATACTGTATGAATTCTTTAGCATGTCAATTATTATTTTGGAGTTAATGTGTAAAAGTTTAATTTTTTAACATTGATAATATTGTACGATAATGTCATCATCTTGTATGATCTGTATACATTCCTTTGTACACATATAGATAGTTATCTGAGTAGAATTAGTTATTATAACTGATTATATGTATGAAAGAAAATTTTGTCCGTACAATCCACATGTCATTTTCTATGGTGGATAAACCTAACCTTCATTAAAATGATCTTAAATAACTGGTCATCCAGGACGACCATCTGTTCACCTTTACGATCATATGGTCAAAAAGTTTGTATGAAAGGATGCCTCGTAAATTATGTGTTTATGAAAATTAATTTCATTTTGGATGTTATCATTTGTCCATACAAAAGACTTTTTGTCTCGTACGATCCCAAGATCGTACGTACAAATTAATTTTTGTACTATACGAAGGGTGGTTTTTCTTTCAATAGGAGGGCTTTAATATTCATTTTTATTCACTTACAAACCCTCCTTGAATCCTTCTAGAGGCACAACCTAGGAATGACAAGTTATAGTAAGCGTTCTAGAGTTACTAAGGGATCATCATCCAGGGGTGGAGATGACAACTTTCTATCTATACATAATAAGGATTCCTTCTATAGGTTTATAGCCTCTATGATCACTCCTTCAAGACTACTAATTCAAGATAAAATCCACTTTTCATTTATGCCTCTATTTACTTCAACCCAATTCTCCTTCATTCTGACTTTATCTATGTTTATAATAGAGATACATTTTACTATTTCCTTGTAAATATGAGATTCAGTGAGGATGAGAGTAGGATAACATCATTTTTCAAAAACCAATGGGTGGAAATAACTAAGGAAGATCTAAGAAACTTTCTTCATTTAAGGACTCATGGGACTAGAGCACACACATTAACCTCTAAATTTGATAACGACTGGTATGAGTTAAACAAAACTCTTAGAAGTGTAACTCAAATTGGTCACTTTGCTAGAGTTTGCACTTTAAATCAAAATGCTAGGGTCATCCAGCATGTCTTAAGGACCTCAATCATTCCTAAGTTTGGTGATCGCAAAAACATTACTCCTCTTTTGTCCACCGTTACTTATGTGATCATGATTGGACAACCAATTGATGAGGCCCAACTCATTCTAGATTACATTCATAACTTTTCTGAAATTGGGTTTCCTTCTCATAAGAGAAATAATAATATTGCTCTAGGATATTTAGTGACCTACATTTTGAAAAAGAACTACAACATCATTCATCATGATCCTCCAACTGAAGTGTCAATATAATTCACTGATACCTCTTTTTGTTCTCTTTTTGGGAGGAATGAGAATTCAAGTAAGGATATTTAGGGATAAGGGGGAGCACCTGTACCTTTTCAAGGACCTGATTAGAACTACTATAAAGAGATGGTCCACTGATTTGATCAAATGGAGAGTCATTTTGATCAATGTTTTGATCAAATTCAAACACATTTAAATAAGCAGGATGCTTAGTACCAACAAAATATGATGTGGATCTAAGGCCTATTTGACTCAGTGAACATGAATGTAGCCATGATGAATAGCTATTTCTCAATCTTCAACCAGCCTCCTTCAAGATCAGGGTCCTTTAAAGTTTTAGTTGTATTTCTTTGTAGTTGCTTTTTCCAGTCCTTTCCTGATGATGTGATGATATTTGTGTTTATTTCTTTCTATAATACTTATTTATGTGTTTAGATTTGTGTTGATGTTATGTTGTTTAGAAGTTATATTTATTGATATCAATAGCTTTAATGTATTTGATCTTGTTGATAGAAATAAAAATGTCATATTTTGTTTAGTTGTTTTCGTTCCTTATTTGAAATGTGAGTTTGCCTATAAGAAAATCTTGTTTTAATTGATCTAAAAAGTGTTATAAATTAACTTGCATTGCAAAATTAATTTTATTATGAATTTTAATTTTTCAAAAATTCAAATTAACTTATAACTTGATCAAGTTAAGTATATCAATCTCATATTCTTTTTAGGCAAATATAATTTGTATATTATTATTATTATTTTGATGTCTTATTATTTTTTTTTCTTTTTTCAATATAATTATTTTTGTAATTAGAGAAATTTAATTTTTAAGATTTTTGATCTTAGAAAAACCAAATAAAAAAAGTGTTATATCAAAAAGAAACGTATAGTGTGTACAAAAATTGAAAAAATGTGCAATAGTTTGTAAAATGAAAATAGGTATAAAATTATCCCACATAGAAAAAGATGCACTAAGTGTGTCACAAATATTTGAAAAGATGAGCAATGTCACCAATTGAATATGTTCTTTCTTCTATCATTTAATTTTTAATTCAAATAAACCTAATTTTCAATTATATTTTATATTAAAAATTAAAATTAACTAATCCCCATTTCATCACTTTTGCAATAATCATGCTTATCTAAATGTCTAGAATGCTTCATGACCTTGGAAAATTTTTCTTATCTAAATTGTTTCTTAATTTAAACTTTTTGAATATTTCTTTTTCATATTATGCAATTATATTTCAATCTATTTCAAGATCAATTATTATGATTTCTCATTTGACATCTTTTATTTCAACGTTCTTATTCCCTTTTTATTGTTATAAAAAAGGTGGAGTAATATTATTTTGTATTTTGTTTTGTTTAATGTTTTGTGTTTGTGTTTGTCTTTAGGGTTTTTGTTTTTTGTGTTTTTTTTTTGTGTTATATATATATATATATATATATATATATATATATATATATATATATATATATATATATATATATATATATATATATATATATATATATATATATATATATATATATATATATATATATATATATATATATATATATATATATATATATATATATATATATATATATATATATATATATATTGGTGTGTTCTTCATGGAACTTTCATATATTCACATGTTTATTCTTTTAGGAGGTGCTAAGGTGAAATTTAGGATATACATGTTAACTCAAATAATAATTGTTTTGTCATCATCAAAAAGGGGGAGATTATTGAGATAATTGTAACTTAGCTTTTTGATTGTTGATATTCTTGCAACATGTATATTTTTTATGATTCTAAATATTATTGTTTTAATTATAATTTTTTCTAACATATTTTGGATGTATTATTTTATTAATTGTGTGTACTAATATTTTAGGAAAATCATACTCAAGATTATTGAAGACTTCAAATCAAATTAGATTTAGATTCATTGTACATGAAGTCTATATTTTTATTTTTATTAAGTCTGAGGGAGTGTGATTATAATTGAGCTATTATGCACACACACTAGGGGAGTGTTTAAAATTATAAATTTTTAAACTAATCGTACTGTACAAACTCATTTTATGTGGGACAATTTGTTTAGTTATTTTCCCCTACGAGCAGCCAAACAAACAGCAGGTAGAAATTTTTTCTAAGTATGAATCATATTGTACGATGTTGTATTCGTATATATGACGTTTAGAATACAAATTGGATGGGGCCCTTTTCATCCCAACAAATTCATTAATTTTTTGATCTGTTTGTACAATACGATGTCATGTTCGTACTGTTAAGAGAGTTACTATTTGCATATTTTATCCTCTTGCAACCTGTATAGTTTTGATGATTCCAAATATTATTGTTTTAAGCTTTATTTTTTCCTAACACTTTTTTGGAAAAATTGTTTTTGCTCTTGTGTAGACAAACATTTCAGGATAATCGAACTCGAGACTAATGAAGACCTCAAATCAAAATTCAACATGAGATAGTTTGTAAATTAAAGTTTGAAATTTTTATTGTAATTGAGTTTGAGAAAATATAATTTTAATTGAATAAGATTAGCACACACACTTGGGGAGATCTTTAAAAATCACACTGATCGTACGGAACAAACCTTGTTCGTACGGGGTAATCAAGTTAGTTAATCCCCTCAGAAGAGCAATGGAACGAACAGGAAGTGAGAAAATTTTTCTAAGTCCTGGTCATCCAGACGAATTTCTCAATTCATCCCGGGATGATCTACTCTCGATTCTCACTTTATGTTGAATAGTCCAGACGATTCATCATGTTCGTGCTAGTACGAAATGCTCTCTAGAAAATTTTCATCCAGATGAAATCCTATTCATCCCAGGACGAAATGCTTTCTGAAAAATTTTTGTCCAGCCGAGCTCCTATTAGTCCCAGAACGAAATGCTCTCTAGAAATTTTTTGTCCATATGAACTCTTATTTGTCCCAGGACGAAATGCTCTGTCTTTTGAAATTTTGGTAATGTCCTGCAGTTTATCGAAACCAACCCATTAAATAACTGTTCGTACCGAACGAAAATAGTTTGTACGGGATGATGATCAGGTACGAAGTCAGTTCGTACCTATATACATTGGGTTCGTATGCAACTGATTTAAGTAGATTCGTACGGGACGATCTGATGATCGTACAGGACGATCCACTATGTACAGACTTAAAAATCAGTAGTATTTGAATAGTTTTTTGTGTCTTTCTTATATAAAGTCCAAATAAAACTGTCTCTTAATCTTCTTTTCTACTGAACTTCATGTCAACTGAAGGGAGAGTGAACAAGAGAGTGTTTGAAGGATGATTCTAACAACTGGAGAGTGAAGGATTCACTTGGTACTCAAACATTAGAATCTCCACTTATTATTTGTAATTACTTCACACTTTTCTCTCGTCCTTCTAGATTTGTTGTGAGAAGATCTGTCAAGAAGATCCGGTTCTCTGCCGACACTTGGAGAGTGTAAACAGCCGAAGGGTTCTCTGCCAACACTTGGAGAGTGTGAACAACCGAAGGGTTCTCTACCTACACTAATAGAGTGTGAACAGCCGAAAGGTTCTCTACCTATACAGGGAGAGTGTGAAAGGATGGACGGTTCTCTGGTAACACTTGGAGAGTATAAAAGGATGATGGTTCTCTGCCAACACTTGGATAGTGTAAAAGGACGATGGTTCTCTGCCACACAAGGTAGTGGTGGAAGAGAGTTTTTGTAAAGGCTTCTCCACCTTGCTATGGGTGTAAAAAGAGAGTCACTATTGGTATTAGTGCAATACTCTGAGGGTGTCTCCGGGGAGTGGATGTAGGTTGTGTTTGACTGAACCACTATAAATCTTATGTCTTTATATTTTTCGCGGCAATTATTTTTAATGTTTTAACTTGTTGTTGAAAAATATTTTCTACAAAATTCAATAAAGTTATTTTCAATATAAAATTTTTAAAAGATGGATAAATTTTAATTACCAATTCATCCCCTCCCTACTCTTGGTTAGCCACTGGGACATAAGCTTAGTTTTAACAACGTAATTCATATTAAATAAGTTTCAATAAGGTGTATCAGAGCTTCGTTTCAAAATCATAAGTTTAGATAACTTTTTTATTAACGTAGATGGCTATATTTGGAAACTGAAATACACCTGAGGGTTACTCTATAACTAGACCTCCATTGTTTGACAATATTCCTTTTGATTTTTGGAAAATACACATGTCTACATTTTTACAGTCACTTGAATATTGTATGTGGACCTTAGTTCTGGAAGGGTATACAAAACCAACTAGACTAGTTGATGGAGTTAGAGTTGAAACACCTTTTGTAGACTGGATAGTAGAAGAACATGACTTAGCACAACTAAACATCAAATGCTTAAATAGTTTCTTTTGTGCTCTTAAATCAGAAGACTACATGCGGGTTTCTACTTGCAAGAGTGGAAAGGATATATTGGTTAGACTTTGTATAACTAATAAGGGGACTAATGAGGTTAAGCAATCTAGACTCAATATCTTATTGCATGACTATAAATTGTTTTGCATGAAACCAAATGAATCTATTTCTGATATGTACACAAGATTCACACAAATAGTCACATCTTTATATACATTGGGTAGGGAACTAATGAATGCTGAAATGGTTAATAATATTCATCATTATTTGCCTACTGCTTACGATGTTAAAATTACTGTAATTATAGAGTCTAAAGATCTAAACATTTACTCTATTGACAATCTTCTTGGTTCATTAATTGCTTACGAGCAAGGAGTTTGCCAAAGAAAGATTGATGCAGGTGAACCACGAAGGAAAAAGAATATAGCACTGAAAGTGGAGGAATCAGAAAGTGATCACTCACAACCTGAGGATGAAGATGACATCGCACTAATGACTAGACAATTCAGAAGCTTTCTAAAGAGGAAGCAAAAGACATGCTAGCAATGGAATTGAGGTAAATTTAATAGAAATGTCAAAGTTTCAAATGATATTATTTGCTATGAGTGTAGGAAACCTGTACATATTAAGACAGACTGCCCAAAACTCAAAGCCACTCCTAACAAGGAGAAGGTAGAGGAGAAACCAATTGTGAAGAAGGGCAAGAGGAAATTCCAAAGATCTTTCTGGGTGGACTCAGCTTCAGACTCATCAGAGACAGAAAAGGAAGAGAAAGCTACTAATCTGTGCTTAATGGCCGATAATCTTGATCAGTCAGATCAAGAAGAGGTATATGACTTGACTAAAATGAACTTTTTGAAGTTTCTGAACACATGCATGATGTATATAAGAAATTAAAAAAAATACATACTAGTCTAAGCTTAGAATTTCAAGAACTACAAAAGTAACATGAAATCCTTAGGAAAGATCATGCTTTAATTGATGACAATCACATGAAATTAATGCTATTGAGGATAATAGGATACCCCCTAAACTTGAAGATTTCACTAATCCTATTTTGTATCCTAAATTTATGCAATCCCTTAAAAGACAGATGAATAGTAGAAGATTAGGAATCCATTTTCAAAAGTCAAATGTAATAATTGTGGATTTATGGGGCATATAGCTCACACTTGTACTTTGAAGAAGAAAACTTATTTGGTGTGGAAACATAAGATGCATAAACCTAGACATAACATATATGCATCTATTTATAAATTGCCAAAACGAGAACCCAAACTTATTTGGGTTCCCAGGTCTAACGTTTAATAATTTTGCTGGGTCGCTCTCATACAAGACCTCGTGAGAGCATATGGTACCTGGAAAGCGGATGCTCAAAGCATATGACTGGAGATACTACACAATTCATATCGCTGGAAGCCAGGAGTGGAGGCAAGGTTACACTTGGAGATAATACCATAAGGAAGGTGGTTGGGTCAGATATGATTGGAAATTTTAAGAACTTTTTTATTGAGAATGTGTTATTAGTAGAAGGCTTAAAGCATAATTTGTTAAGTATAAGCCAGCTATGTGATAAAGGATATTGTGTAAAAAATTTTCCTACTAGCTGCATATTAAGCCTAAATGGAAATGATATTTTGAATGGTATAAGGGTAAATAATGTGTATATGCTAGATTTGAATTGCATTAAAACTCCTACTACTTTTTATTTAAAAACTATTTCTAATGAGTCGTGGATTTGGCATAGGAGACTTTGTCACTCTAGTATGAAAAACCTTAGGATAATTACCCAAAAGAACCTAGTGAGAGGTATACCAAAACTAGACTTTACTAAAGACCACCTATATGATGCATGTCAATTAGGAAAATAGGTGAAGTCCTCTTTTAAGTCCAATAAAGATCTTAGAACTAGTAAACCATTGGAGATTTTACATATGGATCTTTTTGGACGTGTTGGAACTATAAGTCTATGAGGGAAGGTATATGGATTTGTGATTGTGGATGATTACTCAAGATTCACATGGGTTAGATTTCTATTTCATAAGAGTGAATCATTTGAGGAATTTAGAAACTTTTTAACTTAGATTCAAAGAAAGCTAGGATGCGAGATTATGACTATACAAAGTGACAATGGAAGAGAATTTGAGAATGAAAGATTTGAGGATTTTTGTAAGGAGAAAGGAATTGATCATAACTTTTCTGTACCTAGAACCCCTCAGTAGAATGGTGTAGTCAAAAGGAAAAATAGAACATTAATAGAATCCTCCCGAGCCACGTTGGCAGAATACTCACTTCCTAAATATTTTTGGGCTGAGGCGATTAACACTGCATGTTATGTTCTAAATAGGATGAATGTGAGATCTAAATTAAATAAAACACCATATGAGTTGCTAAAAGGAAGAACACCTAATTTTTCACATTTGTATGTTTTTTTGTTGCAAGGTGTTTATTCATAACAATGGAAAATCTGCCTTAGGAAAATTTGATCCAAATCAGATAAAGAAATTTTTGTAGGGCACTCAAGTGTTAGAAAATCTTATAGAGTATTCAACAAAAGAACTTTGATAATTGAGGAGACCACACATGTTGTATTTGATGAATCTGAAATTTTAAATGTTATAGAAGAAGAGATTGAGATTAACTATTAAAAGATTGATAAAATAAATTTGGAAGAAAATTTGGAGATAGAAAATCCTTTGCCTAGAGATATGAGATTTTCTAAAAACCATCCAAAGGAGTTGATAATAGGTAAACCTAGTGAGGGTGTAAGGATTAGGCATGGACTAAACAAGAAAGTCAATCATTCAGCCTTCATTTCAACCATAGAACCCACAAATATTGATCAAGCACTTTCGGATGAATTTTGAATTTTGGCTATGCAAGAAGAGTTAAATCAATTTGTAAGAAATAAAGTTTGTGAATTGACTGCAAGGCCAAAGGATCAAAGTGTAGTTGGACTTAAGTGGGTATTCAAAAATAAAATGAATGACTCAAGAGTAGTCATTAGAAATAAGACAAGATTAGTTGCTAAAAGGTATAATCAGATTGAAGGGATTGATTTTGAGGAGACTTTTGCCCCTATAGCTAGACTTGAAGAAATTAGGGTTTTATTAGCCTTTGCCTATTTTAGAGGATTTAAACTGTATCAAATGGATGTAAAAGTGCCTTTTTAAATGGGGTAATTTAATATGATGTTTATGTAGAACAACCTCCAAGTTTTGAAAATTCTAAATACCCAAATAATATATTCAAATTAAAAAAGGCATTATATTGATTGAAACAGACACCTAGGGCTTGGTATCAGAGATTGAGAACCTTCCTACTTAAAAGATCATTTGAAAAAGGAAGTGTGGATACAACTCTCTTTTTAAAAAAATTTGAAAAGGATATACTCATTGTACAAATTTATGTGGATGACATCATCTTTTGATCTTACAAAAAATCTTTGTGATGAATTTTCTAAAACAATGAATGGTTAATTTGAAATGAATCTAATGAGAATTTTAAGCTAATTTCTAGGCTTTAGCATTAAGTAAATTGAGGAGGGTACATTTCTTAGCCAGTCAATGTATGTTAAGGACATCCTCAAAAAGTATGAAATGGACAATATTAAACCTATTAGTACATCTATGAGTTCCTTAGTTCAGTTGGATAAGGATCCTAAGAGAAAATCTATTGATAAATAAAAATTTAGAGGGATAATTGGATCTTTGCTTTACTTGACAGCTAGTCAGCCCGATATTATATTTAGTGTCTATTTGTGTGCTAGATTTCAATCAGATCCAAAAGAATCATATTTGACAGCAGTAAAAAGAATTTTAAGATATCTATTAGGAACTCATAACTTAGGAATTTGGTATCCTAAGTTTAGCTCTTCATTTGAAATAATTTGTTATTCAGATTCTAACTTTGCAGGTTGTAGGGTGGATAGAAAGAGCACTTCTGGAACATGTCAGTTTATTGGAAATTCTTTAGTCTCTTGGTCCAGTAGAAAACAAAATTTACTAGCCCTATCTACTGCTGAAGCTGAATACATTACATTAGAAAGTTGTGTGGCACAAGTACTTTGGTTGAAATAACAGTTGATTGATTTAGGATTAACTATAGGCACTATTCTAATTTATTGTGATAACACTAGTGTTATTTGCATTTTAAAAATTCTATTCAACATTCAAGAACCAAACATATAGACATCAGGCATCATTTCATAAGGGATCATGTATCCAAAGGAGAAAATGAACTCATTCATATTTCTACAGAAAATCAACTTGCAGACATTTTTACAAAACCTTTATCCTTTGATACTTTCAGTGCATTAAGACTAAGGCTTGGTGTGATCGATTTGAATGCATAATTAAAATGATCCTGTAATATTGATGTATATTTTTTTTTCTAGTTAGTATTTTTATGTGTATCTTTGAGTTTATGATTTTCTATATTTTGAGTTTGTGTTTTTATTTTTCATTTTCTAATTGAGTTTGTGTTTTAGTTTTATAAAATTCTCACACCTAGATTTTTGAGTGCATGTTTTGAAAAATTGAGTTAAAATTGTCCAGGATGAAATTAATTTCATACGGGACAAATTATGTAGTGTGTTAACTATCAGATTTGAACAGCTTGCGTAGAGTTTTTTAGTTTTTATTTTTGCACTTCGTATGTATAATTGTCACGATCATCTAGACAAACTTTTCAAATGATTGTACAATTGATGGATAGTTAAACGGATAAGGTCATTTTTAATATTCATGATTGTACGTACGAACCTTTGGTTCGAACAGACGAACGTTTGGCGATTCGATGTGGGGGGACAGTTTAAACTGCCATCAAAATGATATATAATGTCTGATTGTCCAGGATGAACACATGTTATTCTTTACAATCATTTGGTCAAAAGTCTGTACGAAAGGACGCATTGTTACTTGTGTGGCTATGAAAAACAGTTTCATTTTTGGACTCATTCATTCGTCCATACAAAATTTTTTCGTACGAGACGAAATTATTTTTGTCTGTATGAAAATAGTTTTTCCATTAAATTGAAGGCTTTTGAACTCAAATTTCAACACTTCAAACATCCCTTTCAAACACTTTTTCACTTATATCTTCTCTATGGCAAGTTCTAGCAAAAGGCAAAAGGTTCTATCCAAGGGTCCACACAAAAACACTAGTGATAACTTTCTGTCTAAGGCCAATTAAGAGTCATTTCTTAGATTTGTCTCTGCTAAGATCACCCCTTCTAGAGTTCTTCTTCAAGAACAATTGACTTTTAAGGTAATGAATTTGTTTACTTCCACTCAATTTGACCTTATTCTCACACTAGTCTACTTCTACAATAAAGAGATATTTCACTACTTCCTAGCAAACATGTCTTTCAATTTTGACCATTATGTGATTAGCTCATATGTTTTTAAAAAGAAAGTAGAAATCACAAAAGCAGACTTAGGAATTTTTCTAAACTTAAGGACTGAAGGGATTAGAGCCCATACCTTGACCACTACTTCTGATTTTGACTAGACTGAAATTAATTAAGTGATTAGAGGAATTATATTTAAGGAGCATATGCCTAAAGTGTCCTCTCTTATTCGCAATGCTCGTTTCATCCAGCATGTTCTTCAAACTTTCATAATTCTTAAAGCTGGTGATAGAGTCAACATTACTCCTCTTCTTTCTACTGTGACCTATTTGATTATGACTGACCAACCTATAGATGAAGCCCAACTAATTCTTAACTATCTTTATGGACTTTCTGAAATTGGTCATGTCGCCCATACAAGAAAGAAGAACATTGCCTTAGGACATATTGTTGCCTACATTTTGGAGAAGAAGTATGAATTGGTTCTTCCAGTTCAAGATTTTGAAGAACCTCTCTACTACAATGACGGATCTTTTAGAGTAATCTTCAATAAAGATGAACCACATAAAACACATGTTATTAGTGACTCAGAGGAGGAACCTGAACCTGCACCTGCTAGTGAACCAAATTACCAAGATTTAATTCATAGATTTGATCGTTTAGAGTCTCATTTTGATCAAAGATTTGATCAAATTGAAACTCACTTACAGCAGCAGGATGTTCAGTACAATCAAGACATGGGATATATATGAGAATAGATAAATGATAAAATTTCAAATATGCTTATGATAAGCAGTTATTTTAATTTCTTCAATACTGTACCTCCTCCTCCTCCAGATCAGGGCCCGTCAGAGTGATTCATGTAGTTGCTTATGATCTTTTTTTAGTTGATGCGATTGTACTTTGATAGTTTGTGATGTGATATATTTTAGTTATGTGTTAGTTTTCATTTATGTTTTAGCATTTATATTTTATGATGTATTGATATCATTTCTCAAAATTGTAATATTCATTATCATGATATCAATATAAGTTATCTTGTCTTGGTTTTAATTTTGTGATGAAATATATGTTAGCCTATATGAAAATCTCTAAAAAAATTTATCTTAAGAGTGCTTTACCTTGAAGTGCAATACAAAATTAAATTCATTAGAAAAATCAAAATTTTCTAAATTTAAGTTTTGCTTATAACTTGATATAATTAAGAATGTCAATTACATATCTCTTATTAGACTACATTAATGTTTAATATTATTATTGCAATTGTCATGTTTTCTTATTTTGTATTTCACTTATTAATAAATATTGCTGTACTTAGAAAACTTTGAAATTTTTTATTATTGATTTTGGAAAGATCAAGATTACTCTTGAAAAATGTACAAATGTACAAAAATCAAAAGGAATGTGTAATGATTCACAATTTGAAAAAGAGGTACAAAATATGCCCACAAGTAAGAAGATACACAAAAATGTGCCACAAACTATTGAAAAAGATGAGCAAAGTGCCACATGTAGTAGTTATTTCTTTCCACAATCTTTCAATCTCTTAATTCAAATTGATCTTCTATACATCTCTATTTTGTATTGAAAATTGAAATATATAAATTTTATATTCATCCTTTATGCACTGATATTCTTTATCTTAATGTCTAAATTGATTTATGTTTTTGATATATCCTTTTTATTATCGATGTTATATCTCTTCTTAAATTCTATGAATCATTTTATTTACCTAATAATTTGATTTTTTTTGTAAAATTTATTTCAATCACTTTCAATGATCAATTATCAAAGGATTATCATATGACCGCTTATATTTATGTTCTTTTTCTTCTTCTCTTTTTGATGTTGTCAAAAAGGGGGAAAAATAATGTTTGCATTATTTTAAGTTATCATGTTATTTTTTATTATCGTATTGTTTTTGTATCATATTTTTTCAAAAAAATTTAAAAAAAAAAAAGAAAAGAGAGATATATTTGTTGTGCATTGCCTCCTTATTTTCAAATGTTCATTAATTCATGGGGAGTTTAGGAGATTCTTAGAAATTGAAAATTATACAAACAATAATTGTTTTTCCATCATCGAAAAGGGGGAGATTGTTAAGAGAGTTGCTATTTGCATGGTTTATCTTCTTACAACTTGTATAGTTTTGGTTATTCCAAATATTATTATTTTAAGATTTATTTTCTCCTAACACTTCTTGGAAAAATTTTTTTTGCTCTTGTGTGGACTAACATTTCAGGATAATCTAACTCCGGACTAATTAAGACTTCAAATCAAAATTCAGCATGAGATAGTTTGTAAACTGAAGTTTGTAATTTTTATTGTAACTAAGTTTGAGAAAATATGATTTTAATTTAATAAGCTTAGAACACACACTTGGGGAGATCTTTAAAAATCACACTAATTGTACGGGATGAACCTTGTTCGTACGGGATGATCAAGTTAGTTAATCCCCTCGGAAGAGCAATGAAACGAACAGGAAGTAATAAAATTTTTCTAAGTCTTGATCATCCAAACAAATTTCTCAATTTGTCCCGGGATGATCTGCTCTGGATTCTCACTTTGTACTGAATAGTCCAGACCATTCATCTTGTTCGAGCCAAGACAGAATGCTCTCTGGAAAATTTTCATCCAGACGAAATCCTATTCATCCAAGGATGAAATACTCTCTAGAAAATTTTCATCCAGACGAGCTCCTATTAGTCCTAGGATGAAATGCTCTCTGGAAAATTTTTGTCCAGATGAATGCCCATTCATCCCAGGATGAAATGCTCTGTCTTTTGAAATTTTGGTAACATCCTGTAGTTTGTTGAAACCAATCCATGAAATTAATATTTGTACTAGACGAACATAGTTTGTATGGGATGATGATCGGGTACAAAGTCAGTTGATACCTATTTACATTGGGTATGTATGCAACTGATTTAAGTAGATTCATATGGGACGATCTGACGATGGTACGGGACGATCCACTATGTGCAGACTTGAAAATCAGTAGTCTTTAGACAATTTTTCTTATCTTTCCTATATAAAGTCCAAATAAAATTGTCTCTTAATCTTTTTACCTACTGATCTTCGTGTCAACTGAAGGGGGAGTGAAGGAGAGAGTGTGAGAGAGTGTTAGAAGGAGGATTCTTACTACTAGAGCATGAAAGATTCACTTGGTACTCAAAGATAAGAATCTCAACTTGTGATATGTAATTACTTCACACATTTCTCTCGTCCTTCTAGATTTCTTGTGAGAAAATTTGTCAAGGAGATCCTATTCTCTACCGACACTTGGAGAGTGTGAACAATCAAAGGGTTCTTTGCCAACACTTGGAGAGTGTGACCAGCCGAAGGGTTCTCTGCCTACACTAAAGAGAGTGTGAACAACTGAAGGATTCTCTGCCTACACCGGGAGAGTGTGAAAGGATGGACGGTTCTCTGCCAACACTTGGAGAGTATAAATGGATGATGGTTCTCTGCCAACACTTGGAGAGTCTAAAAGGATGACGGTTCTCTGCCTCACCGGGTAGTGGTGGAAGAGAGTTTTTGTAAAGGTTTCTCCACCTTGCTGTGGGTGCAAAATGAGTGTCACTAGTAGTATTAGTGCAATACTCAGAGGGTGCCTCTGGTGAGTGGATGTAGGTCTTGTTTGATCGAACCATTATAAATCTTGTGTCTTTTTATTTTCCGCTGCATTTACTTTTTCTTTTTTAACTTGTGGTTGAAAAACGTTTTCTACAAAATTCACTAAAGTTATTTTTAGTTTAAAATTTTTAAAAGAATGATAAATTTTAATTACCAATTCACCACCCCCCCCCCTCTTGGTTAGCCACTGGGACATAAGCTTAGGTTTAAACCCCTAATTCATATTAAATAAGTTTCAACACGCACGTACGTCATCCAGAGAACGAATTAGATGGGTCTCATTTTGTCTAGACGAATTCATTAATTTTCTACATGGATCACATTGTACAATGTCATCTTCATACAAACACCATCAAGAGTATGAAAATGTGGGGGCCCTCTTTGTCCTAATGAAGTTGAAAAAATTTCTAACTGTTCGTAGAGTACAAACTTGGTTCGTACTAGATAATCATCATGTACAAAGACATTTTGTACAAATTCACAAAAGGATCATATGCAATAGTTTTTGAACTATTTGTATGTATAAACTAATGATCATAATGTATGATCGTACAAGCTCAAAATGGAAATTTTCAATTTTCTAGATGGCTTTTCGTGTGTTTCATATAGAAGGTCCTTTAAAACTGACATGAAAGATGTTCTTCTTCGTGATTTTTCAAGAGCAAGTAAATGAGTGTATTTGGGAGAGTGTTTGAGAGAGGTTTCTTGTAAGAGAAGTGTGAAGGGTTCACAAGGTTACTCGAAGGTAAGGATCTCTTTATATTTTTTATTACAACTCTTATTTTCTTATTTTTAGTTGCTCGAGAGAATGTCTTTGAAGTAGATGATGGTACTCTACCAACACTTGGAGGATATGAATAGATGATGGTACTCAACTGACACTTGGAGGTTGTGAACAGATGACAATACTCCACCGACACTTAAAGGGTGTAAACAGATGATGGTACTCTACCGACACTTAGAGGTGATGAACAGACGACGGTACTCTGTCAATACTTAGAGGGTGTGAACAGACGATGATACTCTGTCGATACTTGGAGAGTGTGAAATGATGAAGGTACTCTACCGCACCAGGGATAGGTGGAAGAGAGGGAATTTATAAAGGCTTATTCATCTTGCTATGGGTGCTAAAAGAGAGTCACTTTTGGTAATAATGTAATACGCGAAGATTGAGTCTTCAATGAGTGGATGTAGGTCGTGCTTGATCGAACCACTATAAATCTTTGTGTTATTTTATTTTTTGCATTTTTATTTTCTGTAATTTTGTTATTATGGTTGAAAAGCTCATTTCAAAAGATAATCAAAGTTGGAAAGTTATTAAAATGATTTTCTATTAAAAGTCCAAGATAATTTTTTTAATTAGTAATTTCACCCCCCCCCCCCCCTCTCGGTTAGCCTTGGGATAATAACTTAAGTTTAACAGCCTATACAGAATCAAGAAAAGAAAAAATAAACTTTGAAAGAAGTCGTTAAAGCCATATTAGCTGAATATTCATTTCCAAAAAATGTTTAGGCTGAAGCGGATAGTACAGCTTATTATGTTCTTAATTGGTAGATCCAAGTTGAACAAGACACCCTATAAACTTTTTTTAAGGGTAGAACACTTAATCTTTAATATTTGTATGTGTTTGGATGTAAGGTGTTCATTTATAGAAATGGTAAAAACACTTTGCCTAGAAAATAAAAATTTTTTAAGAATCACAAAAAAGAATTGATTTTAGATAAACTAAGTGATGGTATTAGAACTAGGCATGAACTAGAAAAGGAGTGAACAGCTCAACCTTTATTTCAATGATTGAGCTCACTAATATAAATCAAGTGCTTTCTAATAAATTTTAGATTTTGGCCATGCAAGAAGAATTGAATCAATTTGTTAGAAATGATATTTGGGAATAGATTTAAATGAAGAGGATTAAAGTGTTATTGGAACTAAGTGGGTGTTAAAAAATTAAATGAATGATTCGGGGGTGTAGTGGTTAAAAATAAGGCAATATTATTGTCCAAGGGATATAATCAAATAGAAGGAATTGATTTTGAAGAAACCTTTGCCCCTATGGTCAGACATGAAGAAATAAGGGTATTACTAACATTTGCCTATTTTAAAGGTTTTAAATTATTTCAAATGGATATTAAGAGTTCCTTTTTCAATAAGGTGATATAAGAGGATGTTTATGTTGAGTAACCTAAAGGTTTTAAAATTTTAAAATTACCTAATCATGTGTTTAAATTGAAAAAGGTATTGTATGAACTAAAATAGGCCCCTAGGGCATGGTATGAGAGATTAAGCACTTTCCTATAATGAAAGATCATTTGTTAAAGGAAGTATGGAAACCACTTTTCTTAAAAATGGTAGGAGATGATATACTCATTGTTCAAATATATGTTTTAATGATATCTTGTTTGGATCCACTAATAAAATTCATTGTGATAATTTTTTAAAAATAATGAGTAGAGAATTTGAAATGAGTTTGATGGGAGGCTTAAGCTATTTTCTTAGTTTTAGTATAGAATTGAATGAAGATGGAAAATTTCTTAGTCAGTCAAAGTATATTAAGGATATCCTTTAGAAATTTAGAATTGAAAATGCCAAACTAGTTAGTACACCAATAAGTTCTTCAATGCAGTTAGATAAGGACTCTTAGAAAAAATTTGTTGATCAAAAGGAATTTAGAGGAATAATTAGATCATTACTTTACTTGATTGCTAGCAGATCAGATATTATATTTAGTATTTATTAATGTATAATATTTCAAGTTGATCGAAAGGAATCACATATGTTTATTGTTAAGAGAATTATGAGATATCATTTGGGAACTCAAAATTTAGGGATTTGGTATCCTAAGCATAGCTCTTATTTTGAAATCATTAGATATTCTAATTCAAATTTTGTAGGATGTAGGGTTGATCAAAAAATTACTTCTAGAACTTATCAATTCATAGGAAACTCTTTTGTTTCTTAGTCTAGCAGAAAATAGAATTCAGTAGCCCTTTCTACTATTAAAGTATAAAACGTTGCTTTAAGTAGTTGTGTGGCACAAGTTCTTTAGTTAAAATAACAACTAATTAATTTAGGATTTTCTATTGGCCTTATTCCAATTTATTCTGATAATACAAGTATTATATATTTCAAAAAATTTTATTCAACATTCTAGAACCAAGCATATAGATATAAGGCCTCACTTCATTAGAGATTATGTGGTCAAAGGAGAAATTGAATTGCACTATGTTTCTATTGAGAATCAACTTGTAAATATTTTTACAAAACCACTAGCATTTGATATGTTTAGCAATGTAAGAACAAGATTTGGTGTGATTGAACTTAATGCTTAAAGTTGAATTTCTAGAAATTAGATTTGTAATGTATTAATGTGTTTGTTAATTTTCTTTATTTGTTTGTTAGTGTTTGTTTATTTCATTAGTTGTGTATGTTTTTCTTTCATTAATATTGTGTTTTGTGTTTTGTTTTTCATTATTACATGTCATAGATCTTGGGTAATTTGATTTAAAAGTGTTTGTGTTTATAATGTCTTGAGTTTGATTTTTTTTTGTAAAGTACAAACTTTTTCATATTGTATGAATTCTATAGAGTGTATATGATTTTTTTCAGAGTTGAGCCCACGAAATATAGATTTTTAAAGCATATCATAATGCACAATGTCATCATCATCTATACTATCAGTGATTTTTTTGCCTGTACGATTAGGGACATTTATTCAATGTTAGTTATTTTTGTCAGATCGTATATACGAAATTATATTTTGTATATATGATCCTATTATCAGTTTCTATGTGGATGAACATAGCCTTCATATACGATCATTATGATTTTGATTGTCACAGACAAATAGGTGTTCGTTTGTATGATCATATAGTTTAAAAGCCTATAAAAAATGACTCCTCGAGAATGGCAGTTTATGAAAAGTCATTTCATTTTTGGTTGTTTCCAATTATATGTATGAAATAAGTTTCATCATGTATGATTTTAAAATCATACATATGATCGCATTTTTATACTATTTAATAGGACATTTTTTCTTTAAATAGAAAGGTTTTCGATGGTTTTTCATCACAATACTATTTTATCTCATACTATCTCGAGTCTAAGCTGTTAAAATGGCCAGCAGTAGCAAATGTCTATGAATTCTAAGGGCTCATCCTCTTGCTCTTATAGAGTGTTTTGATTAAAAAAAATACATTTAGGTATATATATAGTTTTGAAAAATATTTAATTATCTTTGGGAAGATTAAATTTTGAATTTTAGTTTTGAAATCTAACACAACATTAGGAACGACATATCATCCCAAACGGGAGAATATCATTCACTAATTGGTTCAAATTTCAAAATTTTAAAGTTACCCAAATTATTGTAGTCAAATTCAAAATTGTTTGGCTATGTTAATCTGGATGAAAGATCATTAATTTCATAATCAAATCCATGATAATAATTGATATACCTTTCCAAAGAAAGGAGATATCATTATCGATCGTTTGAAAATGACGATAATGATCGTTATATTTTAAATTTCCCAAAAATAATTAATTAGAGATTTTGAAAGATTTTGATTTCAAAAATTAGATCTGGGTTACTAAATCTCCTACGAGCGCAAGCCCTCGTAATTAATTACATCGTAGGAAATCGAAATTTCCTACGAAAACTCTTGATTAAAATAGCGGTGTAAATTTCATTTAAGATTTTCAAAGCTGTATATCAAAGAAGATAAAGGTTGGAAGTTCAAGTGGGATTGGTTCAAGTTTGAACAGTTATTTTCAGAGTCAGAGGAAGAAGAGTAGGGAATGTTTTGAGATTCTGAATTACTTCAGAAAACACCCCAATCTATCCTAAGTGTTAGGCTTGTATTTGATTGAAAGAAATTTTTAGTTTAAGTGGTTCATTTTATTAGAAATTTGGGATTCAATTCCCAGAAGTTGAGGTCTTATGGCCCGAGCCGGCCTCAGAACCTAAGTCTAAATTAGGCACCAAAAGTTAGCACCCCGAACCTAGCTAATGCAATGAGAATCTGGTCTTACCCCAGCCTGGATTGGGGAGCCAGCTAAACCACCTAAACGATTTAAAATTATGAATCCAGTCTTTTTTAGAGTGGTAGGGACGTTAATTAGAAAAGTATAAAGGAACGGGGTCGACATCTAGAGCAGATCCTTAATTGACCCCTTAGACTTATGTTGGGTATTTGATGTCTAAGTAATGCAATTAAATATTAGACTCTTTTAAATTTGTTGCTAATGCGATGCATGCTAATTGACTCGATTGAATGCAAAATTTGTATGTAGCAGTTTAAAAATTTTGGCTTAGAAAATAGGTTTTTCCCTAGAGATTGCATAACATCCCCTTGACAGATCGGCACCCTCATAGGCCAGGTGGTCTGCCAGAACCCGCAGGCGGGGAGATGCCTAACAAGGTTGAGAAAGTATAATATGAATGCATGAAAAACCATCGGCGACTCCGAGCTTACTTCTTAAGACCGTTTAGAGTTTCTATCTTATCTTAAAAAGTTTTATTTAATTAAAGTAGAAGAATTTTTGACAGACCCCTAAGAGCCTAAATTCGAATTCCATGTCAAATCAAATACGGCATGCAAGTAAAAAGACTAGAAAAGCAGGAGTTCTAATGCAAAATCAATTAAATAAATCAATTAAATTAAATATATCAAATTGAATGTCCATATGGCAAGTGCCACTTATTATTACATCTCAAGAATTACAAGAAATTAAAGTGGCCGGGCACCACTGACTACAACCCGGATTTCTAATCCTAAATCAAATGATTTTGAGACTTGGGATTCTTCTCGTTGTCCAATCCTTCATCTTCTCACGAACATCTTGATTCGTCGGTTCAAGATATCCAAATGGAAAGAAACTCCCCCTTGATCGAGGTGTTATCTTTCCTCTTTGGATATTTGCAAAGTATCCTAATTTGAATTCCAAATGGAAGAAGACTCTCCCCTTTAGGGATGTTTTCACCTCTTTGGAGTTCAAATTGGATATTTATATCCCAATCTCAAATCATTTTAAATAAATACAACCTTAACTGAATTAAATTTACATTGAGAGAAATAAGAAAATCTAGACTCGATCCTGCAAGGTTATCCTAATAATCAACAGTTGTATATTCAATCCCAAGCAGTTATTATATGAAAATTTGAAATACATTTTTTTAGCCACACTTGGCCATGCTCTTTTTATTTAAAGGGGGTCTTAAGCGCGGCAGGTACCTGTGCAAAGAGTATATATATTTTTTTATTAATTGCCCCCTTTAATTTCAGCTCCTTGTATGAGCTTGGCCACCTGCATAAGATTGCACAAGTATAATTCGCTCCTAACCTAGGAGTAAATCTAACGTATAATCAATCACAGAATGCGGGAAGTAAGTAAATAAACACATCAATTCTACACTAGCAAACAACATGCAGTAAAAACTCAAAAACTCGGCACTCAACTGCAGAAAGTAAAACACCGGCCTATCCTAAAACTAGAGTCGGTGATCCTAGCAAACCATCTAAAGTGTGTGAGGAAGGTCGTGTGGTTTCGATGTATCCTAATTAGGATTATTGGTTAAAGTTATCTAAAGTTCGATTGGTTGGAAGGCTTAAGGGATTTAACTTTGAATTCAAATATTAATGGCTTGAGGTTAATTTTAAGACTTACTTAATTATTCGTTGGATATCACCTTTGTTTCACACCGAGGCCGTGAAGTTTATTTCACCTTCCTTGGGGCTAAGTTAATAGCCTCGTAGGCCTGGGTTACCCAGTGGTATCTGGTATAATTGAATATTTTAGGTTGATTAAGGCTTAAGAATTAATGAATTTTATTAAGAATGTTTGGTTGCTGATTTTCAAAGTTGATTAATTTAAGTTTGCCATTAATCGATTCGTGGCGTTGTGCCACCAGGCTCGAGGAACCAGCCTCCTTAGGACACTTAGCCCCGCAGCCCGGAGTAGTCCAGCCGATAAACCAAATTAATGTGGTTAAATTAGAAGTTTCAAAAGGTTAGATAATTGATGATTAATCTATTTTAAGGTTTAACACCCCTTGGAATCCATTCGTGGCATTGTGCCACCAGGCTCGAGGAACCAGCCTCCTTAGGACACTTAGCCCCGCAGCCCGGAGTAGTCCAGCCAATAAACTTCATCATTAGGATGGTTGTTGTATTTTAAAAGATTTGTTGAATGTTTTAAACATTAAGCTAACATTTTCTGGAGTTTTGGAATAATTTTGAATTTTATGAGTTTTTGAATATTTTAATCATTTAATTAAGGGGTTGAAAATTGACTTTTTGATTAAGCTCAAATTCTGGAATGTTTATATTTTATTAAAATACTATACCTTACTACGATCAGTTAAAAGGTAAGTACGTTGAAATCGGATTTTTCTGCATTTTATTACAAAGGTTTGAAGTTTTAAACTAGTTTTAACTACGGTTTGACCAATTTGTTGACTTTTTGAAATATTACAGATTTCTGGAATTAAATATTTTTAATAAATATTAGAGCTTAATAGGAATTGAATTCAAGTGAGTTTGGGTGATTTGGATTTGTCTTGAATTAGTTATGGATATTTGAAGATTTGACTATTTAATGAATTTTTTTTGAAATTTCTTAATTAGAGGGCTTTTTGTGATTTTTCTCCAAATGAATCCCAAACTCCTTGAAATCAACTCCAAAGGTCAGAAATGACCTAAGGAGATATTCCCAAGTGTTTGGGAAATTTTTGGAATTTTAATATTTTTTAATTAATTATATGAATTAAATATTGATTTTCACTTAAAATTAGATTAAGGTTCAAATTGCTGTCGAATAATTTTGATTTTAATTTTCATGGGTTAGGGGTCAAATTATGGTCAGTTAGAGGAGTTAAACATAATTTTTGGACTTAAATATGATTTATTACATTTTTTGGAAGTTTTTAAGGCTTAATTAAGGCTTAAACTTAGGAGAATTAATTAGGGAGCTTAACGACTTCAAAATCAGTAAAATTTTCTCTAATGGCTGAGAGTGTCACTATGTTTGAGATGTTCAAAGTTTAAGTTCAAATGAAATGTATCCTAATCATAATGAATTTTCCAAGTTCTCTAATCAAAGTCCTTAATTTTTGTCCTTACTTGTGTCACTAGGTTCACTAGGTTTGAATCAAGATTTTCACTAACCCTTAACCAAGCATGAAGTAGACACACAATAGCAACCAATTCCTAGATCTAAGAGAGCCTTAGACTAAGTGCGAGTGTGTGCACAACCTAAACATGCAAAGGTTGACATTAATTAGAGTGACGAATTATTGATTAGTGAATAATTAGAATATAATCATTCACTAATCATTCCCCCAATGACTTCTATTCAAACATTTAATCTATACTCAAAACTCCTAAGGGATCCCTCAAATTTTCAAGATTTAAATACATATATATATATTTAAAATAGAATTTAAAGTATATAAGTATATATACTAATATATATATACTCATATATATTTTTTTTTAAATAAAATGATCAAAATATTATCAAAATAAAGAAAATTTTTTTTGAGAGTTCCACTGAACTTTGAAATCAAAATTTACTTTAAGTTTAATTAAAGGTTAATTAAACATTTAAGTATATATAAAAAAAAATACATTTTGAATTAACTTTATTTTAAAACTAAGTATTTAAATAAAAATATTTTTGATTATATTAAAATAAAATTAAATTTTAACTTCTTGAAATAGTTTGAGTTAAAATTGATATTTAATAAATGTTAATTGATTATTAATTTAAAATAATCAAATATTTAAATATAATTAATATTTCAAATTAATTAAAAATAATAATTTTCTGGAAACATTAATATAAAATAAATATATATCTGCTTTATAATTTAAAATTAATTTTTATAAATTTTATTATATTTATTATTTTTTTTTTGAACTGAAAATGATTTAAAAAACAAATTTTAAATCATTTCTAACGTCTGGCGGCAGAAATGCCACGTGGCGCCTCCAGTTTCGTCCAGCAAAACGCGGTGGCGGCGGCTGGGGTCCACACGCTTTCACTTAAACACGTCAGCATCAAACCTCAGCCGTTCGATCGAGCGTGTTTTGATATGAACGGGAGAGATCAGGCCGAACAGAGCTCTCTGCCACAGCTCGGTCCCGCGGTTTAGAGTGACGGTGACATGGTTTGATCCGAACCGTCGGCTAAAGGATTAATGGCCTAGATGCTATGTTATGATTTCACGCAGCAGATGCCGTCCGATCACCCGCCATCCCAAGCGAACGGCTTGGATCAAGCCGAACGGATGAACACGTCGTATGATTGGACCTGCGGCATGAATCAGCCACGGAATGGCGCGATCCGTGCTGTTCATCAAAGAATCGACGGATCAGATCGCGCCTAGTTCAAGCCTACGTGAACTGAAACCTAGAACTAAAGTTTTGGCTCGTTCTCTTGATCTAGTCCATTCAATCAATTGAAATTTTAAACATAGATTGAATAGATGAACAGAAATCATGGGTGTTTGATATAAACATTAAATACGAGTTTAATAAAATGCTAATTAAACCTAGGTGTCCTAAGCTAGGTTTAGGATTTTACCTCAATCCAACCAGTGGACTCGGCAGATCTTTGTTTTTCTGAGCTTGTGGACTGTCCACGTTTAATATTGTAGAAGACTCCTTGAGCTCACAACCCCTGGATCGAGCGCAATGGAAGCTTGGACGGATTGCCTTTGTCTCACCGGAAAGCTCGCCGGAAAGGGTTTTGACCGGCGAGGTTTGAGTGGAGATGTGTTGAGGAGTCTCTAGGGAGCTCAATAGAACAGAGACTTGGGCTTGAGAGGTTGAGAATGGAGAGAGATTGATAGGGTTAGAATGAGAGACATTAGGCCCTTTTTTCCCTATTCAAACATCCCCAAGCCAAATGGATGGCTGGGATGCATCAGGGGGCTCTCCCTGATGAGGGACAAGTGTCCCAAACCGTCAGGTGGCAGGGAGAAAGGCTGGGTAAGGCCCTCCAACCATTGGCTAGCTTTAGGGAAGTGGGGGGGACCATTGCCATTTGAGGCTAAACCAGGACCTAATCCTTGTTAGAGGAGCTCTGAGTGAGCTTTAAACCATAAGGGGGGGTCAGCCTAAAGCAGCCCTAATGGAGGAAAAGGGGTTTAGCACATGATGGTGCTCCCTTGAAGAGGTTTAAATGAAGGTTTGACAATGTTGACCAGTCAACTAGTCAAAGGAGGCTGAGGTGGCAGGTGAGGGAAAATTTAGAATTGCTGGAATGGATTGGTGGGGAATGGGCTAGCTTGGATCAAGCCATTTGAGGCATTTAAGCCTCTTAAAGAGGTTTGTTGACTATGTTGACCAGTCAACTGGTTGACCAAGGGTGAGGTGGCAACCAAAGTGATTTAGGAGATTGATTAAGAAGCATGGAAAGGGTTTGACAAAGATTTAAGTGGATTTGGAACTTAATTCAAAATGGAGGGCCTTAAGGGTTGGTTTGGTCAAACTAGGTTGACTGAGTCAACCAGGTTGACCCAGGATGTGGGTTTGGTCCAGGTGAGTTTGATACAATATTTGAAGTTTGGTAGAGCTGATTCCATGGTTAAATGGTTCATTTAGGTCAAAAGGGCTTAATGGGCCCTTAATGGGCCCCTTTAGCCAAAATTAGTTGACTTGGTCAACCGGCTGGGTTCAAGGTCTGGAAATGGGTTCAATAGATTTCAAATGACATTTCAAGACTAATGGAAGTGGTTCCATGGCCTGGAGAGGTCATTTGGGTCAAAAGGCCTATTTGGACCCTTAAAGGGTCTCTTAGGTCAACTAGGTTGACCTGGTCAACCAGGTTGACCCAAAGCTTGGAAATGGGTCCAACAAGTTTGGTTTGATATTTAAAACTTGTTGGAGGTGGTTGCGTTCAATTCGGAGTTCATTTGGTTTGAAATCACCATTTGAGCCCCATAGGGGTATTTTGGTCATTTTGACCCCTGGTCAACTGGGGGTCAAAGTGGCCTAACCAAAATGCAGTTTACTGTTTAATGAGTTATAATTAAGGGTCTGGAAGTAATTAGAGGCTTTGGTGAAGGCTCTAAGGTCAGAATCTTCATAATGGCAAGTACAGTGGCATAGGCTGTAAATATTTGAAGGTTTTACAGCCTATGGATTTTAATTAAGTTTTTGAGGTTAGAGACCTCAGAATGGGCTCAAATTTGGAGGGTTTCCTCCAGAGACATGTCCCATCAGTATACAACTGACAGACTCTGAATCGGAGGTCATTTGATTGATTTTGAAGTGTTTGAAAATTTGCTGAAAAAGGCTTTTAGGACTTGGCCTTTTAGCATTGGATTTGGGTCTGGATTTTGGATTTGACCTGGATTTTGAGTTTGAAAGTGTGGGCTTGATCATAGGGTCTGGATTAGATCCTAAGTTCATGATTTGTCTAAGATCTGGAGAGATTTTAGGGTCAGGATTGACTTGGATGGGTTCCTAATGACCTCATACAAAAATGAGGTAAACATAGAGATGATAACTTTCTCTCAAAAGAAAATGAGTAAGCCTACGGTCATTACTTCGAAGCTAAGATTACCCCATCTTGTCTCTTAATTCAAAGAGACATTAACTTTCATGCTATGCAAATTTTTGCCTCAACTCAATTCTCTTTTATCCTCACCTTGATTTATTCCTATCATTATGACACTTTCCATATTTTCCTTGTATACATGAGAGTAAATGAAGATCACAATATGATGACTTCTTATGTCTCTAAATAATAAGTTAAAATAACCAAGGAAGATCTAAGCAACTTCCTTCATCTTAGAATCCAAGGGGATTAGGGTACACACCATAACCTCTAAATCCAATTTTGATTCATATAAAATTAATCAAACTCTTAGAGGTATTGTTGCAACACGAGCTCATTAGTTTTATGTTTTTGATGATAACAAACATCTTTATATCTTATAGTATATTTTTTTATATTTGTTTGCGTGTATATTAATATTTCAAGAATACTATGTAACATCAAACAAAGAATCAGAGCTCAAGATTTGGTTAAATAATGTTATGTTGTAAAGGGTTCATAATATTCATTGATGTATTTTTTGATTTCTTGAGTCAAGTCTTGTAAGGGAATATGCTTGCTTGGTGATAATGCACACACACTCATGGGAGTGAGATCTAGTCAAATCCAGAAGATCAAGTTTTGAACTAATTGTTGAGTCTAGTAATTAGGTTGATAAGCCTAAGTAAATGTCCCACGGCTACCAAGAGGGGGGGTGAATTGGTAGTTTTAAAAATTTTAAACCCTCTTAAAATTAAAGTTGAACCGAAATAAAATTTTCTTTTAAAGTTTGTAGAAAAATGTTTTTCAACCACAGAGTTGTTAAAACTGAAATTTAAAATGCGAAAACGTAAAAGCAATAAAGTAAATGACACCAGATTTATAGTGGTTCGGTCTATAACAAGACCTACATCCACTCCTCAGAGGCACCCTCTGAGTATTGCACTAATACCACAAAGTGACTCTCCTTTAGCACCCACAGCAAGGCGGAGAAGCCTGTACAAAACCCTCTTTTCACCACTCCCCGGTGCGGCAGAGAACCGTCGTCCTTTTACATAATCCACAGTGCTGGCAGAGAACCGTCGTCCTTTCACACTCTCCTAGTGTGGGCAGAGAACCGTCGTCCTTTCACACTCTCCTAGTGTGGGCAGAGAACCCTACGGCTGTTCACACTTTCCAAGTGTAGGCAGAGAACCTCCTTCCTTTTACACTCTCCTAGTGTAGGCAGAGAACCCACGTCTGTTCACACTCTCCAAGTGTCGGCAGTGAACCGGACCTTCTTGAATGATCTTCTCACAAGAATCTAGAAGGAAGAAAAGAAAAGAGTGAAGAAATCCAATTTCACAAGTAGAGATTCTTACCTTTGCAATCCAAGTGAAGCCTTCTCGCTCCAATGGTAGGAATCCTCCTTTGAATGCTCTCTTCCACTCTCCCCTTAGCTATTCTCTCAATAGGCACGAAGATCAAATGACAAAAAGATTGGGTGGCAGTCTAATTTGAAGTATTTATACAAAAGACATGAAAAACCGCCCAAAAACTGCAAACTTTCAATTCTGTACGCAGTGGATCGTCCCGTACGATCCTGGATCGTCCTGGACGATTTTACTTAAACGATCTGAACGACCCAATTTGTATATGTGTACGAAATGACTTTGTACAGCTGATCGTCCTGTACGAACTAGGTTCGTCCAGTACGAACGGTTATTACAAGGTCGGTTCTAGAAACTGCTGAAAACTGTCCTAAGTCGGTTTATCGTTTGGACGAAAATATGTTCGTCTGGACGAAAATTTTCGAGAGAGCCGATCGTCCTGGACGATTATTTATTTCGTCTGGACGAAAATTTTCCAGAGCGCCCATCGCCGGGGACGATAATTTGGTTTCGTCTGGACGAAAATTTTCCAGAGAGCTGTTCGTCCGGTACGATATTTATTTTCGTCTGGACGAAAATTTTCCAGAGCGCCCATCGCCGGGGACGATATAAAAATTCGTCCTGGACGAATAGGACTTAGAAAAATTTTTCGAAGCAAGTTCCTATTCGTTCCAAATGCTCTATAGGAGATAACTGACAGATCGTCCAGTACGATATATATCGTCCTGTACGATCAGTATAGAATTTCAAGATCTCCTTAGTTTGTGTGTGTGAGATTTTATTCACTCAATTACAATCACTCCCTTTCAAAATTAATTCAAAGAAAAGACAAACTTCAAATAAACAAAATTTCTCATGTTGAATTTGATTTGAAGTTTTTGTAGTCTGGAGTCTGATTTTCCTGAAATGTTAGTACACACAAGAGCAAGTGCAAATCTTCTGAAATTATTAGGAGATAACTATTCATTTGAACAATAATGTTTGGAATCATCAAAACTACATAAGTTGCACAAATATAAATCATTCAAATAGCAACTATTCAAACAATCTCCCCCTTTTTGATGATGGCAAAACAATTATTATTAGTATGGTTTCAAGTTAAAACAAAATCTCTTATCTCCTAAACTCCCCCTGAATTTATGAGTACATTAAAATAAGGAGGCATTAAAGAACAATATTTTTGTTTTTCAAAAATTTTAACACAGAAAACACAAATAACAAAAACAAAAACAATATTTGTGTTTTTAACAGAAAACACAAATCACAAAACAAAAACACAAACACAAACATAATAATTTCTCCCCCTTTTTGACAGCAACAAAAAGTGAAGAAAATACGCAAGAAATGTAAATAATAATATGAAATTCATTGTTAAAATTTTAATCTAAATTGTGATTTGACATAGGGTATGCAATTTTAAACTAAAGATATTGGTCAATCATAGAAATTCATAAAATTTATGAAATGATATAACATTGTAAGTAAGAAGAATTTATCAAAGACATGATTCAATTTAGACATTTTGATTATTGAAAATCATTACAAGTGAGATGTAAAAAAAAATTCTATATTTCAAAGTTCAATAGAATATAAATGAACATTAGATCAACTTGAATTAAGAGATTAAACGAATTTGGAAAGAAGAGAATTACCTCATGTGGTGCTTTGCACATCTTTTCAAAGTTTTGGAGCACATTTTTGTGCATTTGTCTTTGGTTGGGCTTATTTTGTGCCTCTTTTTCACTTTGCAAATTTTTGCGAATCCCTTTTGATTTTTGTACATTTATACAATTTTCAAGAGTAATTTGACCAATTCTTTCCAAAATTTATAATCTAACATTTCAAATATTTCTAGGTGCATAAATATCATTTGAGCATAGAAATACAAAATAAGATAACATCAAAATTGCAATAACAATATTAAATTTTATGTAGTCTAAATGAATAGACATGAATTTAAAAATTCTAAATACAACAAGTTATAGACAAATTATAAATTTAGAAAGCCTAGATTTTCTTAATATAAATAATCTCACATTACAATCAAATTTAAGCACAATGTAGATTAAAAACAATATTAATGAAATTCATAAAGATTAGCCTCATTTCAAAACAAATCTAAGATAAACAAACTTTCAATGATTAAAAAGAAAATTACATAAAAACATTGAACTTAAACAAAAAACATAACAACAATCACAATAACACATATTTGATAAAAAAAAAACAACAAAACAAAAAATACAACAGACACACATAAAAAACTTCTACTGTTCTGGAGGAGGAGGAGGAGGAATCCCGCCAAAGAGGTTGAAGTAGGAGGCCATCAACATTACATTGGTATTTATTTCATGAACTTCATCTCTAATATTACCAATGTCATGTTGCTGCTGCGTAAGGTGAGCATCAAATTGATCAAACCTTTGATCAATGTGAGTCTCTAGTCTATCAAATCTCTCAATCAGATTCTGGTAATCTGATTGAGAAGCAGAAGCTTTCACTCCTTCTTCTTCTTCTTCTGAAGCACTGTCATGTGCTTTTTCTTTTTCTTTTTCCTCCCTGAAGAGCAGTCTGAAAGATGCATCGTTGTAATAAACTGGCTCTTCATATTCCTCATCAGGATGGACTATATTGTACTTCTTCTCCAAAACATAAGTAATCAAGTGCCCTAAAGAAATATTCTTCTTCCTCTTCTGATCAGGATGTCCTATTTCTGAAAGCCCATAGATATGATCTAGGATGAGTTGGGCTTCATCAATAGGTTGTCTTTTCATGATTAAAAAAGTTAGACAAGAGAGGAGAGGAGTTATGTTTATTCTATCACCAGTTTTAGGAATAATTGAGGATCTAAGGATATGCTGGATGATTCGGGCATCTTGGGTCATACCGGCCACTCTAGCAACATGATTATCAATTCCATTTTCTCTAATTACCCTATTGATTTCATACCAATGGAAGATGTTTTCTGACATTAGGGTGTGGGCTCTATATCCTTCAGTTCTTAGGTTTAAAAATGCACCAAGATCGTGCTTGGTGATCTCAACTTTTTTCTTAAAAACAAAAGAACTAATGATAGAGTGGTCAGGATTGAAACTCATGTTGGCTAGGAAGTAATGGTAGGTTTGCTTATTGTAGAGGTGGACAAGAGAAAGAATGAAATGAAATTGGGTTGAGGCGAAGAGGTGTAATACCCGAAATTTCAACTCCGTTTGGATAAGAATGCGAGACGGAGTGATTTTTGCAGAAGCAAAACGAGGAAAAGATTCCTCATTTGCTTTGGAAAGGAAGTTGTCTGGAGCATTCCTGTTGGGTTTCTTCACCAAAACTTTTTGTCTTTTGCTAGAGGAGGCCATAGTTGATTTGATGTAGAAAGGGATTGAAAAAGATGTTTGAAAGTGTGATTGTCAAGTTTGAAAGCCCTCATATTTAAAGAAAAACGATATGTTCGTCCTGGACGAAAATATTCGTCCTGGACGAAAAATTATCGTTCGTCTGGACGAAGTAATTTCGTACAGACGATCCAATTCGTCCAAAATGTAACGGCTTTTCGTATTCAACACAACTTACGATGCGTCCCTTCGTACAGGCTTTTTGACTTGACCGATCGTACATACAAAAATATTTCGTACAGACGATCAGAAAGCGTTTCGTTTTAATGACTCTTGAAAACCGTCCCCTACAATGAATCGACACATGTTCGTACATACGAAAAAAAAATTTCGTACAGACGAAATTCGTATTAAAAACTGTCTTATCCACTCAACCGCTGCATTCAATCGTCCCGATGTTTGAGAAAAAGAAAAAATTCGTACTGGACGATCACAGATCGTACAGACGATCCAATAAAAAACTACTCTCAAAACGGTTTAAATTCGTGCAAACTGTTTCTTAAAACATCGTCCCGTACGAAAAAAATTTCGTCCTGGACGATTTCCTCCAAAAAAAAATTTTTGATTTTAAATTTTTTAATTTAACAAAAACAACTAAAACAATCAAAAACACAGAAAACATAAGACAAAAATCATAAATCCAAAAACAATTCATACAAAAACACAAAATTCACAAAATCACAAAAACAAAACACAACAAGTATCAATGTTGCAAAGACATTTTGGTTAAGCATTCAAATCAATAACACCAAGCCTTGTTCTTAAAGTACTGAATGTATCAAAGGCTAAAGGTTTTGTAAAAATGTCTGCAAGTTGATTTTCAGTTGAAACATGTATGAGTTCAATTTCTCCTTTGGATACATGATCCCTTATGAAATGATGCCTTATATCAATGTGTTTGGTTCTAGAATGTTGAATAGGATTTTTGGAAATGCAAATAGCACTAGTATTGTCACAATAAATTGGAATAGTGCCTATAGTTAATCCTAAGTCAATCAACTGTTGTTTTAACCAAAGTACTTGTGCCACACAACTTCCTAATGCAATGTATTCTGCTTCTGCAGTAGATAGTGCCACTGAATTTTGTTTTCTACTAGACCATGAAACTAATGAATTTCCAATGAATTGACATGTTCCAGAAGTGCTTTTCCTATCCACTCTACAGCCTGCAAAGTCAGAATCTGAGTAACCAATAATTTCAAATGAAGAGCTAAACTTAGGATACCAAATTCCTAAGTTTTGAGTTCCTAGTAGATATCTTAAAATCCTTTTCACTGCTATCAAATGTGATTCTTTTGGATCTGATTGAAATCTAGCACATAAGCAAACACTAAACATAATATCTGGTCGGCTAGCAGTCAAGTAAAGTAAAGATCCAATTATCCCTCTAAATTTCTTTTGATCAACAGATTTTCCCTTAAGGTCTTTATCTAACTGAACTGAAGAACTCATTGGTGTACTAACAGGTTTAGCATTGTCCATTTCATATTTTTTGAGGATGTCCTTAATATATTTGGTTTGACTAAGAAAAGTACCTTCCTCAAGTTGCTTAATGCTAAATCCTAGAAAGTAATTTAAATCTCCCATTAGACTCATTTCAAATTCACTACTCATTGTTTTAGAAAAATCATCACAAAGATGTTTATTTGAAGATCCAAAGATGATGTCATCCACATAAATTTGAACAATAAGTATATCCTTTCCAATTTTCCTTAAAAAGAGAGTTGTATCCACACTTCCTTTTTCAAAAGATCTTTCAAGTAGGAAGGTGCTTAACCTCTCATACCAAGCCCTAGGTGCCTGTTTCAATCCATATAATGCCTTTTTTAATTTGAAAACATGATTTGGAAATTTAGAGTTTTCAAAACCTGGAGGTTGTTCTACAAAAACATCTTCTTCAATTACTCCATTTAAAAAGGCACTTTTGACATCCATTTGAAACAATTTAAAACCTTTAAAACAGGCAAAGGCTAGTAAAACCCTAATTGCTTCAAGTCTAGCTACAGGGGCAAAAGTTTCCTCAAAATCAATTCCTTCAATTTGGTTATACCCCTTAGCTACTAATCTAGCCTTATTTCTAATGACTACTCCTGAGTCATTCATTTTATTCTTGAACACCCACTTGGTTCCAACAACACTTTGATCTTTTGGCCTTGTAGTTAGTTCCCAAACTTTATTTCTTACAAATTGATTCAACTCTTCTTGCATGGCCAATATCCAAAATTCATCTGATAGTGCTTGATCAATGTTAGTGGGTTCAACAATTGAAATAAAGGCTGAATGATTGACTTCCTTGTTTAATCCACGCCTAGTTCTAACACCCTCACTTGGTTCACCTATGATTAATTCCTTTGGGTGGTTTTTAGAAAATCTCAAATCTCTAGGCAAAAGGTCTTCTCTTTCTAAATTTTCTTCCACATTTTCTTCCAAATTTAATCTATCAATATTTTGGGAGTTTTCTTCAATTTCTTCTTCAACAACTTTTGGCTCTTCCATGTTTCCATTTTCATCAAAAACAACATGTGTGGTTTCTTCAATAACTAAAGTTCTTTTGTTGAATACTCTATAAGATTTTCCAACACTTGAATATCCAACAAAAATTCCTTCATCTGATTTTGGATCAAATTTTCCTAAGGCAGATTTTCCATTATTATGTATGAACACCTTGCAACCAAATACATGCAAATGAGACAAATTTGGTGTTCTTCCTTTTAGCAACTCATAGGGTGTTTTATTCAAATTAGATCTCACATTCACCCTATTCAGAATATAGCATGCAGTGCTAACCGCCTCAGCCCAAAAATATCTAGGAAGAGAGTATTCTGCTAACATTGCTCGGGCGGCTTCTATTAATGTTCTGTTCTTTCTTTCAACTACTCCATTTTGTTGAGGAGTTCTAGGTGCAGAAAAATTGTGATCAATCCCCTTTTCTTTACAGAAATCTTCAAATCTTTCATTTTCAAATTCTCCTCCATGATCACTTTGTATAGAAATTATTTCACATCCTAGTTTTCTTTGTATCCAAGTTGAAAAATTTCTGAATTCCTTAAATGATTCACTCTTATGAAAAAGAAATTTAACCCAGGTGAATCTTGAAAAATCATCTACTATAACAAATCCATATACCTTTCCTCCTAGACTAACAGTGCTTACTGGTCCAAAAAGATCCATGTGTAGAATTTCTAAAGGTTTACTTGTCCTAAGATCTTTAATGGACTTAAATGAGGACCTCACTTGTTTTCCTAATTGACATGCATCACACAGATGGTCCTTAGTAAAGTCTAGTTTAGGTATTCCTCTCACCAAATTCTTTTGGGTAATTTTTCTAAGATTTTTCATACTAGAATGACAAAGTCTCCTATGCCAAAGCCACGATTCATCAGAAACAGTTTTCAAACAAAAAGCAGTAGGAGATTGAATACAATTTAAATCTAGCATGTAAACATTGTTCACCCTTTTTCCATTTAAAACAATTTTTCCATTTAGGCTAATTATACAGCTAGTAGGTAAAAATTTTACATTATAGCCCTTATCACATAGCTGACTTATGCTAAGCAAATTATGTTTCGAGCCTTCAACTAATAAAACATTATCTATGAAAAAGTTTTTCAAATTTCCAATCATACCTGATCCAACCACTTTCTTTGTGGTATTATCTCCAAGTGTAACCTTGCCTCCACTCCTGGCTTCCAGCGTTATGAATTGAGCAGTATCTCCAGTCATGTGCTTAGAACATCCGCTGTCCAGGTACCATATACTCTCACGAGGTCTTGTGTGAGAGTATACCTCTTCTTGATCTGATTGTTCAGCTTTATCTGCCATCAAGCAAAGGTTGGTGACTTCTTCTTCTTTTTCAGTCTCAGATGAGTCTGAAGCTGAGTCCGCCCAAAAAGCCTTTTGAAACTTCTTCTTGCCCTTCTTTACCATTGGTTTCTCCTCTACCTTCTCCTTGCTAGGAGAGGCTTTGAGTTTTGGACAATCAGTCTTTATATGACCTGGTTTCCTGCATTCATAACAAATCACTTCATTAGAAACCTTGCCATTTCTGTTATACTTACCTCTATTCCATTGCTGGCGTCTCTTCTGCTTCCTCTTTAAAAAGCTTTTGAATTGTCTAGTCATCAGTGCTATATCATCTTCATCCTCAGGTTGTGAGTGTTCACTTTCTGACTCTTCCACATTTAGTGCAATATTCTTGTCCTTTCTTGGTTCACCTGCATCAATCTTTCTTTGACTTACTCCTTGCTCGTAACCAATGAGTGAACCAAGAAGATTGTCAATAGAATAAATGTTCAGATCTTTTGACTCTGTAATTGCAGTAATTTTAGCATCGTATGCAGTAGGTAAACAACGAAGAATCTTATTAACCATTTCAGCATTAGTTAATTCCCTACCAAGTGCATGCAAAGAGGTGACAATTTGAGTGAATCTTGTGTACATGTCAGATATTGATTCATTAGGTTTCATGCGAAATAATTCGTAGTCATGTAACAAGATATTGAGTCTTGATTGCTTAACCTCATTTGTCCCTTCATAAGTAATACAAAGTCTATCCCATATGTCTTTTCCGCTTTTACAAGTAGAAACTCGCATGTAGTCTTCAGATTTTAAAGCACAAAAGAAACTATTTAAACATTTTGCATTTAATTGTGCTAAGTCACGTTCTTCTATAGTCCAATCTGCATAGGGTGTATCTACCCTATTTCCATCAACTAATCTAGTTGGTTTTGTGTAACCTTCCTGGACTAACATCCACATGCGATAATCAAGTGACTGTAAGAAAGTAGACATGCGTGTTTTCCAAAAATCAAAAGGAATATTGTCAAACAGTGGAGGTCTAGTGATAGAGTAACCCTCAGGTGTGTTTCGGTTTCCAAATGTAGCCATCTACGTTAATCAAAAAGTAGTTCAAACTTATGATTTTGAAACAATGCTCTGATACCACTTGTTGAGTCTAGTAATTAGGTTGTTAAGCCTAAGTAAATGTCCCACGGCTACCAAGAGGGGGGTGAATTGGTAGTTTTAAAAATTTTAAACCCTCTTAAAATTAAAGTTGAACCGAAATAAAATTTTCTTTTAAAGTTTGTAGAAAAATGTTTTTCAACCACAGAGTTGTTAAAACTGAAATTTAAAATGCGGAAACGTAAAAGCAATAAAGTAAATGACACCAGATTTATAGTGGTTCGGTCTATAACTAGACCTACATCCACTCCTCAGAGGCACCCTCTGAGTATTGCACTAATACCACAAAGTGACTCTCCTTTAGCACCCACAGCAAGGCGGAGAAGCCTGTACAAAACCCTCTTTTCACCACTCCCCGGTGCGGCAGAGAACCGTCGTCCTTTTACACAATCCACAGTGCTGGCAGAGAACCGTCGTCCTTTCACACTCTCCTAGTGTGGGCAGAGAACCGTCGTCCTTTCACACTCTCCTAGTGTGGGCAGAGAACCCTACGGCTGTTCACACTTTCCAAGTGTAGGCAGAGAACCTCCTTCCTTTTACACTCTCCTAGTGTAGGCAGAGAACCCACGTCTGTTCACACTCTCCAAGTGTCGGCAGTGAACCGGACCTTCTTGAATGATCTTCTCACAAGAATCTAGAAGGAGGAAAAGAAAAGAGTGAAGAAATCCAATTTCACAAGTAGAGATTCTTACCTTTGCAATCCAAGTGAAGCCTTCTCGCTCCAATGGTAGGAATCCTCCTTTGAATGCTCTCTTCCACTCTCCCCTTAGCTATTCTCTCAATAGGCACGAAGATCAAATGACAAAAAGATTGGGTGGCAGTCTAATTTGAAGTATTTATACAAAAGACATGAAAAACCGCCCAAAAACTGCAAACTTTCAATTCTGTACGCAGTGGATCGTCCCGTACGATCCTGGATCGTCCTGGACGATTTTACTTAAACGATCTGAAACGACCCAATTTGTATATGTGTACGAAATGACTTCGTACAGCTGATCGTCCTGTACGAACTAGGTTCGTCCAGTACGAACGGTTATTACAAGGTCGGTTCTAGAAACTGCTGAAAACTGTCCTAAGTCGGTTTATCGTTTGGACGAAAATATGTTCGTCTGGACGAAAATTTTCCAGAGAGCCGATCGTCCTGGACGATTATTTATTTCGTCTAGACGAAAATTTTCCAGAGCGCCCATCGCCGGGGACGATAATTTGGTTTCGTCTGGACGAAAATTTTCCAGAGAGCTGTTCGTCCGGTACGATATTTATTTTCGTCTGGACGAAAATTTTCCAGAGCGCCCATCGCCGGGGATGATATAAAAATTCGTCCTGGATGAATAGGACTTAGAAAAATTTTTCGAAGCAAGTTCCTATTCGTTCCAAATGCTCTATAGGAGATAACTGACAGATCGTCCAGTACGATATATATCGTCCTGTACGATCAGTATAGAATTTCAAGATCTCCTTAGTTTGTGTGTGTGAGATTTTATTCACTCAATTACAATCACTCCCTTTCAAAATTAATTCAAAGAAAAGACAAACTTCAAATAAACAAAATTTCTCATGTTGAATTTGATTTGAAGTTTTTGTAGTCTGGAGTCTGATTTTCCTGAAATGTTAGTACACACAAGAGCAAGTGCAAATCTTCTGAAATTGTTAGGAGATAACTATTCATTTGAACAATAATGTTTGGAATCATCAAAACTACATAAGTTGCACAAATATAAATCATTCAAATAGCAACTATTCAAACACTAATAGTACTAGACAATTTTGGATCGTCCAGGACGATCCTTTATGATCTTGAAAAATAGTCACCAATGATAATTTAGGCAAGATTTTAAGATTTAATTTTTATTATAATCATCCAAGATGATCTAGATCATCCAGTACAATTAATACAAATGCCTAAATTGATCCAGTGATTAGGGGATTAATTATGGTTAAATTTTTCAATCTGATCATCTTGGATGATCTGTATTTCATACTGGATGATGTTTGCTGACATACTTGATTTCCTAAATCGTCTAAGCTGAAATACCATAATTTTTCTTCCAATCATCCCGGATGATCCACAATATCGTCCTAGATGATCTGTATAATTTTGTACTAATCATCCTAGACTATCCTAATATCGTACGGGATTATCAGGTCAAATTTTAATCATCATACAAGATGATCATGCGATCGTCCAGGATGATTTTTTGCACCAAAATTAAGTTTTTAGGGTTTTTTTGAAGCTCTCTTTTTAAGCAAATCATACAGAATGATCCTTCGATCATCTTGGATGATATATGGTGCCAAAATTTAGTTTTTAGAGTTTTCTGAAGCCCCCTTTTAAGTGCATCGTACGGGGCAATCCCGCGATCGTCCTGGACAATAATGTCAGTTTGGTGCATTTAAGAGCCTTTTTAAAGCCCTTCTATTTAAGCTTTGTCAAAGCACTTGTAAAGTTTCTTTGGTAGCCATTGAGGCTTCGTTTCTTATAGAAAAAACATGACGAGAAAGCTTAAAAGGGAGAGAGGAAAGGGTGGAGTTTGAGAGAGGGAGAGGATCCTTGGAGGGGGTTTCAAGGGAGTATGGAGGGGTTTCACACGGTTGCTCCGGCAAGCTTGAGCCTTAGTATCATCTAATTCAAGGCTTGTCTTGAGGAAAGTTCTGGGAACAAGAAGATCTCTTTTTTGTTAAGGGACCGGACTACTCTGTCGCACCAGGGAAGATGGAAGTGATTTTGTAAGGGCTTCTCCGCCTAGCTGTGGGGGATAAATGAGAGATACTATGTTTAGTGCCATACTCAGAGGGTGCCTCCGAGGAGTTGATGTAGGTCAAGGTTTGACCGAACCACAATAAATCTAGTGTGTTCTTTCCTTTATTATTTCTGTATTAAATTTCCACACTTTGATTTTCTTTGTGGTGAATTTTGCTTTAGTTTGAGTTTGTGTTTTGATCATGAAAGATTTTTTAAAATACTAATTCACCCCCCCCCCCCCCCCCCCCCCCCCCCTCCTCTTAGTTAGCCTTGGACTAGTTCATAAGGGCTTAATATCCCTAACGAACTTTTAAGTGATATCAGAGCGGAATTCATAAAATCTAATTTTTGAAAACTTTTAAATATTGATCCATGGCTAATTTTTGTAATCGTAATATTATGGAAGGATATTCAATCACTCAACCACTTTTATTTAAAAATATTACTTTTAAATTTTATAAAATTCACAAGTCTACTTTCTTGCAATCAATTGATTATCAAATGTGGCAAATGGTTATAACTAGTTATTCTATACTGTCATGTGTTATAGATGGAATTAAAACTGATATTTCTTTTAATCAATGGAGTAGAGAAGAACAAATCAATGCTCAATTAAATGCTAAATCAGTAAACTATTTTTTTGTGCTTTAAATTCTGAAGATTGTATGTTTGTATCCACGTGCACTATTGGCAAGGAAATTTGAGATAAATTACACACTACATACGAAGCCACTAGTGAAATCAAGCAATCCAAGTTGATACTTTAATACATGATTATGAATTATTTTGCATGAAATCTTATGAGACGATCTTAGACATGTATACTAATTTTATTCAAATTATGACATCATTACGTGCTTTAGGAAAAGAATTTTTAAACTTTGAAAAAGTCAATAAAATTTTACATTATCTACTTGATAAGTTTGATGCCAAAGTTATTGTTATTTGTGAATTAAAAAAATTGAATGAATATTCTATTGATAACTTGATTGGCTCACTCATTGCCTACGAGCAAAGTTTGGGCCAATGACTTTTGGATGCAGGAGAGATGATAGTGTTAAACACTAAAAATATGAAGAAAAGTGGCATAGTTGGTGACGAAAGCAATGACTTATCAAAAAAATTAAAAAGTTCACCAAAGCATAAGCATCAACAATAGTGAAATAAAGGTAAAAATGGTAAGAATGTTAAGATTTCTTCTGACATTGTTTTCTTTTGATGTAGGAATCCTGGACATATAAAAAATCAGTACCCTAATTTGAGAACTCTTCCTACAAAAGAAAAGGATAAAGCTAAGCAATTTTTAAAAAAGGAAAATAATGAAAAGCAAAAAATCCCTTAGGTAGACCTTTGTTTTGAATCATCAGATCAGGAGCAAGATTATGTTTAAACCCTTGTTTGTGTGTTTATTTGTTTATGTATGCATGTTTTTGTTCGTTGTATTTTTGTTTATTTTCTGTGTTTTTTTTAGGTTTATTTTTTTATTTTTCATTCTTTTTCTTTTACGTTATAATTTTAAAGTTGCCTTTAATTTTTCTTTTTGTGAATTTCTCTCTGATCAACACACATATTTCACCTTTCTAAAAATAAAAAACCTTCCTCAAATTTTTCTTGAATTCTTATGTAAGTTGTGCCTGACTTCTCTAAAATAGTCAAAAGAAGAAAACTCATGATTTTGTCTCTCTATCGCTTTTCCTAAAGAGGTTATTTTACTTTTGATTCAAAATCTTCATCATATTATAAATTGAAATTTGAAATTGATTTTTTTTATCTCCTTATATTTTATCTATCGCATAGGGATCTTTTGCAAGTTGTTGAATCTACCTCATAATTTTCTTAATCAAGTAGTTCATTTTATCAATAAATAGAGTTTATTTTTGTTTTTAAAAATTTCAGAATGGTAGCATATTTAAAAAAATAAAAAAGTGGCTAATGACGCCTAATCAAAATATGCGCAATGATGCCAAAATTGAAAAATATACATAAAGTGTATTAAAAATTAAAAGATGCGCAAAGTGGGCCAAAAAATTTATAAGAGGCATAAAATGATCTCACAAAAAGTAATGCTTACCTTTCTTATACTTCTTAAATCATAAGATAATCCTTGATATTTTTGATACTTGAGCTTGAAAATCAGGATTCCTAATTCACCAATTTTTGTATTAATCTTCTATTCAATATGTTTTATGAAAGGAGTTTTGAAAAAAAGAATAATGTTTCATTTTCTAATTTTTTTCTTGATTTAGATATTGGATTAAAAAGTTTTTTAGCTTTTAAAAGAACTTAAGTTTGGATTAACGATTTCTGAATTTCTAACTTTTTTGGGTTATGCATTATCAATACATTCTTACTAAGTTTTTAAATAAAATCAAGATGTAACATTCTCATTTTAAGAATATTTGATTTTTGTTTTTACTAAATCAAGGATCATTTTATTTTTTAATCATTTTTATTGTTCTGATTATTTGTGCCAATCCTCTTTTTGATAATGTCAAAGGGGGAGAACATACTATTGTATTTATATCTATTTTTTTATTTAAAAAAATTAAAAACAATAAAAATTTTATCTTCCACTAATTTTAAATTTTTATTCTAGTAAGGGGGAGTTTAGGAGAAAATATTATTAGTTTGCAACTTCATCAGTAATGTTTGTCATCATCAAAAAGGGGAAGATTATTGTGACTCAAGCTCATGAGTTATATATTTTTGATAATAACAAACATATTTCTATCTCATAGTATTTTTTATACTATATTTGTTTGTGTGTATACTAATATTTCAATAATACTATTTAACATCAAATAAAGAATTAGAGCTCAAGATTTGATTAAATAATATTATATTGTAAAGGGTTTGTAATATTCATTGATGTATTTTTTTATTTCTTGAGTCAAGTCCTGTAAGGGAGTATGCTTTCTTGTTGACTATGCATACACACACACTCAAGGGAGTGAGATCTAGTCTAATCCAATATATCAAGTTTTGAACTAACTGTACTGGATGATTTTGGATCGTTCAGGATGATCCTTTTATGATCTTAGAAAATAGCCGACAATGATAATTTAGACAAGATTTTAAGATTTAATTTTTGTTCTAATTGTCCCAAATGATCTAGATCGTCCAAGACGTTCAAGACAAACCATGCCTAAATTGATCCTTTGATTAGAGAATTAATAATGGTTAAGTTTTTCAATGCGATCATCCTAGATTATGTGTATATCATACATAATGATGTTTACTGACATACTTGATTTTTCTAAATCGTCCAAGTCGAAATACCATAATTTTTCTTCCAATCATCCCGGACAATCCACAATATTGCCCTGGATGATCTGTACAATTTTGTACTAATCGTCCTGTATTATCCTAATATCGTTTGGGACTATTAGGTCAAATTTTGCACACCATACTAGATGATCCTATGATCATCCAGGATGATGTTGGCACCAAAATTATGTTTTTAGGGTTTTTTTGAAGCTCTCTTTTTAAGCACATCGTACGGGATGATCCTTCAATCGTCCTGGATGATATATGGCATAGAACATGAGTTTTTAGGATTTTCTGAAGCCCTCTTTTTAAGCGTATCGTACGGGAAAATCCCGCGATCATCCTGTTGCAAATTTATTTTTATGACTTATATTTTGATAATTGACAAACACTATTGATTCTCTTGGATTATCTGTTACTTCTAACTTTTCAGGAATCAAAGATCGAATGAACAAACGAAGCCAGTTCAAGTTTGCATAGGTTAGGGTTGAGTCAGCCTGTACTTTGCTTTTTCTCTTCTTGAGTCTATTTGTAATGTTCAAAGAGATTGATGCTAAGTAACCCTACACACACACTTGAGAGACTTATAATTTTTGTTTTTACTCACATCAGCAAGGACGATATTTGTATCGGCCTGGACGATCTAGTTTAAAACAGAGATTCTATTCAGAATTCTTAATTAAGGCAGCCGTCATTAACAGATCATCCTGGATGATACTTGTATCAGCCAGGACGATGCTCAAAATAGAAAGAAATTACCGCCATAAACAATTAAGGTATTCTGTATTTTTGGCAATCGGTCTGGACGATCTTTGATTTGCCTGGACGATATTCACAATTATGCCTTAATTAATCAGACAAAACAATGAAGTAATTAATGATGATTGATACGATCACATCATTCTGGACGATCTCAGGATCGGCCAGGACGATCTATTCAAAAACCTTAGTTACTTCTAGACGAAAAATATCGGCCAGCACAAATTCAGGGCGATGCTTTGGACAATTTTCCTCTGATTTGAACTAATCAGTAGGGACGATCGTGATATCGTCCTGGACGATCAAGCCAATTTTCAATCATCCAGTTTACATTCAGAGCGATGCTCTGGCCGATCTTCTGAGATTTGTACTGATCGGCCAAGATGATTTCCATATCGTCCTGGATGATATTGTCGGTAACTTGCAATTAATGAGCTCCTTTTAAGCTCTTCTATTTAAGGGCTCTTGTTCAATGTTTTTGAAAATCTTTTGCTGCTGCCTTGACCTGAGAAGACCTTGATGAGAGAAAGAAAGAGAGAGAGAGAGAGAGAGAGAGAGAGAGAGAGAGAGAGAGAGAGAGAGAGAGAGAGAGAGAGAGAGAGAGAGAGAGAGAGAGAGAGGATCTTGTGAGGGGGAGCTTGTGAAGGGATTCACAAGGGTTGCTTCAAGGATCGCTCTGCTTCTTCTTCGTCTAGAGTTTCTCATCCGTGGAAGGGTCGGTAGAGATAAGGATTTAGTAATTGATAGTTGTACTCTGTCAGCTTCAGGAGGAAGCAAAAGGAGATAGGTTATCTGCCTTGTCCGGGTGGCAAAAAGAGGTTCTTTGTAAAGGCTTCTCCGCCTAGCTGTGAGGGCTAAAGGAGAGTCACGATTGTAGTGCAATACTTGGAGGGCACCTCCGGGGAGTAGACGTAGGTCGAGTTGACCGAACCACTATAAATTTCTGTGTTCTTGTTTCTTACTTCCGCACTTTAATTTGCGCACTTATTTTTCTTGTGGTGTGATTTTGGTTTATGTGATTTTACTTCTTTGTGAAAAGAATTTTTTTAAAATACTAATTCACCCCCTCTTGATTAGCTTGGGCCAGTTCTATAGGGATTAACATCCCTAACAAACTTTCAAGTGGTATCAGAACGGGATTAATAAAAATTAGTTTGAAAACTTTTTGAATTTTGATCCATAGCTAACTTTCGGAATAAAAACACTACTGAAGGTTATTCAATTACACGACCTCCATTGTTTGACAACTTACCTTTTGATTTCTAAAAAACCCACATGTCAACATTTTTATAATCTACTGATTATCGCATGTGGATGCTTATCAAATAAGGTTATTTTCCACCTTCTCGTGAAATTAATGGTGTTAAAATTGAAGTTGCTTTTACTGAATGAACTTTCGATGAAAGAGATTTAGCTCAATTGAATGCAAAATGTTTGAACTATTTTTTCTGTGCTTTAAAGTCTGAGGATTACATGCGTGTCTCCACTTGCAAAACTGGTAAAGAAATTTGGGATAATTTATGTATCACTTATGAAGGCACTAATGAAGTTAAACAATCCTGTTTGAATATTCTCTTGCATGACTATGAACTTTTTCGTATGAAATCTCATGAATCTGTTTCTGACATGTATACTAGGTTTACTCATATAGTTACTTCACTGCATGCATTAGGAAGAGAACTTTCAAACTATGAAAAAGTAAACAAGATTTTGAGATGTTTGCCTTCGTCATATGATACTAAAATCACTGCAATCACTAAATTTAAGGATTTGAACACTTATTCTATTGATAACTTACTTGGCTCACTCATTGCTTACGAGCAAGGGGTGAATCAAAGAAATCTTGATGTAGGTGAGAAGAAGAAGGAGAAAATAGTTGCACTGAAGGCGCACAAATCTGACTCCAATTCTTCTGGGTCTGAGAGCGATGAAGTTGCCTTCATCACAAGGCAATTCAAAAGGTTTCTAAAGAAGAAGCAAAAGCATCATTGGAGAAAAGGTAAGGATCATAAATATTCTAAAGGATCTTCTGATGTTGTTTGTTATGAATGCATGAAGCTTGGACATGTTAAAGTCGATTATCCTACACTTCAAGATGACTCGAGCAAAGAAAAGGAAAAAGGTGAGGCGAAACCTAAGTTTAGGAAGGACAAGAAGAGAGTCCAAAAGGCGTTCTGGGCAGAATCTGGTATTGATTCCTCTGAGACTGAACCAGAGGAAGAGACAACAAACTTGTGCTTAATGGGGGAAGATCATCTTGAGCAAAGTGATGAGGAAGAGGTATGTAAACCAATCTATGATGAATTGTTTGAGATTTGTGCGAAAATTCATGCATCATACAAAAAACTTAAGAAGACTCATGCTAACTTAAAATTAGAACTTGTAAAATTACAAAAAGAGTATGAAGTTATTCTTAAAGATCATTCAACGATTGAATCTAATCACATGGCTCTTCTTGATGAATTTGATGATTTCAATAAAAAGCATTCAGAATTAATTAATGAGAATGAAATATTAAAAGTTTCACACACCTCTCTTCAATCTGATTTCAAGATATCTAAAGAGAAAGAGAAAAACTTGAGGGTTGAGAATGATGTTCTAAAAAATACAAACTTGAGGATTAAAAATGAATTGGATACACTTAAGGAAAATTGGAAGACTCCCACTTTAAATCCAAAGCTAAAACCTAGGAAGAGGCATTATAACTCAAATCATTTAAGAAAACCTTTTCCTAGAGTTAAATATTTTTCATGTGGCATACTAGGACACATCTCACACACTTGCACCGTTCACCGTAGTACACATTAGGTGTGGAGACCTAATATACATGATTCACAGCATACCACACCTGCATTATATTCTACTTTTCCTGAGAAGGGACCCAAACCAGTTTGGGTTCCTAAATCTGACTGTTGCTGAGTTTTGCAGGGGTGCTCTCACCAAAGACCTCATGGGAGCATAGGATAATTGGACATATGGAGGCTCGCAGCTCATAATTGCTTAAACTTGCTGCTTCATAATTTCTTGAAATGTTTTTTTAATTAGTTTTGTGTTATGTTTGTTATGTACTAGTCTTTTTGTTGTTCTAGATTGTTTTGTTCTCGCTTTGCTTTTATGTTTGGTTTTCTATATGATTAGTTTTTTTAAGCTTTTAGATTTTGGAGATTTAAAGCCATTGATTATCATATCTAAATCGATCAAAGGGAGAAACACCGTTGATGGTTTCCTTCCCTCTAACCTCTTTTAGTGACATAATTTTCTTTTCTAGACAAAAGTCTATCTCATATTAACAATTGGTTTTTGAAACTAAGATTCTTTTTATCTTGCTATAATAATCTATCTTGTGCGTAATATCCAAAAGTTCTTATATATCTTTCAAGTTAAATGAAATCTTGTCATTGCATTTATCACATGATTAAGATTTTGTTTTGTGGCTTGTTCTTCTTTATGTTAGAGAGAGAGCTCCTATTCTCTAATATTTGGAGGATATACTCACAACTAAGGTTCTTTAAGGGTTTTGTTAAAGAGAACTTAGCTTGAAAAAATTAAGAGGGAAAGTGGAAAAGAAGCAAATTTGAAATGAAAAATATATATATATACACAAATATGTATCAAAAATTAAGATGCTCAAAGAGCCAAAATAAAGATACAAGAGGCATAAAATGAGCCCACTAAATACAAGCTATTATCTCTTTTCGGAACTCTTAAAACTTAGAGAACTCATTGGTTATTTGATGCTTTCAAAGGCTTGATTTCAAATTCCAAGATTGAGACAAATTACTTTGGTATATTATTTATAAGATATTTTCTTTATAACCAAGTTTTGATTGAATCTTCCTTTTACCCAGTAAAGTTTTTCTGAGTTAGACCTTTTGTTTTTAAAAGGACGATTATTGCCCTGAAAAAAGTCTGAGCTAGGGATTAATAAGATCGAATATTCTACCTTTTTCAGATTTTGACTTGTTAACTCTTTGATCTTTTGAATCTCTAAAATTGAATTGTTTGAAAAATCTGTCATATGGATACTTTGCTAAAAAAAATGTTTAACCAAAAACAAAAATTCTTTTTTTCTTCGGTTTTCTTTTTAGTTTTTTTGTCTTTTTGTTGTTTTTAGCTTTATATTGTGAGTCATTTATTTTTTGAGGGCTTTGATCATCAACTTTTTCCTTGGATTCAAATCTCTTGTCACATCGTCCTGGCCGATTCTCATATCGTCCTAGACAATAGGACAAATTTCTTCAAAATTCTATCTGCTGAAATTTTCTTTGCTTGCTATAACTCTTCGTCCTGGACGATAATTTATCATCCTGTATGATCTGATCGAACTGTGTTGCAATCATGATGATAATCTTGGCCGATAACATATTTCGTCCTGGCCGATGCATTTTATGGTAATCGTCCTGGCCGATACACTAGATCATCCTGGACGATCCATGTGTCAGCACGTTTAAATCCTTAAAATTGACCTCGGACGATCTATTATTGGACAATCATCCTGGCCGATCCACTGTTTGTCCTAGATGATACACGTGGCACAGATTTAAAATGTTTTAACTTCGGCCGATACGATCAATTATTGTGCATCATCCTAGACGATACACCTAATCGGCCCGAACGATCTGCTTTTTCAACGGCCGTTCGGCTTGACTCATTGGAACGATTTCCTGTGTCTAATCGTCCTGGCCGATATCTGATCGGCCCGGCCGATCAGACCGCCTTTTTGACCAATCGGCTTTTACGCAATTATTGTCCCATATCGTCCTGGACGATTCTGCGATCAACCTGGATGATATGGTCGTTTCTTTAAATTCAGGCCATTCCAGCCATGTTTTTCACCTCACGCCTCTTCTTCTCTTGTGTTTTCTTGCAATTTCCTTACTATGGCTGGTGGGAAACGATTTCGACAGACTTCTAGAAGTTCCTTGAGGGCCACTCTGGACCCTCGATTCAGGGAGGCAGAGGATCAAGCAGTGTACTGTCGCTACAAAGAATGTGGAATTACCCTTTCCAGAACAATCAATCATGCCCACCTTTCGTATCCGGTAATGGATCTCTTTGCCCACACTTCTCTTTGTTTCATTCTTACCCTCGTTGTCCCTTTTTCTTTAGAACTTCTGCTAGAATTTTATGCAAATCTTCGCATAAATTCTACTTTCACAGCCTTGACCTCCTATATGAATCGACGCCCGGTCAAGATCACATATCAAGACTGTGCTGAACTTTTACAACTATCCACCATCGGGGATAAGCTGCACATAATCATTTCAGATCCTGATTTTGACTGGTCCATGGCAAATCATTTTCTTCACCAAACCAACACACTCTTTCATGTTGGAGAGACTAGCTCTTTAGTAAAAATGCTAGGACAATTCAGCATGTCCTTCGCACCTCCATTATTCCAAAATCCAGAGACCGAATCCATATCACTCCTTTGCTTTCTTTGACTACCTTTTTCATCATGGCCCGAAGAGAATTTAATGCCACTGATCTACTCTTTTGATACATTGATCATTTAATAACTATTTGCGATCCAAGTCATAGGAGGAAACCCAATCTTGCCTTAGGACATCTCATAACCTATGTCCTAGAAATTAAATACAATCTTCAATATCCTGGTCATCAAGACCTTCAGGCACCTCACTACTCTAACAGCTCTTTTCAAATTCTTCATAGTACTCGTCTCCACCCAGGAGATGGGGAAGGTCGAGGGGCCGAGGAGGAGGAGGCTCCTGCTCCCGCTCCTGCTCCTGATCCTACTCCTCTTCGCCAGCACTCATAGTTTGACCAATTAGTGGAGAGGTTTGATCGATGGGAGACCCGCTTCGATGCTTACGTTGCTGCACAGGAGCAGCAACATTCTGAGGACATTGCCCACTACGAGCAGCACCGCATATAAGACTTAGCCCATTTTGACAGCTACATTACTCACTAGTAGCAGCAGCATGACCAGGACATCGTCTGGTTCAATGCTCAATTTACTATGCTAGCTAACTACTTTCAACAGCCACCTCTACCACCTCCATCTGATGATCCGGGTCCCTCGTTTTTCTAGTCTTTGTTTTCTGTTTTCTATTTTCTGTAGTTTGTCTTGTAGTTTGTTTTAGTTTCTATTGTGTTATTTTCTTTTTCTTTTTCTTTTTGTGTGTCTAGGACCCTCTTTTTGTGATGACAAAAGGGGGAGTATGATATGGTAGGAAAAGTTGATGTGCTTGTAACTTTGAAATTTTAATGAATTGTTGTTTTTACTCAGATTTTCTTACTTGTGTTTGTCATCATGAAAAAGGGGGAGATTATTGCAAATTTATTTTCATGACTTATGTTTTGATGATTGACAAACACTATTGATTCTCTTGGACAATCTATTACTTCTAACTTTTCAGGAATCAAAGATCGGACAAACAAACGAAGCCAGTTCAAGTTTGTATAGGTTAGGGTTGAGTTAGTTTATACTTTGTATTTTCTCTTCTTGAGTTTATTTGTAATGTTCAAAGATACTGATGCTAAGTAACCCTACACACACACACTTGAGAGACTTAGAATTTCAGTTTTTACTCATATCGGCCAGAACGATATTTGTATCGGCCTAGACGATCTAGTTTAAAATAGAGATTCTATTCATGATTCTTAATTAAGGCAGCCGTCATTAACAGGTCGTCCTAGACGATACTTGTATTGGCTAGGATGATGCTCAAAATAGAAAGAAATTTCCACCATAAATAATTAAGGTATTCTGTATTTTTGGCAATCGGCCAGGACGATCTTTGATCGGCCTGCACTATATTCAAAATTACGCCTTAATTAACCAGACAAAATAAGGAAGTAATGAAGGATGATTGATACGATCACATAGGACGATCTATTCAAAAATCTTAGTTACTTCTGGACGATAAATATCGGCCAGCATAAATTCAGAGCGATGCTCTGGACGATTTTTCTCTGATTTGAACTGATCGGCCGGGACAATCGTGATATCTTCCTGGACGATCAAGCCAATTTTCAATCGTCCAGTTTGTATTCAGGGCGATGCTCTGGTTGATCTTCTGAGATTTGTACTGATCGGCCAGGATAATTTCCATATCGTCCTGGACGATATTGTCGGCAACTAGCAATTAATGAGCTCCTTTAAAGCTCTTCTATTTAAGGGCTCTTGTTCAACATTTTTGAAAATCTTTTGCTGCTGCCTTGACCTGAGAAGACCTTGAGGAGAGAGAGAGAGAGAGAGAGAGAGAGAGAGAGAGAGAGAGAGAGAGGATCTTGTGAGGGGGAGCTTGTGAGGGGATTCACAAGGGTTGCTTCAAGGATCGCTCTGCTTCTTCTTCGTCTAGAGTTTCTCATCTGTGGAAGGGTCGGTAGAGGTAAGGATTCAGCAAATGATAGTGGTTCTCTACCATCTTCAGGAGGAAGCAAAAGGAGATAGGTTCTCTGCCTTGCCGGGGTGGCAAAAAGAGGTTCTTTGTAAAGGCTTCTCCGCCTAGCTGTGAGGGCTAAAGGAGAGTCACGATTGTAGTGCAATACTCGGAGGGCACCTCCGGGGAGTGGATGTAGGTTGAGTTGACCGAACCACTATAAAATTCTATGTTCTTGTTTCTTGCTTCTGCACTTTAATTTCAGCACTTATTTTTCTTGTGGTGTGATTTTGGTTTATGTGATTTTACTTCTTTGTGAAAAGAATTTTTTAAAATATCAATTCACCCCCCCTCTTGGTTAGCTTGGGCCAGTTCTATAGGGCTTAACATCCCTAACAAACTTTCACATCCTGGATGATAATGTCAGTTTGGTGCATTTAAGAGCCTTTTTGAAGCTCTTCTATTTAAGCTTTGTCAAGGCACTTGCAAAGTGTCTTTGGCAGCCATTAAGGCTTCATTTCTTCTGGAGAAAACTTGAAAAGAGAGCTTGAAAGGGAGAGAGAAAAGGGTGGAGTTTGAGAGAGTGAGAAGATCCTTGGAAGGGTTTCAAGGTAGTGTGGAGGGGGTTTCACACGATTGCTTCGGCAAACTTGTGCCTTAGTACCATCAAATTGAAGGCTCATCTTGAGGGAAGTTTTGGGAAGAAGAAGATCTCTTTGGTGTCAAAGGATCGAGCTACTCCGCTGCATTGGGGAAGGTGAAAGTGATTTTGTAAGGGCTTATCCGCCTAGCTTTGGGGGTTAAAGGAGAGACACTGAGTTTAGTGCAATACTCGAAGGGTGTGTCCGAGGAGTGGACGTAGGTCAAGGTTTGACCGAACCACTATAAATCTGGTGTGTTCTTTCCATTATTAGTTTTGCATTTAATTTCCGCACTTTGATTTTCTTTGTAGTGAATTTTGATTTGGTTTGAATTTGTGTTTTGATTGTGAAAGATTTTTTAAAATACCAATTCACCCCCCCCCCCCCTCTTGGTTAGCCTTGGGCTATTTCATAAGGGCTTAACATCCCTAACGAACTTTTAGGTATTATAAAAGTAAACCATCTTTTTCATGTGTATACTCTGAATCAGAATGTCACGATCATCCATCATGTTTTAAAAACTTATCTTATTCCTAAAGCTGGTGATCATATCAACCTAACTCCTCTTTTGTTTATTGTCACATGCCTTATCATAACAAACACTCTTTGATGAAGCCCAATGAATTATGGATTATATCTATAAGCTTTTTGATATTGAACTTCCTTATAATAATATAAAGAAAATATAACCTTAGGACATTTGGTTGCCAATAATTTAGAAAAGAAGTATAACCTGATCCATCATGATCCTCCTACTCAACTTCCTATTTACTTTATCGATGCTTCCTTCCATGCACTTTTTAATCGGGATCAAGGATCTAAGGGAGAAGAATCTAAGGGAGAAGAAGGAGCTCCTAATCTCAACTTGAAATTCTCAGTTTTTTGGATAGTTTTTCTTATCTTTCATATATAAGTGTCCTAAAAAACTGTCAATTAATCATCATGCTGTGAATTTTCTTATGGGAGTGAAAAAGAGAGTGTTTTGTGAGAGTGTTTGGAAGTGAAATTTGAGAGATCTTGCAAGTGAAAATTCTGAAGGGTTCACTAGGTTTCCCAAAAGTGAGGATCTCATTGTGTGTTTTTCAAATCTCTACCCTACTATTTTGAAGACTCTCGAGAGAAGATCTTTAGAGAATATCTGGTACTCTGTCATCACCAGGAGGGTGAGAAAGGATGTTGGTACTATATTATCACCATGAGGGTATAAAAGGATGATGGTTCTCTGCCATCACAAGGAGGGTGAGAAAGGATGTTAGTACTCTACCATATTGTCTAGTTGGAAGAGAGGTTTCGTAAGGGCTTCTCTGCCTTATTGTGGGAACAAAAAGAGAGTCACTTTGATTTAGGGTAATATCTGAAGGATTCTTCAGGGAGTGGGCGCAGGTCTAGTTGGATCAAACAACTATAAAATTTAATGCATGTTGATTCGAATTGAGTCCCTGGACTCTTCGGGCTCTGTTCATTCTATCTCTCACCTTAATTCTGACACTTTGGTTAGTGATTCCTCTGCTCGTGTGGGTGTCTTTAATTTCAATTCCCCTGTCACGCCTATTGTTCTTGTTCGCAGCCCATTTGTTGGCATGCCTGTTAGTTTATTTTCTCCTGAGACTTTATTTGCGCAAGTGGGGGAGGATGTGAAAATGCAAATTGATTGGCTTCAAGCCTCGACTGATTCTTCTTCGGAGGCTAGTGAGAAGGAAGAACTTGGGGAAGATTTTGTTAAGCGTAATGATCGTCCTATGGTCTTTGGTACCTCTCGTGGTAGGGGTAGGCATGACAAGAAATAATGATGGGTTTGTTTTTGTTGGTGCTCTCTTTATGATTAAGATTGTTGTTTTTTGGTTGCTTGCCTGTTGGTGGTATAATGGTGGCGGTTTTCTGGTTGTTTATCGAGCTCTTTTCTTTGGACTGTGGGCTAATCTTGTTGGAAGGCATTTTGTTTTGGAGGTTCCAATTTGGCTGGAACTTAAACTAACATTTGTGGTTGTGAATTTTAGATTGAGGGCAAGGATGTGGCTAGGGCTAACTTATCCTAAGCCGTGGCTTGTGGCAACCTTTGGTTGTACGTTTCTTACTTGTTTGGATTGGCTACTTGGTGTATTATTGCTCCCACTCCATACTGGATGGCCCGTGCTTGGATTAGGTGTGGTTTGCAGCCTCTGCCTGTATTGAGCCTACTGAGTTGTCACCCTTGTGTTTCTTTGTAGCTTTTTTCTTTCCGCTTGTTAGCTTATTGTTACCCCTTTTTTAGTTGAAATAAATTCTATGTTTTACAACAAAAAAAAAAAAAAAAAGTGCTGCAAGCGCATAATTGATTTGCAGGATTAAATGTTTCCATTAAAATATTATTTATTTTGCAAAAGTAATATATATATATAAACAAAATTATTATTTTTTTATTTTTTATAATAAAATCATTAAAATTTAAATTACATATAGAAAATAAAATTTGTTTTTTATATTCAATTCCAGATTGATGATATAATTAAAAATATAAACAGCTGAACATTATAGGGCACCAACATTCAGTATTTATTGTTTTCAAATTAAATCAAGTTGATTTTGGAATTAAACATTATTCAGTAATCAGTACCTTAATGTAAGTAATTTTGCAGCAAAAACATCATCAATGCAGATTTCTTTCTAGCACTTCAGATTATTCTATTTTGTAATAAAATTTTATGAAATAATTTTATGGTTTACGATTTTTATCATGATGTTAAAAATAACCGTTAAAACAAATTATGGGATAAAATCTATCTTTTTTTTTTTCACCGAAATAATTTGCACTTGCTGTTTTGCTGAATTTTCAAGCTCAAAAGAGCCAAACATGATACACTATTTATTCTCTTTTTAAAAAACACTTTTTTATCCTTAGCAATCAAGCATTCAGATTGATATATCTTAAAAAAGTGTAAGTCATGCTAAGAATATTCATTGAAAATATATAAGCCAGTCCTAACAAAATCAGAAGATTCCATTCTTTTCAAATCAACAAAGAAAGGATGAACGGCCAAGAGCCTGACAAGAAACCTTCTAAAAACTCTTTAAACTACAGGCTGCTTCAAGTGGCTTCCTGCCTTCGCTATAATGTGGAAATCAGAATTTAACAAAAACAAAATGAAGAACAACAAAGCCAATCAAAAGAAGATGCAGTCAGCGCAATCAGGAGCGGATCTACAATGAGGGCACTGGGGGCATGGGCCCCCACTGACCCAACAACTAAAATTTAGCCCATCTTAAATTATATTTATATAATAATTAACATATATTAAGTTAAATATAATTCCTAAGATTAATATGTCCCTCCGCCTTTGCCTCCCGCCTCCACTGCCTTCGTTTAGATTTTTTTTTATGATGTTGGCATAGCTCTCTCTCTCTCCTGTTTTTTTTTTTTTTTTTTTACTTTTTATTTCTTTTTTTTTTGGGGAATTACTTTTTATTTCTCTCTCCACATTTATTTTGGGGGAAATTTCCCATTTTGGCAGCTCAAGATTGCCGCCCACTAGTTCTTTGGCTTTTATCTTGGAGAGAGGAGAATTAATAAAATATTTTAAGATGTTTTAGTAAGTAAATTAATTAATTTAATTATATTAACTTTATAATTTTATATTTTTTATTATTTTCTTTGAATAAATGTTAACCATTATGTCAAATTAATTTAATAAAAATCTAATTTAAAAATAATAATTAATTAATTTAGAATTAGGTAAATTATTATCTTATATTAATTTAAATTTAATTAATTTAAAAATAGTTCAAAATTAATTAAGACTTGATTTAATTAATTAAAAAATAATCATAAGTATAAAATAATTTATTTGAACTTAATTCATTAAGAGTCCTCTGGAAAAAATATTAATTTCTTAATGAACAACAAGCTAGTGATCGAGCCATATATATATATTCCCTTTTATTGGGAATAAATATAATTTTGGATGAATTTTTTATTATTTTTATTAAAAATTTATTTTATAATTTGCAACTACACTAAAGAAGAATGATATTTTAGGAGTAATTTAATGACTAGTACTAATTTGTGCCCCCATTCAAAGAATTTCTGGCTCCGCCCCCTCATCGCAATGACAGCATGAATTGATTACTATAATGTTTATTTATCATGTCAAAATAGGATAATAAACTTTTCAAAAAATGAGGACTCTTAAAAAATAAAATCTTCAAAGGTGGATGCAGTCATATTTGCCTGTTTCTACATGTTGAACGATTCCCTTCGAACATGGCATCAATATTTTCAAATGTGTACCCTTCCCTCAAACAAAGAATAAATCAGCGTTACTACAAGAGATTGTAACATGTTATGTAAAGCAGCAGCACGGTATGGATTTAATATACAACGTTCAAAACATTATAAACGGTTCTAAGAAGACTGCATCAATGGTCCAATCTTGCGCCAACCCGCAATGAATCCAGACAGATGAAATCAACATAATTCTATGTATTTTAAAAAATACAATAAGAATTTTGCATGCATGCATCCATCCTTTGACTTGTAATCAGAATACTCTTATTTTTCTGTTAAAAAACTCAGATGCAAGGATCAATGTCCGAACAAAACACAAAGCCTAGAAATAGTATCACTGTGCTTAACAATGAAGCATAGAGCCAGAATTATGGGAAAATAGAGCCAAAACAATCTTTGCATGCAATCTGGACAGAATAGTATCAGCGGCATAGATTAAAAACAAGTGTATCCAATTGGTATCAATATCAAGGAACTGTCGAGGAAATAGAGAAGAAGAAATAATAAAAATGAAATATGCGATCTGAGGAGAGAACCAAGGCAGCGCGCCAAGTAGAAATGGAGATTACAACAACAACAAGTTTTTATCCCACTATGTGGGGTCAGCTACATTAATCCTTTTTCTTCAATATTTTCTATTAAAAGTTAAATTCTCATCTAAATCTAATAAATAAAGAAAGTTCATTTCTAAGATTTTCTAAGGAAATGGAGATTATAAGAAAAAAAAAAAACATTATTATTGCTTATCTCTTGCTCAAATCACAATATGACTTTATGCCCCTTTATGTCGAGGGAAACAAGATGGGATTACAAGAATTTAAATTCATAATAAAAAAAAAATAATCAGATCAAATAAAATCAACTTCAAATCAAATAAACTAAAATATAGAGAACGCTTATCTTAGCAAGTTGTTTTAGTAAGTAGCATTAATTTAAACACTAGCCGTCCAACCAATGATCAGTGTAAAGAAAAACTGCAATGCACTTTCTGACATGCATGTTCACTTGAATAAAAGAGCATCTATTCTGAAGGTAAAAACTCGTCTCCGATGAGTAAGAAGACCAATAAAAAATAATTAATCAATTAAAGATCCCATAAGTTTGATTTCATTTAGCAACCCCTATTTTTAGGCTCATCATTAAACTAATGATAAAGATTTCAACTATACAGACCAAGCATAACCATAACAAGAAGTAAATCTTCAATAAACTACCCTGATAAGTTATCCGACGTGATACAATGAAATACATAGTTGTGAGTTGTCAGTTTTATGACAGATATCGCTACGCTTGCATTGGACCTGAATGAAGATGGCCATATTCGAAGACTTCGTATAGAGGTTCTGCCAATAGGCATAATCAGGAGATGTTACATGGATGAAACAATGAATCATGTATTTGAAAGAAAGAACTCGATGCTTAGATATCTTCCTTTAAAACTCTAACACTTGAGATCAATATTAGTGCGTATTTATAGCTTGAATTGATAAAATGAAGATCCAACCGGTAAACTTAGGGCCTGTTTTGCATCACTTAAGTACTAGTGTTAAAAAAAATGTAAATAAGAGAATAAAACTTTCAGTAAGTTGTTCTTGTTTTTTTTTTTTTTTTTTTTAGAAACAAATAATTTGTTTATTAAAATATTCAAAAATAAGTTTTAATTTACAACTGCAGCCCATCCCTACAGCCTAGGACATCCGAGATATGATGATGCCAGCGAGAGCAACTTCCCAGTGCTGAAAGATATTCCAGAGTCCAACAATGGTGTGGTTCATTTCATGGCATTGTTCAGACACTCCTCAAATTTCCCCCTACAACCTCTAAAAACTCAACCATGGCCTCCCTCACTCCACCTACAATGCCAGATTCCACTCACACTACTGCAATTGCCCCTCCAATTCCCCTGATTCCCTCAAATTTGCCCACCATTACGTAATCATCAATTGTTCCACTCATGATGTTTCCTCTCTGCTGGACGAACTCATATTGAAGAGTTTCTCCTACAGCCACACATTCTTAAAAATTTGATAATAATAGCAAGCAGCTCCCTAGTGCAGAGCGGTCTTCTGAAGTTTGATATTGGTGGAATCTATTTACTCAGAAATCACATTACAGTTGCAGCTAAAACAGAAGTTGTAGACAACAGCCACGAGTTATATATACTCCAGTCTCCTGCTCCAATAGCTCTAGCATCACTATGAATCTTATCAAGGATGCCACGGATGGTTTAGTAAATGCTGATGAAGAACATTCCTTGTGTTTTTATTTTTGAAATAATAATTGTGAAATAATATCAAACATGTTATTACTTTATATTATAACATAACTAAAATAATATTTAAACACAAAAAAAAACACCAAAAAAATAAGTTGTCCCTAATGACCACTTAGTTCTTGAATTCATAATGACGGCTCATGATTAAATTCTCAATTCAACTAGCGCTGATAAGGTAAATATAGTTTAGATGAGGGCGTGGCGTCAAAAATAAAATATGTAAAAGCAAAGACACCAACCAACAGGTGGCATAAATTACCAGATAAAACCAAAAATGGACATGGTAAATGGTTGGTTTTAGCTATTCGAAAGTCCTTAATCATGCGGATATATAATGTGGTTTCATTGGGTAAAGAAAAAGGTGGAAGAGAAACGAAGGGGTGGGGACATTCCTATATAAAGCATTAGAGTTAAATAGAGTAATGAATACTACCACTATGGTTGCATTTACCATAGTTATTTGTGTTAGAGAGAAATTATTTGTAAGAGTGGAAGAGGATAAAAATAAGAGGAACTTCTATTATAAAATTTTCTCTCTTACATCCATATGACAAGACTCAATGCCTTTTATACTAGTACAAAGACAATTCTAGAAATCTATTCTAGAGATTTCTATAATAAAGACTCAACTACCAACCACCAACCACTAAAATTTATTGCATATTCTAGATATTTCTTCCATACAATTTACTAGATACACAAAAAACTTAAACATTAATTTTGGTTTATATTTCCAACACTCCCCTTAAACCAAAATTTTTATCAATCACTCCAAGAAGTATTTTTAATTTTATGAACTGTTCTGCAGCTAGCTAATGGCTTTGTGAAAATATCTGCAATTTGATCTTCAGATTTCACATACTCCACTTGAACTTCTTTATCTTTGATTTGATCTCTTATATAATGAAAATGAACATCAATATGTTTGCTTCTCTTGTGATAAACTGGATTTTTTTGATAATGCAATTGCTGACTTATTATCAACATAGATTTTTGTAGCTTCGCCTTGAGAATATCCAATTTCTTTCAGTAGCTTCCTTAACCATATTGCATGACATACACATGATGATGCAGCAACATATTCAGCTTCACAAGTAGATAGAGCAACAACTGGTTGTTTTTGTGAGCTCCATGAGAAAACAGTGTCGCCCTTATAAAATAAAAATCCGCTTGTACTTTTTCTGTCCTCTTGATCTCCAGCCCAATCACTGTCTGAATATCCTGAAAGTTGAAATTCGTTAGAATGAGAATATAGAAGTCCATGTGGCTGCCTTCAAGTGTGTCTCAGTGGGATTTTCCATGTAGCGGCTAACGATTCCGACTGCATTAGAATGTCTGGTCTTGTACTTGTTAGATATCTCAGGCTTCCGATCAAACTTTTGAACATTGTTGGATCGACTGTCTTCCCTTCTTCTTTTTTTGATAGTTTGCTTCCACATTCCATTGGAGTGGTTGCTGGATTACAATTCTCCATGTTGAATTTCTTTAGAACTTCCCTTGCATATGTTTCTTGTGTGATAAAAATTCCTTCTTTGTTTTGTTTTACTTCAATGCCAAGGAAAAATGACATGAGTCCAAAATTTGTCATCTCAAATTCTTTTACCATCGTTTGCTTAAACTCCTTGAATAAAAGTAGATTATTGCCAGTAAAAATAAGATCATCCACATATAAGCAAACAAGTAATATATCTCCATTATTATATTTCTTCAAATAGAGAGCATTCTCATAAGGACATTGTATATAATCATTTTGTTTGAAGTATGAATCGATTCATGCATTCCATGCTCTTGGATCTTGCTTTAACCCATATAAAGCCTTTTTTAATTTATAAACTTTTGATTTATGCCCTCTTTAATATATCCCAGTGGTTGTTCGACATAAACTTCTTCTTCAATGACTCCATTTAAAAATGCATATTTAACATCCATTTGATAAATAGACCAATTATTTTGTGAAGCAAGAGAAATAATTAAGCGAATAGTTTTCATACGAATAACTGGAGCAAATACCTCATTGTAGTCGATGCCTTCTTTCTACTTGTATCCTTTTGCTACTAGTCGTGCCTTGTACTTTTCTACTTCACCTTTTGCATTTTTCTTCACTTTGTATATCCATTTTACACCAATAGCTTTATGTCCTTTTGGTAATGTTGTGAGCTCCCATGTTGCATTCTTTACTAGAGATTTGATATCTTCATCCATAGCATATTTCCATCTTTCATCTTTTATGGCTTCTTCAAATTCAATTGGTTCATTATTTGCAAGTAAGCAAATAAAATGAAGTTCGTCAGTTACCTCATAAAGCTCTCTTAAATTTCTTGTCTTCCTTTGCCTTTGATTATCTTCTGAAGTACTTGGAGAATATGAATCTTGCAAGTTTGTAGACAATTGCTCTTCATCTTGTAGCTCCACCGATACTTGCTCTTCCTTTTGAGTGTCTTTATTTTGCCAATCATCATGCTCCTTCTTCATCAAACTCAACATCCCTGCTAAAAATAATTTTTGAAGTTTTGGGATCAAATAATTTATAAGATTTAGATTGATACCCGATGAAGATGAGTTTGGAGCTTCTGTCATTCAGCTTAGTCCTTTGTTCAGGGACATGTGCATATGCAATGCTCCCAAATACCTTCAAATAAAATATATTTGGCTTTCTTCCTGTCCATGCTTCTTGTGGTGTCATATCTTGTAAGCTTGAAGTTGAGCACCGATTGAGTGTATAGACAGCACATGTCACCGCCTCGGCCCAAAATTCTTTAGGCATACTCTTGCTTTTGATCATGCTTCGTACCATATTAAGAATAGTACGATTTCTCCTCTCCGCTACTCCGTTTTGTTGGGGTGAAAATGGTGCTGTTAATTGATGTCGAATGCCATGCTCTTCACAATATTCTTAGAATACTTTGGACGTAAATTCACCGCCTCGATCTAATCTGATAGATTTTATTAAAAATCCACATTCTTTTTCTGTACTTGCTTTGAACTTCTTAAATATAGCAAAAGCTTCAGATTTCTCTTTCAAAAAATAAACCCATGTTTTTCTTGAATAATCATCAATAAAAGTTATGAAATATCGATGCTTACAAAAAGATGCTGGAGCAATGGGTCCACATACATCCGTGTGGATTAATTGAAGAGGCTTCTTTGCTCTAAAGCTTGCTTCATTTGGAAAATGCTTTCTTGGTTGTTTTCCAAATACACAACCTTCACAAATTTGATTTGGATGATTGATATCTGGCAGGCCATGCACCAATCCTTTTCTCGACATATTATTAAGATCTCCAAAATTTAAATGCCCAAGCCTCATGTGCCAAAGCCATGATGGATCTTTCACACATGTCTTTAAACATTTCATCACTCCATTTTTTATATTAAGAATAAACATTCTATTTCTTGTCATCTCCACTTGGGCAATTAATTCATTTGAATTATTTTTAATTGTGAGCTTTTTATCCTTCATATGAATGTCAAATCCTTTCTCAAGTAATTGCCCCAAGCTTAAAATATTGTTTTTCATATCCGAAACATAATAAACTTCCGAAATAAATTGATGGGTTCCATCTTTAAGAAGAATAAGAATTTTACCTTTTTCTTTTACCGGAATTTTTGAAGAGTCGCCAAAATAAATTTGACTCTCCATCGCCTCCATTTCTACGAACATATTTTTATCTCAGCACATATGATTACTTTCTCCAGTATCTAAATACCAATTGTTTTCTTTTTCATTTTCTTCTCCTTTCAATGCTAATAATAAGACTGGATCATCTTCCTTCTCTTTAACAAGATTGACTTTCTCTTGATTATGATAACATTCAGAAGCATAATGACCAAATTTCTTGCAAATATAACAACGAACATGAGATTTTTGTACCTTTGATATTTTGGCTCTTTTTTCCACTCTTCATTTTTTGAGTTTTGATTTTCTTCATTATTTCTTTGATATCCACCACGTCTTTGTCCACGTCCTCGGCCTCTTCCAAAGCCATGACCACGACCGCGACCTCGACCACGGCCATGTCCATAAATGTCTCGATCATTTGAATTATCTTCATTTTTGTGTCGTCTTTGTCACCTTTCAATGAGAGCTTTGATTGGAGAACTTGTTCGATAGTACCCTGTTTTTTCTTATTTTTCCTTTGCTCATAAGCCATTAAAGATCCCATTAGTTCATCAACGGTCATTGTCTCTAAATCTTTAGATTCCTCAATAGCAACAACAATATGCTCAAATTTATCATTTACCGAGCGTAGAATTTTTTCTATCACTCGAATATCTTCTAATGCTTCTCCATACCTTCGTAGTTGATTGACGATAGTCAAAACTCTTGTGAAATAGTCCTCCACATTTTCTGCTTCCTTCATTTGAAGTGTCTCAAATTCGGCTCGGAGAGTTTGAAGTCGAATCTTCTTTATCTTGTCTATGCCTTTATATGCAACTTGAAGTATCTCCCATACTTGCTTAGAGGTAGAAGCACTGGCCACTTTCTCGAAGTTTGCCTCATCAAGTGCTTGATAAATGAAGAAGAGCGCCTTCTTATCCTTCTTTCTACTTTCTTTCAACAGTTCCCTTTGGGCTATTGATAATACTACTTCTTCTTGATGCTCGACATAGCCTTTCTCGACTATCTCCCAAATATCTTGAGAGCCAAATAGTGCCTTCATTTGAAGACTCCAATTCTCATAGTTCTCCTTTGTGAGACGAGGCAGTTGTAGATTCATACTGCTTGCCATCGAACTTAGCTATGATACCACTTTGTTATAGAGAAATTATTTGTAAGAATGGAAGAGGATAAAAACAAGAGGAACTTCTATTATAAAATTTTCTCTCTTACATCCATATGACAAGACTCAATGCCTTTTATACTAGTACAAAGACAATTCTAGAAATCTATTCTAGAGATTTCTATAATAAAGACTCAACTACCAACCACCAACCACTGAAATTTATTGCATATTCTAGATATTTCTTCCATACAATTTACTATATACACAAAAAACTTAAACATTAATTTTGGTTTATATTTCCAACAATTTGTACTCGAATGGGGAAACTCGTTCCCTCAATCATGGATATAAAGCAAATGCCATCCTTACCTTCAGAAAACCTCAAATACAAATAACCTTTTTAGGTGCATGTCAATAACACATTAATAAATATATGCACAAGTTGAAAACAACTAGACAAGCACCTAAAAAGGTTAACATATATACGCACAATCAAAAACAAGAAAGGTATAACTACAGAAAGATCACGAGGACGGCAATTAAAGAAAGAGAAACATCTATAAAGCAGGACAAACCACAAATCACTTCTTGTAAGTCTTTCTAAATATAATTATACAAGAACCTCAAGGTATAAGATCAGAAAAGGATTGTAACTTGGCTCTGTAGGCCAAGACATGCATATTATAAAATAATGGTCAAGCCACTTTCTCCATCATTATTGAACTTAAGAAGGCTTCCAGGTAAAAGAAACAAGTTCAATACAGCTTTGCTGATGCTTCTCAGATTATGCTCATCCTCGCCTACCTTGACAGACCTTGGGTAACTTTGGGTGATGCTTCAATACAACTCGTGGATCTTTCATTTGGTGAAGTCTTTGTATTCTGAGTCTAGAATTTAGCGTTTTTCCCCCAGTTCTCTCTCTTTGTTGATTATTGACTTATCATGTAATTGTATATACAGCTTTTTGGGGCCATTTTATTTCATTATGACTACAGCTTATCACTAGTAATTTTATAATTACAGTCAATGAAATCGGCCCCTCAAAAAAAAAAAAAAGCAGTTCAATACAGTCTGTCAGATGTAAGCGAAGATTAGTTCCACAACGGAACCCACAAAATCCAGCAATCCTTCAATTTGACAGTAATATGCGCAAAAGACAATCCAAATTATGACATTGTATAAGCCAGGTTTTCACTTTTAACTATGCGGGCATCTTCCGAAACTTCAATTTTTAAAGATTTTTTTTGGCCTTTTCCTTATAACATTGTTTCTATAGCTAATCTTCTTTTAGGCTTTCTTTAGACAGTTTTCTTATTATCTTCTAAAGCAGATTTTTAGTATAAAACTTTTTAATTTAATTTTTTTTTGCATTAAAAAATTATTTTTAGTAAGAGAGCCATCCTAAATGAAGGCCTAGTTGGAACTATTTTTTTACTTCTTTTTAAAGCAGTCTTTTAGTATCTATAAAATTTTGATGAACTATAAATTCTTGTACTAAAACATTATTTTAAAAAGAAGTAAAAAAATTGTTTTAAACGAAGCCTTAAGCATTCAAGATGAAGCACAAAATAACATTGATTTAGGGATGAGAAAAGAAGAGTAAGAATTTAGCTGGAGGAACAACAAAAGGAAAGAAAGAAAAAAGGAAATGATATAAGTTACCCGTTTTTCTATTAAAAATTCAATGAAAGAAAATAATATTATCTATGTTAATTTTGAATTGAAAGAAAAGAAGGGAAAAGAATTATAAATAATTTGACATATATAAAATTATACTAACCAAGGTTTAAAATTACGTAAATACGCCTCGAGGCGGTTTTCGTCCGTGAGGCGAGGCGTAAGCCTCGAGGCGGTCTGAGGCGTAAGACTCACGGACGCAGAATTGTGTAAATGAAAATTTAAGGGTTTTAGCAGGTAAATAATAGCAAGATTCAATCATACAATAAAAACATCTAAATGATAAGTGGAATAAATGAAAATTAAGAAAAAAGATGCAATAAAAGCATATTCTAAAGCACAAAACCACAAAATTATAGTCTATCAGAGGCTGCGGGAAGGGATTTTTTCGGGAATACCTGGAACCGAACGGGATGAACGAAAAAAATGCTTCACTTTAAGAAGATGGGAGTCAGGGGTGTAAACGAGTCAGAGTCGAGTCGAGTCGAGTTTCTGGCTTATCAAGCCTGGCTCGTTTAATCCTCAATGAGCTCAAACTCGAGCTCGATTAATAAGCTCGAGCTCGACTCGTTTAAAAAATACCAAGCAAGTACCGCTCGGTACCGAGCGGTACTGGCTCAGTACCGAGCATGTACCGCTCGGTACCGAGCATGTACCGCTCGGTACCGAGCGGTATTGGAAGTTTAAACAGTGGTCGAACAGCTTATACTGATTGGTGCGGTGAATTTTAACCCCTCGTGGGACCGGGTTGATGAGGCGTACGCCTCACCTATAATTGCGCAATTGCGCCTTAGAGGCGCGCCTCAGACCCTGTGAGGCGTACGCCTCTGCCAAGAGGAAAATTGCGTAAGCCTCGAGGCGTATTTGGGGCAAATTGCGCAGAGGCGCGCCTCAAGGTGCACCTCTTGTTGCGTAATTTTAAACAGAGATACTAACATAGATGAATAAGCTTGTTGCGTCATCAAATATTCACGGCGATAGAGAAAATTAATGTTTAACGTCTTAGTTTTATACGAAAATCCAACACACAATCAAAGAAAAAAATAAGGGTGTAGCGTTCATAAGAAACACTGGAGTTTTTTACATGGCATTCCCTAAAAAGGGAAAAAAACCCACGGGGCCTAGCCGAGTTTGAATGAATCCACTAGTGTTTGCAATTGATTATAAATAAGGCACTTCCTTGGGGGGAAGGCCTTGGCTTGATGTAGGAAATATACATCATATAGAGTGCATTACATAGTGGGAAATTGAAGAATCAGTATTGAGATGTTTATTTGGTCGGCAGGACAATTATTGGCAGGCTACCGAGGTTGGAAAGATCGTAATGGGGTGACGGTGGTTGGAATTAAGAACCGTAGTCAGCGGGCAATTGATGTCAAAAAGACTGTAGAATGCAGAAAAAGGTCGACGAAGGTCACGAAAAAAGTAGTCAGGTGACAAAGGTCGAAAGGACCGTAGTAGGTAGGTGATGGAAGTCAGAAAGAATGGTATTTGGCAACGGAGGTTCAAAAGGACCATAGTTGATGTCTGATGGTGATCAAGATATAATCTTTCTTTGAAGAATAAGTTGTGGGAGATGCCTCAATGTGCAGAAGAGAAGATTTCAATAGACTCCACCATTGATATTTAAACTTTTTGAAGTTGTTTGTTGCTTCATGAAATTAATTTGTACGGATGATGTCGAGAGAATCCACCAAGGATGTATGATCTATCCGAGGTTGTTTATCAGAGTATTGCTCAATGATGTTAACCTATGTAAAAGATGTCGAGAGAATTTACTAAGGATGTATGACCTATTTGAGGTTGCTTGTTAAAATGTTGCTCAATAACGTTAACTTGTGAGGAAGAAATGGATAGAATGCATCAAGAATGTAAGATCTATTCGAGATTATTTGTCAGAGCATTGATCGATGACATTAACATGTGTGAAAGAGGTTAAGAAAATCAATCAAGAATGTATGACCTATTCGAGGTTATTTATCATAGCATTACTTGATAATGTTAACCTAATGGAAGTGGTCGGATTGAATCCCTCTGAGATTGATCATTCAGTAATTGAGAAATAATAAAAATTGTGAATTTCTTGAATCAAGGATTTTAAGATTTGATTGACATCCTCCTATGATGTTTGACCTATCCGAGATTCCTAGTCAAAGCATTACTTGATGACATTAACCTATGTGGAAGAGGTCAGATCGACTCCCCATGGGATCGATTATGCCTTGATTGAGAAGGGACGAATGTCACGTGTATCCCAAATCAAAGGTAATAAATGGTCTATCTTTAGACCGTTATTGCCTTATTTAGGTCGATATTAAGACCTTGCCCAAAGAGTAGAAGTTTATAAAAGCTTGTAATTTATTGAGAACATCCTTGCATTTGCTAGAAGTTTTATAAAAAATACATTAATAAGTTATCGTCTTGGATGCTGGAATTGTTTGAGGAATTTTATTAACCATAGCTGCAATCAAGGTTGCCCCTCAGTCCACATCTAATTTCTATGAAATTGATGCAGCGATAGCTGATGTCAGGACGATAACCTGAATGATCTATCGAGATTTGAGCAATAGTTACATCTAGTCGTGAACGGTGTTCCCATAGACGACACTAAACTATTATGTTCTGGAAAATTCGAGGCTATAGAGAAATAAAGTTTAACATCTTAGCTTTGTATAAAGATCGAACACCCAATCAGATTAAAAAAATGGATGTAGCGTTCATAAGAGATACCAAATTTTCACATAGAAATCTCTGAAAAGGGGAAAAAATCACAATGCCTAGCCCATTTTGAATGAATCCACTAGTGTTTGCAATTGATTGTAAATAAGGCCCTTACTAGGGGGGAAAGCTTTGACATGATGTAGCAAATATACATCATATAGAGTGCATTACATGGGGGTAAAATTGAAGAATAAGTATTTACATGTTTATTTGGTTAGTAAGATCATGACCGGCGGGTGACGGAGGTCGGAAAGATCGTAGTCAGGTGATGTTGGTTGGAAGGATCGTAGTTAGGGGGCGACGAAGATCGAAAAGACCATTGTCATGTGACAGATGACTGTAGTTGATGAGCGACATAGGTTGGAAAGATTGTAGTCTGGCGATAAAGGTCGAAAGGACTGTAGCCTGGCGATAAAGATCATAAGGACCGTAGTCGACAGGTGACGGAGGTCAGAAAGATCGTAGTCTGGCGATAGATGTCGAAACGACCATAGTAGGCAAGCGATAGAAGTCAAAAGGTGTGTTATCTGGCGACGAAGGTATGAAAGAACCATAGTCGGTGGGCGATGGAGGTTGGAAAGGTCATAGTAGGCGAAGGACGTCAGAAGGACTATAGTCTAGCGACGGAAGTCAGAAGGAACGTTATCTGGCAACGTAGAGCAGAAGGAAAATAGTGGGTGGGTGACGAAGGTAGAAAAAATTGTAGTCTAACAACGGATGTCGGAATGATTGTAATCGACAGGCGACAAAGGTCGGAATGATCGTAATTGACAGGCGACAGAGGTCAGAATGACCGTTATCTGGCGATGGAGATCAGAAGGACCGTAGTCGGCTGGTGACTGTGGTCATAAATACCGTTGTTGGCGATGAAGGTTAGAAGGATCGTAGTCAACGGGCGACAGTGGTCAAAAAGATCATAGTCGGGCGAATGAGTTCAAAAAAATTATAGTCTGACAACGGAGGTTGGAAGGACCATAGTTAGTAGGCGATTGAGGATAGAAGGACCGTAGTCTGACGATGAAGATTGGAAGGACTGTAGTCGGTAGACGACGGAGGTAGGAACGACCTTAGTCAGTCGACGAGGTTGGTCAGAAAGACCGTAATCGGGCGACGATGGTGGGAAAGATCTTAGTCAAGCAAAAGTGGTCGAAAAGCCCATAATTGGGAAATGGAGATCAGAAGGACTGTAGTAGGCGGGCAATGGTGGTCAGAAGGACTATAGTCGGCGATGGTGGTCAGGAAAAAACCTGACGACAATCGATGGTCGGGCGTAAATCTTGCAAGACTTGGTGAAAGTCTTGAGACAATTAGTGGTTGGGCGTAAATCTAGCATCGGTTGGTGGTTGGGTGTTAGTCTGATGATTTTTGGTGGGGAGGAAGAGGTTTAGCGATAGCTGGTAGCCGGGCGTTAGTCGTGGAGGAGCTTGGTGAAAAGAAAGATCTCATATTTGTATTCCTCTCCTCTCTTTTTTGTCTTCCTTGCTCCCTAGCTTACTCTCTCATCAATAAAGAATGAAGGGTTTATTTATAATTTTTTGGGAGTGGCATAACCAGTAAATAAAGAGAAGATCAAGGGCATGTTGGGATTCTTTTGAATGGACGGTCGATATTGATCCTCTTGATCGTGGATTGTTTACTAGGCATTTGAATGTCTTAACGATATCAGAATTCAACGATCTAAGGCTCCTTGGATTCTTCTTGTCATGCCGCTTGATTCAACTATAAGCATGTCATGTTTGGAAATCATTTGGTCATCTAATTTATCGATTAAACTTTTCAAAGGCGCTTCAGGTCTTCAATTTGGACCCATTTGGGCTCAGATTGAGTCAAAAGTGTTGTTGTTGGGTTCTTCTTTTCGAGACGTTCAGTTCGACTATAAGTTTTCTAAAATCGGAGCTCATATGATCCCATATTAAATTTTGGAAGTTTCCAACTTGATTTTGCCTCGAGATTCGTGCCCGATCAAGATAATTTTTGATGATATATCAAAGCTAATTGGTATAAATTTTATTGATAAGGAATAAATTTTTCATTCTTTATTTGAAGAAAGGCAATTTAGCTATTATGAAGAGTTTTTAAGCAAATTCCTTTCCTTTCTGTTCCATTGGTTTTGGGAAAGAAATTCTAAGCATTATTTTCTTTCGATTCATCTCATTATAAACTCTCAAACAAAACATTCACTTTATTGTTAATTCTTTTTTTCTCTAATTTCTACATACAATGAATGTGTAATTATAGATCTTGGTTTAAAAACTAAAATTTGCAGGCAACAGCAAATTCATGTAAGGAAAGAAAAAATGGTTCTAACAAAATAACAAGGAATTTCATGAGCTATGTCACTATTACTCACAAGACGGGAGAAAAGGCCGGTTATCTAAATAAAACGGTAATAATATTGAGCAATAGATATCTTCAAGAGCCCCGAAACGGAAAAAAGATTGAACTATTGCATCCAAACAATCTTAAAGATAAGAACCAGATCACAACAAGTCCAATCATACAACCACAGCTAATCACAGTACCAAGAAAACTGAAGTAATCCGCCTATATGAACAAAGTCACAAACAATCTAGTTTCAAAGAAAAGCATATCACCGCAGTGATCGGATAATCACCACCACCCGTACACGACCTGTGAATATCTCTCCTTAAGCCACCTAAAGCTCTTTCTGAACGAGCCCTTGACCTTGCCCTCAACCGAATAGGCCTTGTAACCTGCGACCCTCTTCTTCCTCTGGAACTCCGGATCATTCAACCACCCGCCCTTGAAGGAAGAAAATCTCTTTCCCTTTTTGAGTTTCATCTCTTTGTTCGGGAACGAAGAGGCGTGGGAAGTGCTGTAGCTCCTAAGTTCGTAGGAGGGAAACGGCGGGCCCCGGGTGCCGTAGGGCTCTATCTGCGTCCGACTAGAAGCGTAGGATTTTGATCTGAAGTCTTCCATGGCGAATATTGAGAGGAGGAAGATAAGCAGGAGAAAAGAATGAGCCTTGATTCAGTTTTGATGTAGTGGAGAAATTGTGGATAGTGGGATGCTAACATGGACATTTTATTCTTCATCATCATGGCCTTCTCTTTTGACTGATAGCCATTCAAACTCGGTTTTTTTAATATTCGGCATAAAATTTATTTTATATGATTTTCTTAAAGAATTTCTACGTTATGGGGCCTATGGCCTCACCTTAACGAACTTTTATTAGGTCCTCTGATTGGATGTAGAGCTACGTTTGGTTATCACTGAGCTTTTCGGCATTTGCTCGGTATTGCTTTGCAATAACGAGAAATGTCGCTCTGTGAAGACCAATACCGAGTAATACCGAGCAATACCGAGTAATACCGAGTTTTTATAGAAAAAAACTAAGTATTTTCTAGAAAAACTCGGTATTACTCGGTATTGCGCGGTATTTGTCTTCACATAATGGTATTTCTCATTATTGCCGGTATTGCTCGATATTTGCACGGTATTTTTTGTTTTGTGCATGCTACGTGGCGCGATCTCAATGCCAGCCGAACGTAGCTCTACGTACGTTCACCGAACCAAATAAAAGTTCTCTTGAAAGAATATTATGTGGCTTTTTGTTCTTTATAATTTCTCTTTTCTATTTTTTGAAGAAGCAATAGAGGATATTATTGCTAAATAAAAAGAGCAAATAGAAATAAAAGACCTAGGTACTGCACCCCATTAGTTCCTCCTTTATCAAATTAAAGAATAAATGAGGAACCTTATCAGAGGTAATATCATCCCACATGAAATCACTAAATATAGCATAGTTAGCACAAAGATCCGCTAACTTATTGCTATTTCTATCGACACAATTAAAAATAACATTTTCAAAATTTTTAAGAAAATCAATAGATTCTATCACTTTACCTCCCGCTTTGATGCTTTGTCGAATATACTGGGTCACATTGTTTCTATCACCTTAAATGATAATACTCTTGTATTGAAGCATCCAATCTTTGAAAACTTCTTTTATTAGAAGTATAGCCGATAATTCAAGTTGTGAGATGTCCCAATGAACAAGCTTTTTCCCAAACGCCATCAAGAATTTACCATTACTATCTCGGAAGACACCTCCAATGCCCACCTTGTAAGAAGGAAATAAATAAGCATCTTCGTTCATTTTGATCCAGTCGAGTGGTGGAGAATGCCAACAATTACACAGTCTTCTAGATTGATTAACACCCCAATGACCCGAGCTTATGTTGCCATAAGAATTAGAAAATGAAAACCACAAGATAGCTTGAACGGCAATAAATCTGGAGCTATCATTTGTTCCTTCATGAATAAATTTATTTCTTGCCTTCCACATTAAATACACTGTGTTGCAATACAGTTTCGATAAGAATTTGCTCTTCATAGTAGATCTTTCAAGCCAATCACAACATTCTTCCATGCTAGTAAATGTTGGTATTTGAAAACCCCAAGTGTTGAATAAGGCAATGATATTCAGCAACTTCTCACATCCTGTAACAACATTATTCAGCAGCTTCTCACATGATCTATATCCTCAATCTTATTACATCCTCTAGGACATCCCAAATCACATTGAATTTTTCTGGAATGTAATAATTGAAGCGTTGGAAGAGAATTTCTCTTATTTTATGATGGAGATTTGGAGAAGGAGCTTAATGAATAAATAAATAAGGAGAAGGAGCTTGTGTAAATAAAAATAATGAAGAGTGAAAATGGTAAATGAATTTTCTTAATCAAGAATGTGTAAGTAAAATTCTCATATTTTTTGAAAATATAAATTAATTTTTTCATATATTAATTCATTTAATTAAAATTAAAACTATATATCCGGCTTAAATTGTAAAAAGTAGTGGACATTTGGCCAGTGTTTTAATCCAAACACTTAAATGAATGCTTCAATTAAGAATTAATTAAATTTTAATGAATATAAAAAATATATAAGTGGGCATGAATTTGAAGAAATAATATATATAAAAGGTGAATGATAAAATAATAATTAAGGAGAAGAAGCTTGGTTAAATGAAAACTAGTAGAAGAAGAAAAAATGGGGAAATTAAAATTTTGTATTCTATTTATTAACATTTAATTAATTTCAAGTTTATATATCCGACTTAAATTGTAAAAAACTAGTGGGCATGGCTGCGGTTTAACCCAATCACCCTGTTTATATATATTTATGCATGATTAATTAATTTAGTTTATACTATGATTTAATTAAAAGTTAATTAATTTTAAATGAATATATATATATATATATATATATTTATTGGCTAAGTAGTTATCAACATAGGTATCATAAAGTATGCATATCTCTGTCTGGACGCCCCATTATGTCTATCATCAACTTTGACTCACAAGAATATGTTCTTCTAGCAAACTCATCCAGATACAACCTCTGTAGAGGTGGGAAAGAGCAGATTGATGATGAAGCACAAGTGCAGCAAAGACCACGCTGACCACCAACTAGATATTCACTTGGGACAAGAGCCATTCCTCATCATAGATATTAGGTGGTCATCATTTATAACGTAAAGCACTATAAGAAAGTCAGGTATTTACAGCAGAAAAATCCACCTAAAATCAAGCCAAATCCATCACAAATTTTGCTTTGGGGTGAATTTGCAACCAATGGTAAAAGCCGCATCACACAAGTATTTGTGACGGACTAAATCCGTCGCAACCATTTTGAGAAAACAAATCTTCATTTTTGCAAAATATCGCAAATTCAATCACAAATTATGGCATATTTGCAACGGATAATCCGTTACAATTTGTGGCAGAAATGCCTTAGTAAATTGCAACAGATAGGCAGACGCAAATCCACCATTATTTGTAATGGATATGCTTGTCACAAAATATGATACTCTCTCATCGTTCCTACATTTTCGACATAAATTCCACCACAAATCAGCCGGAAATATGTAGCAACAATTTTAAAAAAATATCTCCTACAATCAACTATTGTGATTTTCAACAATAAAAATCCAAGCAGTTTAAAAGTAGTATTGAATTATGCTAAAATTTCAACAGACAATGATAAAATAAATATAAGAAAAATAGTTTTGTACAATCACATTCCAATTGCTCAAATAAAGAATCGCAATCCATAGGGTTCTATAATTACAATAATGTTAAAGTATCAATAGTTCTTAGAGATTAAAAACCCATAAACAAACAATCTAAGTGGAATCAATATCCTCACTATCATGCTCAGCTGATGAAGGCGTAGGCTGATCTTTGCCAAACTACTCCTCAATCTCTGGAGCTCATCAAGTATCTAAATGTTAATGTCTGCTTATAATTTTTGGATATTTTCTAGCTCCTCTTTCAAATAAGCCAATTGTTGGCTATATAAACCCTCATGGCAGCTTGTAGTATTTAGAGGTAGAAGAAATTTCAACTCGTATGCATAGGCTTGTGAGCCTAATCCATAAATTCGTTCCTTCTGCATTTTATCTACTTCCTACAACTAAGTGCGGTAGTCAGAAATATCTGTTAAAACACCAGAGGATCACACTTCATCTACAATCTGGCTATCTCGAAGTCATGTATACTCATCCAACAAAACATAATATAAGTTTAATCATCATATAATTATTACTTATAATATTTCTATAAGTATAATATCCTTATCGCTCATTCATCCACCCACTATTGGTTATCCTAGAGCTCATAAGTGTGACTGTGTAACTCAACTTTAGTGGATTCTCTACCAAGTATCTCCTTATATAAAATACTCGATCAATATGCATAACCAAAGAAATTATTAAAATATGTTAAAACTTTTACAAATCATCGTTTGTGCTCATTGTCTAGAACTGAACCCCTAGTATGGAAAGAGTTACCCAGGCTGCTGACATTAGAAGCTTAGTTCTGTCTATTCAACTCCTTCCTCTCTATATAATATGGGATGCCCCAAGCAGTACTTAATTAGGCCTATACACCCTCTCCAATCTAAAGCGGCCACTCACCTGTCTTCCTAATGCGAGTGAACATGTCTTGCGAGCAAGTTGCTCCGTGTTTCTCAAAATTAATTTTGATTTGAGTACCATGCTTAGGAAACCAATAGAAATATCATTATATATAATAAATTATAAAAAAATATATATTTTTATTAGCTTAATAAAATATTATTAGATGTTAATAATATTGCAATTTACTAACCTCAAACTTCTTGAACCACATGTTATGCACTTCCTTTGGGATTTTCTTTCAAGAGACATATAGAGAGTCAAACCTTCTCCGTATGATAATTTGTATCTTGTGCGTGGGTTACTTTGATGGGTAAAATCTTCATAAAATATTTAGTTAAAAAATATAACTTCTAAAAAATATGTGTAATATAAAACATACACATTTACGTATATGCCACCCTCAGGCTAAATCAGCATACGCCAATTTGTACTCGATGTTGTAGTAGTCTACGTGGAAAGTCCAGCTATAGTTAGGGTGGAAGGTCTAGCTACAGAGGGCCGAGGGGCGGTGGGTGGTAAAATAATAGAACATATGGTGGATTGGGATAAGTAGATGAGACTCCTTGAGAAGATGGTGGGGGTAGTATGGGTAAAAGGGAGCCATCTGGGTAGGGTCTGGTGACAAAAAGCAGGGGTCTATAGAGTAAAACGAAGGACTCCCTATAGTAGGTGTAGGCAAAGGGGGTTAGGCTTGGTATGAGTGCCAGGTGGTAATGTGGAGGTCCCCTCGGTACCTCTACCCCTACTAGATCATCCATTAGTTCCCTTCTTGCTCTTAAAAATGTTTATGATCGCCTAGGGGGATCATCACCTTTAGAAGCAATATATAAAAAAATAAAAGAAATAATTTGTATATTTATGAAAATTTAGGAAATAAGTAGTAACTACTTTTATGTTCTTAAAAGTATAAGTTTTTACTACTACTATACTATAATAAAAAATAAAGTAATATATGTATACTAACATGTAAAGAAAATTACTAGGAGATTCATATTTACCTCATAACTATTAATCACTAGGTGATTCACTTCCATCTAACGAGACCACGTCCTCACTACTAACAATATTTAATGTTTTCCTCAATGTCTAAGTCTATCTCATCTAATTATAACTTAGTTTCATTAGCTGCTATTTGATCATCTATATCATTAGTAGGCTCTTTAAAGTTTGACATATACACTGCTTGATGTGCTAGTGGTATTGATGTAGTATTCTCAATGACCCCCCTAGGTTTATTATTATTAATTATAAGCCAATATTGCTTACCCTGTAGTCTTCCTGGATAGTTAACAAAGAAGACTTGGGTAGTCTGGCTAACAATAATAAATAGGTTGTATTTATTATACCTTATACCTAGCTTTACTTCTATAATATCATAAAGTGGATGCACTCTTGTTCCTTTATTTTACACTGGATCAAACTAATCACAATTAAAAAGATATAAGTTATTCCCTTTACTAGGATATTCCAACTGTAGTACTTCTTATAAGACCCCATAATACTCACAGCCAATCACCTATATGATTGTTCCCTTTCACACATACATGATATTTTTCTATTTTTTTGACCTTCACACCAAGCTTTGGTTTTAAATCTATAACCATTGGTAATAAAAGTTAGCCAATATTTTACTACTCTCATAGCTCCTGAAGCTAGATTCATTAGTCTTTGCTCTTGTAAATCTCTGGCTTCATTATGGACCTAATTGGTGTAGGAAGTGTAGCTATATTATTATCATTTTCACTAAGTTAATTGATTATGATATATAAGGTTGAAGTGACTTGTCAAAATACATACTATTTCTTTGAACTAATTTAAAAATTCAGATTTTACTTTCTTTTCCTTCTCTAAAATTGATGTTGTAGTTTGATCATAAATGAACATCATGTAAAAGTTTTGAATTTAGGATATCTATGTATTAGTTTATAAAATATATGAAATCTTTACTTAAACATACTAGAGATATAGATCGACTATAGAATATTTAAGTAGTATGTACAATGTTGCAACTCTCATCTCCTTATCTATCAAATAACACATGGTACAAGAGCCAACTACCTCACCCTGTCTATTGAATACTAATATGTTACTAGCAGATTGACATATATATGAATCACGCAAATTTTAAGGTAGAGTATTCCTTATTGATAGTAACTGTTACAACTTAGATTTTAAGATTAAGTTTTACATAGTGTGATTTTTATGATACCAAAATATTATTCTTTTGATTGCTGTTTCTCCTAAAATATAATGGATATATTTTCTTTTTGTTATTTTCTTGTACTAATATTTTAGAAAAATTATATTCCAGATTACTGAAGACTTCAAGACAGAATAGATTAGGATTTCATGTAATGAAGTCTATAAATTTTTTATTTTTTATTTAGTTTAAAAGAGTGTGATTGTAATTGGATAACCGTGCACACACAGACTAGGAGAGTGAATCAAAACTTAAAATTTTAAAAATAATCATACTGTATGATTTTAAATCGTATTGGATGATTTTTCAAGTAGTTCCTCTAAAATGAAGTTAATTAAATCATGCTGGAAAATTTTTTTATACTATTTATACTATATGATGTATGTTCGTACAGATGACTTCCATAGTACAAAATGGGTCCGTACCAGTTCATCCCATATTAATACATCATTTTTTGAACTATTCGTACTATATGAGTGGGGTTCATACAAACATCTTCAAGAGTACAAAATAGGTGCATAAAAGTTTGTCTCATATGAACATATCACTTTTTTAACTTTTTGTATTGTATGAAGTGATGTTCATACAGATAACCTCCAAAGTACAAAATGAGGTCATCCATATTCATACCAAATGAAGCATGATTTATTTTAACTATTCATGATGTACGCAGTGGGGTTCGTATAGACAACTCACATATAAAAGGAGGTTCATACAGGATCGTACTAGACGAATTGGTTCAATTTTGAACTGTTTGTATAATACAATGTCAATTTATACAGATGACTGACAGAGTATGAAATCAAGTTCATACAGGATAGTACATGGCTTTTTGAACTATTCATACAAATAATATGCGATCGTACTGTATAAAATAAGTAAGTTCTAGTTGAAAATTTTAATTTTTTGGACAATTTTTATTGTCTTTCATAAATAAGCATCCTGAAAATTGACACTTCATATCTTATTGCAAATTTCCCTTAAGAGTGGATAAGGAGAATATTTTGGAGTGTGATTTAGGAGTGAAGATTGAGAGATCTTATTAGAGAAAATTTTGAGGGGATTCATAAGGTTGCCCAAAGGTAATAATCTTTTATTTGTTCTTCAAAATTCTTCCCTACTTCTTTGAAGGCTCTTGAGGGAAGATTTTCAAAGAGGATCATGGAACTCTACCGTCACCAGGAGGGTGAGAAAGGATGTTGTTACTCTTCTGTAATTAGGAGGGTGAGAAAGGATGTTGGTACTCTACCCTCACCAAGAGGGTGTGAGAAAAGATGTTGGTACTCTACCATCACCAAGAGGATGAGAAAGGATGTCGGTACTCTACCACATTAGATTGGTGGAAGAGAAGTTTTGTAAGGGCTTCTCCATCTTGCTATTGGAGCAAAAGGAGTGTCACTTTTGATTTAGTGCAATACTTGAAGGAGTCTTTAGGGAGTAGACGTAGGTCTTGTTGGACAGAACTACTATAAAATTTAGTGTTTTATATTCTTTTACTTTTGACTTCATTTTTATTTCCACACTTTAAATTATTGTGGTTGAAAAATATTTTGTAAAAATCCATAATTGTGTAAAATATCTTAAATTGATTACCTAAAATTGAAGAGAAGTTTTAAATAACCAATTTACCTCCCCCCCTTTCTTGGTTAGCCTTGGGATAGTTTTATTAGGTCTAACAATCTACTCAAACTTTTAGTAACTTTGTGTCATAGTAGTATGAATAAAATTGAGTAGTCTCGTACATCAAGTGTGTTTCATATATTAATCCTTCGATATGTGCTTTATTTTTTGTAGTATACTTAAGTTTATTTAAATACCGAATGATGTACGTTATGAATTAATAACTAATTAATAATATTTGCATAATATTATCCCTCCAAAAGATATATTCACCAATATTAAATAGGTCCATAAACTCAAGCCTCAAATGGTAAATATATAGGCAGATGATATATGGAGTAAAAACATTTAGGAGAAAATATCTTCTCAAGCTTGTACAGAATAAAAGGTATGTTATGCTCAATATGAACCAAAGTTTCTTCATTAAGTCTTGATGAGTGTAAGTCCTTAAAGAAGATACTTAGATCAGTCAAGACAATTGAGATTGAATATGGGCGAGAACTGAAAGTAATTGGTAGTAAACATTCCATGAAGATGTGACGGTCATGACTTTTTAGTCCATGCAATCTTCTTGATTTCATATCAATTCATCTATTGAGGTTGGAAGCATATCCTTAAGGTAGCTTTAGGCTCTACACCCATTCAAAAATTGCTCACCTCTGCTCTAAAGCAAAGGTGAATGGAGCTTTTTTTTAGAAGTTTACCATTTCCCCTTCCTTCAACTTAGTATTTTCCTCTTGCAAATATCCTTTAAGTCTATCATAGCTTTTATATTAACTATAAATTTGCACATGATGTCCATCACTTTATTGAGCATATTATCAAAAATATTTTTTTTTCAATATGCTTCGCATCCTAATTATGTTTAATTAATTTTATTTCCAATATAACAAAAATTAGAAAATGCTCTTTCTTTGTTCAATTTTGTAAACTCCATACTCGAGCACTTTGTAAACAACTAATGATGGAGAATCAATTATCGTGTGTATAAAATTTAATCTTTCAAATGTTTTCTCACTACTTAACCTTAGTGGAGGTTGTTTTATCGCCACTCTTTTTTTAGTGAAAGCATCCTTATTTCTCCTAAATGGATGTTTTGTAGGTAAGAACATACAATGACAGTCAAACCAAGTATTTTTTTCCTCCATACTTCAATGTGAATGATTTAATACTTTTTATTTAATATAGGCAAGCTAGGTTGCTTGAAGTGTTTCACCCAGAAAGCATATCGTAGCTAGAAATTCATCAATTATCTAAAATAATGTTGCCCTTCATTATAAAATTTTATTTAGTGGAGATGTCATATGTTTTAGCTCCTTCATTCCACAATAAGTTTAAGTCATTGATTAAAGGTTGCAATAACACATCTAACTTTGCCTTTGGATTATGTTAGCCTAGAATGATAAGTGTTAGAAATATATAGAATGCATTCATAAATAATTTTGGAGGAAGATTATTGGGGGTAGGAATCATGGGTTAGCACGAGTAAGGTGAGGTAGATTGGTTAAATAGAGTAAAATCATCTGCACATAAACCTAATCTTATATTTCTTAGTTTTGAGGTGAAGGTAGGATGTATATGGTCAAAGTATTTCTAGGCTTCTACTTTTGATGGATATCCAACTTGGAAGCTGTGTTCCTTCTGAAATCTCATATGTGGAACATAGCTCATAGATACATATAAATGTTGCAATCTAAGAATGATGGGTAAGTAGAAAAATCGATTGACTGTCACATCCTTATACTTTCTTTTTTTTTTTCCCAAAATTTAGTTTAAACTTTAGCACATTATAATGATGACATACAACCTCTAAAAAATTATCCCCATAGTATAATATGCATTCGTTAAAAAAATAATTTACTTTTATAGCTGTGAAACCAAATTTGGAATCTAGTTTTTTAGTCCACTATAAATTTGTTTGAATTATATTATCGTTAGGGTTGGTATCCTTATATTGGATAATAAATTATTTAAAATATCCTTTGGTATATTATATTTTATCTTTATACTTAACATCTTCATAGTGACAGATAACTTTGAGTGAGTAGTGCACCAATTCTAAATTGGTTATTACATAATATGCAATAAATCATAGGGATTTAGTGCCTCCTTATTTAGGGTTTCTTCTGTATATTATTAAAATTATGTCGCAGTTGCATCATAAACCAACTCTTCAAACATCCTAACTTTGTCATGCTTAATTATGTTGGAACTTATAGATGGGTCGCATTAAGAGTCAAAATGGGGTTCGTACTCACCATGTTAAGTCTAATATTAATATTTTGGCATGAATCCTTTGTGATATAGATCAATAATAATCTCATATGATGTTAGGTAAGCTTAATTTTTATGTTTGGAACATAGAAAAAAAATTTCCTCTGATATAAAGGAAGGTAATTGATAGCCTACCTGAATGAAATAGTTAACTCCATTCAAAAATTCATCTGTTAGTATCTCGCATTCAGTCAATAGTCAATTATACATCAAACTTCTATATTTTCAAATTTCCATAACACACTTGGGATATAAATTCCCTCAACCAAACAATGAGATGTGTGTTAATTTTTAAAAAAAAATTAAAAATGTGCAATAGTAAAAGTTGCTTGACTATGTAGCTCATTTTAGCTTGTAAAGGTGGCTTGGCTAAGTAGCTCATTTTGGTTTTTGGTTGGGATCTTTTGCTACCAACCATGACGTCTTGGGTTAAGTTTTATGTATGCGATATGATTTTTTTATTTGATCTAATACATCTAAACAAAAGTGGCTTGACTACTTTGAACTTTAAGCTTCTAGTTTTCACAATCTTGATGCCATTTTTATACTTACCAAATTCATGTTCTTTCATATTCTCATTTCATGTTACATTTGATTTGCTCTATATCCTGGATTTGCAACTAAAAGAAATAAATTCACTTTGGACATCTTTCATTTTGTAAAGTTCGAGATACTTATAATACTAGAAAAAAATATGCACATTACATGAATTCACTTTTCTATGTAATGATAATGTGTTAATATAAGTATCCTGAGTTTTATAAAGAGGAGAATCAGTAAGCGGTTTTTTTAGTGGAAAGTTCACATCGTTAATCTTATTTTTCCATTAAGGATGACATCAGAAGAAAATTGGCCTAAATGAAACCTAAGTGTATAGGTTAACTAAATTGGTATAGATAGTGCTAATCAACCACTTTGGTTGCTGAATTCTTGGCATTCTCCTCCACCTGATTGGATTAAAGTTAACATAGATGCTGCTCTTCACAACTCATACAAGGCTGGAATAGGAGGGGTCTTTAGAGATCATTATGGGAGGTTTTTGTTGGCTTTCGGAAATCCTCTTATTCATTGGGATGCAGCGGCTGTAGTGCTTCAAGCTATCCTTGCTCTTAAACTAGTTATCAAAGATTGGATGCTAAACTATAAAGGACTCATCATTGAAGGAGAACATGAATGTCATCAATTTCATCAAGGTTTTGGTGAATAAAAGGAGGTAATGAATCATTTGACATTTCTTTTATTAAAAGATTTGATTATGTTATTTTTAACTGTGTTGATAGGGGAAGAAATAAGTTAGCGGATCTTTGTGCTAACTTTGCTTGCTTTAGCTCTTTTATATGGAATGATGTGAGTTTAAGTGACATCCCTGCTTCCTTCATCAATTTGTTGGAAAAGGAGTCGGATTCTGGTAGAGGGTAGTTTGTTTGTTTCTTCTTTTCAATAAAAGCTTTCTTGCTTTGCCTTCAAAAAAAAAAAAAAAAACTAAATTGGTAAAATTTAGAGCACCATGGAGGTAATTGTATTGAATTAATTATATCAAATCTAATAGATCTAATTTGCCAATCGAGTCATCGATAGATCACCATTTTATATGACCAAACCATCTACAATGCCTCTCTATAATATTATCTTCCATTGTAATATACCTTTTCAACTATATGCTTATTTTATATCTTGTCTCTTAGTGTAAAGTCACTCATCCACCTAAGCATCCTCATCTCTGCAACACTCAAGATAATATTACACTTCTCTTTTAATGGACAACTTTCTACACCATAATAAAGTATTATAGATTTCATCACCATCTTTTAGAATTTTCCCTTAAGTTTGAAAGGAACTTTTATATCACACATTATGCCCATTGCATTCCTCCACTTCAACCATGCAACATGAATTCTACTAATAATATCTCCATCTATTACACAATCACTATGAATAATATACTCATGATATTTAAGGAATAAAGATGGATACCTTCTTAATGAGCAAGCTCCGATCGGATGCGATAGGAAGGAATGGCGTGGAAGGAGTCGAGCATGGTTGTGGTCAGAGGTGAGACAATGATGAGGAAGTGTCGAATAAAAGGCGAGGAACTTTAGATGTAACATGAAGGAACATCGTAGGAGGTGAGTAAGTTGTGGTGAGAGGGGAGACGGAGGCTGCTAAGATAAAGAATGGCGAGGACATGTGACTTCGGATGCGCACAATAGGAAGGAACGTCATCGAAGGAGGCAATGCCAAGGGAACGTCATCGTAGGAGCTGAGAAATGTCGCGGGAAGAATCCAAAATAGAACGAGCAAATGAAATAAATGGCTAGTTAGTCAGTTTAGATAGGATTGTTTGCGGTGAATTTGCAGTGGAAAATAAGTTGCAAATTTTGGCAGATTTTCTTCCACAAAACAGTCATAAATAATACAACGACAACTTCCATTGTAGAGTCCGTAACAAATTGTTGACTTTCCTGTGGTGAAGCTACTATGAATGTCCAACTATCATGTATCATTTTAAATGAAATGTAACAGGAATTTCTGCATCCTTGATTTGGTATCTTAAGGTATATTTTATAAATTTAATTTAATTAAATCTTAAATAATATTTAGTATATATATATATATATATATATATCTTAAAATTGAAGCTGAACATATATTTTATTATATTCTTTTATAATTAATTAATAAATCGTAAATATTTTGAAACAAGGTCTTTGGTTTAAACCAACGGCCATGCCCACTAGGTTTTTACCATTTAAGCCGTATCTATTGTTTTAAAATTAATTAAATAGTTATAAATTGAATACAGAAATTTAATTTCCCCATTTTTTGCTTCTTTTACTAATTTTTTAAACTAAGCTCATTCTCTTTAACTATTTATTAATCACACACACATATATTAATTACACACAAATGCAAGGTGTTTGGCTTCTCTGTTTTTGCTTAGTGCAAAAGGAGAATTTACTAGTAGAATTCCCAAAGAGGAGGACCTTTGTTGAGTGGATGTTGGTCAAGTTGACCAATCTATTATAAAAATTATAGTTTGCTTTTTTTTTTGCACTTTAATTCATGCAAGTTTTATTTTACGAGATTTTTGGTTTGATCCTAGTATGATTGCATTCAAAAATATTTATTCAAAATAAAGCTTTCATAAGTTCTTTTTTAATCATAATATTTACTTTGAATTACTTTAAATTAATCTTAAGTAATTTTATTGCTCTCATAAATTAAAACAAAAAATGTTTGGTACTTCGTGATCTAAATATTTAAAAGTTATTTACCCTTGCATATTTTTTTTATTGGCCTTTAATTAAAATTTTGAAGGAACCAATTCACCTCTCTCCCCCTTTTAGTTGTGTTGCAACACTTTCAATTGGTATTAGAGAGCAGTTCTTATTTGTTTAGTTTTACTACCCGACCTCCACTCTTTGATAATATTTCATTTGATTTGTTGAAAAATATGAATGTCTATTTTTATACAATTAATTGATTAGTACATGTAGCATTTAATTAAAATTGGATATTCAGCGCCCTATAGAATTATGAATGACACTAAAATTGAAATACTTTTTACTACATGGAGTTTAGAGGATCAAGATCCTACAAAATTAAATTCTTAATAGTTAAACTATTTATTTTGTGCTCTAAAATCTAAATATTATATGCATGTATCCACATGCATAACTAAAAAAAATGTTAGATATATTATGCATTATATATGAAGGAACAAAGTGGTGTTAAGCATACTAAATTGAATATCTTGCATCATGATCATGAATTGTTTAGCATGAAACATGTACTGATATGTATACTTTTTTTATAAAAAGTATATCATCCTTGCATGCACTTGGTAAAAGATTTTAAATGCGAAAAAAGGTTAATAAGATTATTAGATGTTTGTTTGAATATTTGGATGCCAAGGTGATGATAATAACAAAATCTAAGGATTTGAATGCATTTTCTATTGATAATTTACTTCATTCACTGATTGCAAACGAGCAAAAAAAGAAATAAAAATCCAAAGAGTTACAGATACATGTGAAAGGAGAAAATAAATGATAATTGCACTAAAGGGAAATGACTCAGAAAATAGCAACTCTTAACGATATGATAATGAGGACATAGCACAGATTTCATGATAGTTTAAAAAGTTCTTAAAAGTAAGTACAAATGTTACAATGTGAAATAGAAAGGTAAGAAAAACAAGTTTAATAAGATTTCATTTGAAGTTATTTACTTTTAGTGTAAGATAGGTCATATATGGTCTAAATGCCAAAACCATTAAAGCGAATTAGTGAAAGAAAAATTGAGAATAAGGGTAGGTAAGGAAGTTCAAGAGTTCTTAAAGGGCCTTCTAGGAAAATTTAGATTCAAAGTCATATGAGATAAACATCGAGGAAGTGGTCACCAACTTATGTTTAATGGACAAAGATAGTGCATGTGGTTTAGAGTGTGAACAATTATGTCTTCATAAAGGGTCATGTGAAGGTATGTGGTAAATAGATAATCTATGCAAGTAGATAATCGATGCCAATGCCATATTATAGGAGACATAAAGAACTTATCACACTAGAATATATGAGTAGATGAAAAGTAACATTAAGAGAGAAAACCATGAGGAAGGTAATTGGATCAGGCATCATAGGTAAACTCAATGGCTTTATTATTGAAAAGGTATTATTAGGGAAAGGCTTAAAGCATAACTTACTGAGCATTTGTCAACTTTATGAAAAGGGCTTTGTTATAAAATTTTTTTTTTATAAACATTTAAATTTGTTTAATAATAAGTCTATTTTGTATAATTTTTTAGACAAAAATATTTATATGATTGATCTAGAAATTTTGAATTAATCAAATAAGGTGCACTATTTAAAAACCATTATAGATGAGGTTTGGTTGTGATATACGAGACTGTGTCATGTAAACATGAGGATATAGAAAAAGATTACACATTGATACCTAGTTAAAGGAGTACCCAAGCTAGAGTTCACTAAGGAACATCTCTATGATGTGTATCAGCTAGGAAAGTAGGTTAAGTTCACTTTTCACTAACTTAAGGAGATCAATAGTAGTAGATTGATGGGAGCTGTGGAGTGCAATTGAATTATAAAAATGTTTAAGGCTCTATCTTGTTTGAATAGTTTCTATTTGAATGATTTATATTTGTGCAACTTATGTAGTTTTGATGATTCCAAACATTATTGTTCAAATGTATAGTTATCTCCTAACAATTTATAAGATTTGCACTTGCTCTTGTGTGTACTAACATTTTAGGAAAATCAGACTCCAGACTACGATAACTTCAAATCAAATTCAACATGAGATATTTTGTTTATTTGAAGTTTGCATTTTCTTTGATTTAATTTTGAAAGGGAGTGATTGTAATTGAGTGAATAAAAATCTTACACACACAAATAAGGAGATCATAAAATTTTATACTTATCGTATAGGACGATATTTATCGTACTGGACGATCTGTCAGTTATCTCCTATAGAGCACATGGAACGAATAGGAACTTGCTAGAAAAAAATTTTCTAAGTCCTATTCGTCCAGGACGAAATTTATTATCGTCCCGGACGATGGGTTCTCTGTAAAATTTTTGTCCAGACGAATTTTATTATCGTACGAGGCGACCAGTGCTCTGGAAAATTTTCGTACAAACAAAATTAATTATCGTACCGGACGATCAGGTCTCTGGAAAATTTTCATCCAGACAAAAACAAATTATCATCCGTGGCGATTGGTCCTCTGGAAAATTTTCGTCCAGACGAAATAAATAATCGTCCAGGACGATCGGGTCTCTAGAAAATTTTCGTCCAGACGAAACACAAATTATCGTCCGTGGCGATTGGTCCTCTGGAAAATTTTCGTCCAGACGAAATAAATAATCGTCCAGGACGATCGGGCTCTGGAAAATTTTCGTCCAGACGAACATATTTTCGTCCAAACGATTAACCGACTTAGAATAGTTTTCAGCAGTTTCTAGAACCGACCTAGTAATAACCGTTCGTACTGGACGAACCTAGTTCGTACAGGACGATCAGCTGTACGAAGTCATTTCGTACACATATACAAATTGGGTCATTTCAGATCGTTTAAGTAAAATCGTCCAGGACGATCCAGGATCGTACAAGACGATCCACTACGTACAGAATTGGAAACTTGCAGTTTTTGGGCGGTTTTTCTTGTCTTTTATATAAATAGCCCAAATTAGACTGCCACCCAATCTTTTTGTCATTTGATCTTCGTGCCTCTTGAGAGAATAGCCAAGGAGAGAGTGGAAGAGAGCATTCAAAGGAGGATTCCTACCATCGGAGCGAGAAGACTTCACTTGGATTACTAAGGTAAGAGTCTCTACTTGTGAAATTGGATTTCTTCACTCTTTTCTTTCTTCCTTCTAGATTCTTGTGAGAAGATCAGTCAAGGAGATCCGGTTCTCTGCCGACACTTGGAGAGTGTGAACAGCCGAAGGGTTCTCTGCCTACACTTGGAGAGTGTGAACAGCCGTAGGGTTCTCTGCCCACACTAGGAGAGTGTAAAAGGACGACGGTTCTCTGCCAGCACTGTGGATTGTGTAAAAGGACGACGGTTCTCTGCCAGCACTGTAGATTGTGTAAAAGGACGACAGTTCTCTGCCGCACCGGGTAGTGGTGAAAAGAGTGTGTTGTAAAGGCTTCTCCGCCTTGCTGTGGGTGCTAAAGGAGAGTCACTTTGTGGTATTAGTGCAATACTCAGAGGGTGCCTCTGAGGAGTGGATGTAGGTCTGGTTATAGACCGAACCACTATAAATCTGGTGTCATTTACTTTATTGCTTTTACGTTTCCGCACTTTAAATTTCAGTTTAAACAACTCTGTGGTTGAAAAACATTTTTCTACAAACTTTAAAAGAAAATCTTATTTTGGTTCAACTTTATCATTAAGAGTGTTTAAAATTTTTAAAACTACCAATTCACCCCCCTCTTGGAAGCCGTGGGACATTTACTTAGGCTTAACAACCTAATTACTGGACTCAACAAGTGGTATCAGAGCATAGTTTCAAAATCATAAGTTTGAACTACTTTTTGATTAACGTAGATGGCTACATTTGGAAACCGAAACACACCTGAGGGTTACTCTATCACTAGACCTCCACTGTTTGACAATATTCCTTTTGATTTTTGGAAAACACACATGTCTACTTTCTTACAGTCACTTGATTATCGCATGTGGATGCTAGTCCAGGAAGGTTACTCAAAACCAACTAGATTAGTTGATGGAATTAGGGTAGATACACCCTATGCAGATTGGACTATAGAAGAACGTGACTTAGCATAATTAAATGCGAAATGTTTAAATAGTTTCTTTTGTGCTTTAAAATCTGAAGACTACATGCGAGTTTCCACTTGTAAAAGTGGAAAAGACATATGGGATAGACTTTGTATTACTTATGAAGGGACAAATGAGGTTAAGCAATCAAGACTCAATATCTTGTTACATGACTATGAATTATTTCGCATGAAACCTAATGAATCTATATCTAACATGTACACAAGATTCACTCAAATTGTCACCTCTTTGCATGCACTTGGTAGGGAATTAACTAATGCTGAAATGGTCAATAAGATTCTTCGTTGTTTACCTACTGCATACGATGCTAAAATTACTGCAATTAGAGAGTCTAAAGATCTGAACATTTATTCCATTGACAATCTTCTTGGTTCACTCATTGCTTACGAGCAAGGAGTAAGTCAAAGAAAGATTGATGCAGGTGAACCAAGAAAGGACAAGAATATTGCACTAAATGTGGAAGAGTCAGAAAGTGAACACTCACAACCTAAGGATGAAGACGATATTGCACTGATGACTAGACAATTCAGAAGCTTTTTAAAGAGGAAGCAGAAGAGACGCCAGCAATGGAATAGAGGTAAATATAACAGAAATGGCAAGGTTTCTAATGAAGTGATTTGTTATGAATGCAGGAAATCAGGTCATATAAAGACTGATTGTCCAAAACTCAAAGCCACTCCTAGCAAGGAGAAGGTAGAGGAGAAACCAATGGTAAAGAAGGGCAAGAAGAAGTTTCAAAAGGCTTTTTGGGTGGACTCAGCTTCAGACTCATCAGAGACTGAAAAAGAAGAAGAAGTCACCAACCTTTGCTTGATGGCAGATAAAGCTGAACAATCAGATCAAGAAGAGGTATGTGATTTAACCTATAATGAATTGTTTGAAGTTTCTGAACACATGCATGATGCATATAGGAAAATGAAAAAGATGCATGCTAGTGTAGTTTTAGAATTGGAAGAGCTTAATAAGGAACACAAAATCCTTAGGAAAGATCATGCTTTAATTGATAGCAACCACATGAAACTACTTGATGAATATGATGACTTGAATAAAAATTTTGAGAATTTAAAATCATCCTATGCTGAACTTGAAAAAGAATTTAAAAAATTTAAGGATGAATCTGAGAGCAAGACATATAGAATCAATTATACCAATCGAATCTTGGAGGATATGAATTCATTTTACAAACTCACTATAAGAGCTCTCGAGGATAATAGGAACCCCCCTAAACTTGAAGATTTTACAAATCCTAAATATTATCCTAAATTCATGAAATCCCTTAGAAGACAATCATATGAAAGAAAACATAGGAATATTTTTCCTAATGTTAAATGTAACAATTGTGGATTTTTGGGACATATATCTCACACCTGCACTTTAAAGATGAAACTTAATTTGGTGTGGAGAACTAAGATGCATAAACCTAGACATATCATACATGCATCTGATTATAAATTTCATAAAGGTGAACCCAAACTAGTTTGGGTTCCCAGGTCTAACATTTGAGAATTTTTGCAGGAATGCTCTCACACAAGACCTCGTGAGAGTATATGGTACATGGACAGCGGATGTTCAAAGCACATGACTGGAGATACTGCTCAATTCATAATGCTGGAAGCCAGGAGTGGAGGCAAGGATACACTTGGAGATAATACCACAAAAAAAGTGGTTGGATCAGGTATGATTGGAAATTTGAAAAAATTTTTCATAGACAATGTTTTATTAGTTGAAGGCTTAAAATATAATTTGCTAAGCATAAGTCAGCTATGTGATAAGGGCTATAATGTAAAATTTTTACCTACTAGCTGCATAATTAGCCTAAATGAGAAAATTGTTTTAAATTGAAAAAGGGTAAACAATGTCTACATGCTAGATTTAAATTGTATTCAATCTCCTACTGCTTTTTGTTTGAAAACTGTTTCTGATGAATCATGGCTTTGGCATAGGAGACTTTGTCATTCTAGTATGAAAAATCTTAGAAGAATTACCCAAAAGAATTTGGTGAGAGGAATACCTAAACTAGACTTTACTAAGGACCATCTATGTGATGCATGTCAATTAAGAAAATAAGTGAAGTCATCTTTTAAGTCCAATAAAGATCTTAGGACCAGTAAACCTTTAGAAATTCTACACATGGATCTTTTTGGACCTGTAAGCACTGTTAGTCTAGGAGGAAAGGTATATGGATTTGTTATAGTAGATGATTTTTTAAGATTCACCTGGGTTAAATTTCTTTTTCATAAGAGTGAATCATTTGAGGAATTCAGAAATTTTTCAACTTGGATACAAAGAAAACTAGGATGTGAAATAATCTCTATACAAAGTGATCATGGAGGAGAATTTGAAAATGAAAGATTTAAAGATTTCTGTAAAGAAAAGGGGATTGATCACAATTTTTATGCACCTAGAACTCCTCAACAAAATGGAGTAGTTGAAAGAAAGAACAGAACATTAATAGAAGCCGCCCGAGCAATGTTAGCAGAATACTCGCTTCCTAGATATTTTTGGGCTGAGGCGGTTAGCACTGCATGCTATGTTCTGAATAGGGTGAATGTGAGATCAAATTTGAATAAAACACCCTATGAGTTGCTAAAAGGTAGAACACCAAATTTGTCTCATTTGCATGTATTTGGTTGCAAGGTGTTCATACATAATAATGGAAAATCTGCCTTAGGAAAATTTGATCCAAAATCAGATGAAGGAATTTTTGTTGGATATTCAAGTGTTGGAAAATCTTATAGAGTATTCAACAAAAGAACTTTAGTCATTGAAGAAACCACACAAGTTGTTTTTGATGAAAATGGAAACATGAAAGAGCCAAATGTTGTTGAAGAAGAAATTGAAGAAAACTCCCAAAAGATTGATAGATTAAATTTGGAAGAAAATGTGAAAGAAAATTTAGAAAGAGAAGACCCTTTGCCTAGAGATTTGAGATTTTCTAAAAACCACCCAAAGGAATTGATTATAGGTGAACCAAGTGAGGGTGTTAGAACTTGGCGTGGATTAAACAAGGAAGTCAATCATTCAGCCTTTATTTCAACTATTGAACCCACTAACATTGATCAAGCACTTTCAGATGAATTTTGGATATTAGCCATACAAGAAGAGTTAAATCAATTTGTAAGAAATAAAGTTTGGGAACTAACTACAAGGCCAAAAGATCAAAGTGTTGTTGGAACCAAGTGGGTGTTCAAAAATAAAATGAATGACTCAGGAGTAGTCATTAGAAATAAGGCTAGATTAGTAGCTAAGGGGTATAATCAAATTGAAGGAATTGATTTTGAAGAAACTTTTGCCCCTGTAGCTAGATTTGAAGCAATTAGGGTTTTACTAGCCTTTGCATGTTTTAAAGGTTTTAAATTGTTTCAAATGGATGTCAAAAGTGCCTTTTTAAATGGGGTAATTGAGGAAGATGTTTTTGTAGAACAACCTCCAGGTTTTGAAAATTCTAAATTTCCAAATCATGTTTTCAAATTAAAAAAGGCATTATATGGATTGAAACAGGCACCTAGGGCTTGGTATGAGAGGTTGAGCACCTTCCTACTTGAAAGATCTTTTGAAAAAGGAAGTGTGGATACAACTCTCTTTTTAAGGAAAATTGGAAAGGATATACTTATTGTTCAAATTTATGTGGATGACATCATCTTTGGATCTTCAAATAAACATCTTTGTGATGATTTTTCTAAAATAATGAGTAGTGAATTTGAAATGAGTCTAATGGGAGATTTAAATTACTTTCTAGGATTTAGCATTAAACAACTTGAGGAAGGTACTTTTCTTAGTCAAACTAAATATATTAAGGACATCCTCAAAAAATATGAAATGGACAATGCTAAACCTGTTAGTACACCAATGAGTTCTTCAGTTCAGTTGGATAAGGACCTTAAGGGAAAATCTGTTGATCAAAAGAAGTTTAGAGGGATAATTTGATCTTTACTTTACTTGACTGCTAGCCGACCATATATTATGTTCAGTGTTTGCTTATGTGCTAGATTTCAATCAGATCCAAAAGAATCACATTTGACAGCAGTGAAAAGGATTTTAAGATATCTACTAGGAACTCAAAACTTAGGAATTTGGTATCCTAAGTTTAGCTCTTCATTTGAAATTATTGGTTACTTAGATTCTGACTTTGCAGGCTGTAGAGTGGATAGGAAAAGTACTTCTGGAACATGTCAATTCATTGGAAATTCATTAGTTTCATGGTCTAGTAGAAAACAAAATTCAGTGGCACTATCTACTGCAGAAGCAGAATACATTGCATTAGGAAGTTGTGTGGCACAAGTACTTTGGTTAAAATAACAGTTGATTGATTTAGGATTAACTATAGGCACTATTCCAATTTATTGTGACAATACTAGTACTATTTGCATTTCCAAAAATCCTATTCAACATTCTAGAACCAAACACATTGATATAAGGCATCATTTCATAAGGGATCATGTATCTAAAGGAGAAATTGAACTCATACATGTTTCAATTGAAAATCAACTTGCAGACATTTTTACAAAACCTTTAGCCTTTGATACCTTCAGTACTTTAAGAACAAGGCTTGGTGTTATTGATTTGAATGCTTAAACAAAATGTCTTTGCAACATTGATATTTGTTTTGTTTTTTTTTATTTTATTTTGTGAAATTTTGTGTGTTTTGATGAATTGTTTTTGAATTTTTGGTTTTGTTTTATGTTTTCTGTGTTTTTGATTTTATTTATTTATTTAAAAATTCAAAATTAAATTTTTTTTTTTGGAGGAAATCGTCCAGGACGAAATTGGTTTCGTACGGGACGATGTGTGAAGGAACAGTTTGCGCGAATTTTAACCGTTTTTGAGAGCAGTTTTTAATTAGATCGTCTATACAATCTGATGATTGTCCAGGATGAATTTTTTTTCTTCTCAAACGTCGGGACGATTGAATGCAGCAGTTGAGTGGATAAGACAGTTTTTAATATGAACTTCGTCTGTACAAATCTTTCGTTCGTCCAGACGAACATGTGTCGGTTCATTGTAGGGGACGGTTTTCAAGAATCATTAAAACGATTTACTTTTGATCGTCTGTATGAAAATTTTTCGTCTGTATGATCGGTCAAGTCAAAAAGCCTGTACGAAGGGACGCATCGTAAGTTGTGTTGATTACGAAAAGCCGTTACATTTTGGACGAATTGGAACGTCTGTACAAATTTTTTCGTCCAGACGAACGATAATTTTTCATCCAGGACGAATATTTTCGTCCAGGACAAACGTATCGTTTTTCTTTAAATATGAAGGCTTTCAAACTTGACAATCAAACTTCCAAACCTCATTTTCAATCCCTTTCTACATCAAATCAACAATGGCCTCCTCTAGCAAAAGACAAAAGGTGTTGGTGAAGAAACCAAATAGGAATGCCCCAGACAACTTTCTTTCTAAGGCGAATGAGGAATCTTTTCCTCGTTTTGCATCCGCAAAGATCACTCCCTCTCGCATTCTTATTCAAACTGAGTTGAAATTTCGGGTATTGCACCTCTTCGCCTCAACCCAATTTCAGTTCATTCTTTCTCTCGTCCACTTCTACAATAAGCAAACCTACCATTACTTTCTAGCTAACATGAGTTTCAATTCTGACCACTCCACCATTAGTTCTTATATTTTTAAGCAAAAAGTTGAGATCACCAAGCACGACCTTGGTGCATTTTTAAACTTAAGAATTGAGGGATATAGAGCCCACACCCTAATGTCAGAAACCTCCTTCAAATGGTTTCAAATCAATATGGTGATTAGAGAAATAGGCATAACCTATCATGTTGCTAGAGTCTCCGGTATGACCCAAGATGCCCGAATCATCCAGCATATCCTTAGATCCTCAATTATTCATAAAGCTGGTGATAGGATTAACATTATCCCTCTCCTTTCTGTTCTAACATTTTTAATCATGGAAAGACATCCTATTGACGAAGCCCAACTTATCATAGACCATATCTATGGGCTTTCAAAAATAGGACATGCAGATCAGAAGAGGAAGAAGAACATTTCAGTAGGACACTTAATCACTTATATTTTGGAAAAGAAATACAACATAGTGCATCCTGATGAAGAATATGAAGAGCCAGTTTACTATAACGATGCATCATTCAGATTGCTCTTCAAGGAGGAAAAAGAAAAAGAAAAAGCACATGCCAGTACTTCAGAAGAGGAAGAAGAAGGAGTGCAAGCTTCTTCTTCTCAATCAGATTACCAGAATCTGATTGAGAGATTTGATAGATTAGAGACTCACATTGATCAAAGGTTTGATCAATTTGATGCTCAACTTACGCAACAACAACAAGACATTGGTAATATTAAAGATGAAGTTCATGAAATTAATACCAATGTAATGTTGATGGCCTCCTACTTCAACCTCTTTGGCGGCATTCCTCCTCCTCCTCCTCCTCCAGAACAGTAGAAATGTTTTTATGTATTTCTGTTGTATTTTTTTTGTGTTTTTATCGTGTCTGTTTTATTGTTAAGTGTTTGTGTTTATGTTGGTTTTTTTTTCTTTCTTTTTTTTGTTTTTTTAAGTTCAATGTATTTTCTTCTGTTTATGTAATATGTTTCTTTAGTATCAATGAAAGTTTTATTTTATTAGATTTGTTTTGAAATGTGGTTAATGCTTATGAATTTCATTAGTATTATTTAATCTTCATAGTGCTTAAATTAGATTGTAATTTGAGATTATCTATATTAGAAAATCTAGTCTTTCTAAATTTATAATTTGTTTATAACTTGTTGTAATTAGAACTTTTAAATTCATGTCTATTCATTTAGACTACATAAAAATTAATATTACTATTGCAATTTAGATGTTTTCTTATTTTGTATTTCTATGCTCAAGTGATATTTATGCATTAAGAAATATTTGAAATTTTAGATTATAGATTTTGGAAAGAATTGGTCTCAATTACTCTTGAACATTGTTCAAATGTAAAAAAATCAAAAGGAATTAGCAAAAAATTTGCAAAGTAAAAAAGAGGCCCAAAATAAGCCCAACCAAGAAAAAATGCACAAAAATGTGCCCCAAAATTTTGAAAAAGATGCGCAAAGCGCCACATGAGGTAATTCTCTTCTTTCCAAATTCGTTCAATCTCTTAATTCAAATTGATCTTATGTTCATTTATATTCTTTTGAACTCTGAAATATAGAATTTTTATACATCTCTCTTGTAATAATTTTCTATAGTCAAATGTCTAAATTGAATCATGTCTTTGATAAATTCTTCTTACTTACAATGTTATATCACTTCTTAAATTTATGAATTTCTATGATTGACCTAATATCTTTAGTTTAAAATTGCATACCCTATGTCAATCACAATTTAGATTAAATTTTAAAAATGAATTTCATATAATTACTTACATTTCTTGTCTATTTCTTCTTCACTTTTTGTTGCTGTCAAAAAGGGGGAGAAATTATTGTATTTTCTGTTTTGATTGTTCTGTTTGCAAGTTTTTTTTTTACTTTGTAGTTGTTTGTGTTAAAATTTTAGAAAAACAAAATTTTTGTTCTTAATGCCTCCTTATTTTAATGTACTCATCAATTCAGGGGGAGTTTAGGAGATAGGAGATTTGTTTAACTTGAAACCATACAAATAATAATTGTTTTGCCATCATCAAAAAGGGGGAGATTGTTTGAATAGTTGCTATTTGAATGATTTATATTTGTGCAACTTATGTAGTTTTGATGATTCCAAACATTATTGTTCAAATGTATAGTTATCTCCTAAAAATTTTAGAAGATTTGCACTTGCTCTTGTGTGTACTAACATTTCAGGAAAATCAGACTCCAGACTATAATAACTTCAAATCAAATTCAACATGAGATATTTTGTTTATTTGAAGTTTGCATTTTCTTTGATTTAATTTTGAAAGGGAGTGATTGTAATTGAGTGAATAAAAATCTTACACACACAAATAAGGAGATCATAAAATTTTATACTGATCGTACAGGACGATATTTATCGTACTGGACGATCTGTCAGTTATCTCCTATAGAGCACATGGAACGAATAGGAACTTGCTAGAAAAAATTTTTCTAAGTCCTATTCGTCCAGGATGAAATTTATTATCGTCCCGGACGATGGGTTCTCTGTAAAATTTTCGTCCAGACGAATTTTATTATCGTACGAGGCGACCAGTGCTCTGGAAAATTTTCGTACAGACGAAATTAATTATCGTACAGGACGATCAGGTCTCTGGAAAATTTTTGTCCAGACGAAAACAAATTATCGTCCGTGGCGATTGGTCCTCTGGAAAATTTTCATCCAGACGAAATAAATAATCGTCCAGGACGATCGGGGCTCTGGAAAATTTTCGTCCAGACGAAAACAAATTATCGTCCGTGGCAATTGGTCCTCTGGAAAATTTTCGTCCAGACGAAATAAATAATCGTCCAGGACGATCGGGTCTTTGGAAAATTTTCGTCCAGACGAACATATTTTTGTCCAAACGATTAACCAACTTAGAACAGTTTTTAGCAGTTTCTAGAACCGACCTAGTAATAACCGTTCGTACTGGATGAACCTAGTTCGTACAGGACGATCAGCTGTACGAAGTCATTTCGTACACATATACAAATTGGGTCGTTTCAGATCGTTTAAGTAAAATCGTCCAGGACGATCCAGGATCGTACAGGACGATCCACTGCGTACAGAATTGGAAACTTGCAGTTTTTGGGCGGTTTTTCTTGTCTTTTATATAAATAGTCCAAATTAGACTGCCACCCAATCTTTTTGTCATTTGATCTTCGTGCCTCTTGAGAGAATAGCCAAGGAGAGAGTGGAAGAGAGCATTCAAAGGAGGATTCCTACTATCGGAGCGAGAAGGCTTCACTTGGATTACTAAGGTAAGAGTCTCTACTTGTGAAATTGGATTTTTTCACTCTTTTCTTTCTTCCTTCTAGATTCTTGTGAGAAGATTAGTCAAGGAGATCCGGTTCTCTGCCGACACTTGGAGAGTGTGAACAGCCGAAGGGTTCTCTGCCTACACTTGGAGAGTGTGAATAGCCGTAGGGTTCTCTGCCCACACTAGGAGAGTGTAAAAGGACGACGGTTCTTTGCCAGCACTGTGGATTATGTAAAAGGACGACGATTCTCTGCCAGCACTGTGGATTGTGTAAAAGGACGACGGTTCTCTGCCGCACCGGGTAGTGGTGAAAAGAGTGTGTTGTAAAGGCTTCTCCGCCTTGCTGTGGGTGCTAAAGGAGAGTCACTTTGTGGTATTAGTGCAATACTCAGAGGGTGCCTCTGAGGAGTGGATGTAGGTCTGGTTATAGACCAAACCACTATAAATCTGGTGTCATTTACTTTATTGCTTTTACGTTTCCGCACTTTAAATTTTAGTTTAAACAACTCTGTGGTTGAAAAACATTTTTCTACAAACTTTAAAAGAAAATCTTATTTCGGTTCAACTTTATCATTAAGAGGGTTTAAAATTTTTAAAACTACCAATTCACCCCCCTCTTGGTAGCCGTGGGACATTTACTTAGGCTTAACAACCTAATTACTGGACTCAACATATCTCACCTAAAAAATGCTTATTTTTTCTTTGATATATAAAAATAATAAAACTCACATATTATACGTTAGTTTACATGATGAATCAAGTAGAAGAATGATAGAGTAAAGTGTCAAACCCATGGGGAAGTATCCTTTTAGAAATCAACTACTATTAGTTACTCTAAATGCAAATTATCCTAATAAAATAAATTTGTTGGTTGTGAAGATTCAATCACTAACTAAAAATAGTAAAAAAAATGCATATAATATTTAAATAAAGCTTTCTAGATTGATGAATGTAAATTACATATCTTCTGTAATGAAATTCTTATTTCAATTTGATTTAGAGTATATACATCCCTTGATCTCTATCGAGCTTATAGGATGAAAAAGATATATGTTGAACCTCTTATAGTTATATCGTATCCTAAATAACCTAGCATATTTTATATTATATGCTTAGGTATGCAAACATGTTATTTTAATATTCTTAATTATTCTAGCATTCCTCCATCAAGGCTATACATCACACTAGATTTTAACTATATATATAACCACTATGTACATTAAATAATGAATGATATAATATTAAAAACATAATTTTACTTTTAGAGGACAAGACTATAAAATAGTTCTTAATATGTTTTCTATATCAACAATCCAAAACTAAAGAATTAGCTAGACATGAAAGAAAAGATAAGAAAATTCATTTTCATTAAAATCATAAAAGAATAAAAATACAAGAGAATGATATCACCAAGAAGAAATAATGTCTCTTATATAATTATTATTCTTTAATGTACATAGTTGATCTAACAAATATTGACTAAACACTCAAATGATTGTATCTAGTACTTCCCTATCTCTTTATATTTTACTCTAAGAGAACTATAAAGAAGTACTCTAAAAAGTATTGAGATTATACAAGTGACTGAACTCCCTTACAAATATAACACAATTAATATTTATAGGAAAATATAAATTAGGCAACTGACATTGTGATGATTGAAAGATTAGCGCCATAGTGCCCATAAAATGAACTAACGTCGCTGCACTGATGTATTTGCTCTGTGGATTCATTACTAAGTAAACAATCACATCATTTCATGTTGACCTCATTCTTTTCATGAGTTTGAAAAAACCTAAATTCAATCAATCAAATCTGAAGTCTAATTCAAATTAAAAATTCCAAACAAAAATTCAAGGTTAAAGGCCCATATCATATAACCCTTTTTGAGTGATTTTTCAATCACCTCAAAACCTAAACAAATGACCCAAATTAATAATATATAAATTTTATATTGATTAAGCATGTTCCTAGGGTAAAATATTTAAATTTGAGGCCAATCTGAGACCTCTAATCCTAGAAACTTGATTTAAATCCCTAGGCTATAAAACCTTTAAATATTTTCAGCCCATGCTACTAGATGTTGCATCTAATGAAATTTAACTTTGGGACCTTCCCCAAAACCTTTTATCATGTAAAAAAAATTTATTATAACATGTTGAACACAAAATTGCACTTTGGTGGATCCTGGTTGACACCAAGTTGGCCAAGGGTCCAAATGACTAAAATACCCCTTAAGGGAAAAATTGTAGTTTTCTCTAAACTTCAACATGGCCCAATCAAACCAAGCTATGGAACATCTTCTAATGCATCCTAAGCATAATTAGGAGTGTATTGAAATCAAACACAATCTTTAGTTTGTTGTAATCTAAGACACCTAGTCTGAGATTTTAATGATGACAAATAATGTCGTCTAGATTACTATTCATTGAATACCTTTGATTTCTACTATTACTGTGAGTACTACCATTTCAAGGAGATTACAAGTTACTCGGGACAACAAGAAGACTCAAGACTGGTTAGAGTAGGAGTGTGAGTTTATAACATCATAAATTTTCATTTATTTTATTTTTTATTTTCTTGAGTCTAGCCACAAATTGCATATAAGACTAAGCAACCATGCACACACACAGGGGGAGAGGGTTTTAAAAATGATGATTTTTTTCTCTATTAATCATACTGTACGTTGTTATATCATACTATACAATCTGATCTGGCTGAAATAGTTATCCGTGAATAAGTCGTACTGTATAATTTATATCGTAATGTATGACGTGTTACTAATCCAAAACCCTAGCCACCAGAATTAATTTAAGTAAGTTTAATAGCCATTCGTACTGTACAACCCTCTTCATACTATATGATTTATTTTAAATACTTATTTAAATTAACCCCGTGATTAGTGGATAAATCAAGGATTAATTTCTAATTGGTTATCGTACTGTATAATACCGTTCATACTATACGATCAATCAAGGTTATTTTCGATCGTCCTGGACTTCGTACTGGACAATCCCTTGATTTTGACTAATCGTATTGTACGACATAGGTCACACCTAATGATGTACATAGATGAGTTTTAATCATCCCAGGAATTGTCCTGTACGAACATAAGAGTTTTACATATTGTATTGTATGAGTTTATTTCGTACTGTACGATTGTATTCAGAATTTTGGCCTGTTCATAAAACTTTGTACAAGGATGAAGGCTGTTTTGTATTAGTCGTACTGTATGATGTTGAATTGTACTGTACGATAGCAACGACTATTTTAAAATTTTAAGGGAATTTTTGGAGCTCATTTTAAGTATCAAAAGTTCTATTTTTTTATGTGTGACTGGGAGAGAGGAATGAGATTAGAGAGGGATTCCTTGGGAGAGAGCTCTTGAGAAGATTTTAGGGTTTGTGAGAGGAAGGAGAAGGTGGGTATGGTGAGGGAGAAGGAGTATGAGGGAGATCACACAGTTGCTCTGAGCTTGTTGCACTTTACGCCTCCTATGGCCCAAGAATATCTTATGGGAGGCTCTCTAAGGGGGAGACTCTTATACATCCGTGTCCTCTAAGGTACTCTGCCTTCTCTAGGAGGGTGAAAAATGAGAAGGTACGTTACCATCGCCAAGAGGGTGAAAAAGTGCTTGCCACTCCGCCACGCCGGGTTGGGGAAAGTGAGGTTTGTAAGGGCTTTTCCGCCTTATCGAGGGAGCAAAAGGAGAACTATTATTTAGTAGTGAAATTCTTAGAGTGGCGGACTCTGGGGAGTGGACGTAGGTCAATTGACCAAACCACTATAAAATCTCTGGTGTGATTTTTCCTTTATCGCTATTATTTTTTGTTGCATTTACTTTCATTATAATTGCTTGGTGAAAATCATTGTGGAATTTGTTGTTGCAAATTATGTTCAAGTACTCGATTCAGCATTAGTTAAATTTTTTATTTAAAATTAAAAAATTCAAAAAATATTAGAACTCCTATTTAGGATTTTTTTTATTGTAATAATTTTTTGCAATTCGTCCCCCCCCCCCCCCCCCTTCTTGGCACATCTCACAATTTTATTTGGTATCAGAGTGAGGTTTCAAAAATAGCATTTTAAAAAACCTTAAAAATCGATCACATCTCTTTTTTGTAATCATAATAACACAGAGGGTTATTCAATAACCTGTCCACCTCTTTTTGATAATATTCTATTTGATTTCTGGAAAATTAGAATGTCTACGTTTTTACAGTCTATAGACTATCTCAAGTAGATGTTGGTTAATGATGGTTACGTTGCACCATTTAAAATGATGAATGGAATGAAAACTCATGTATCTTTTAATGAACAGAGCAATGAGGATAGGGATTTGGCTCAATTAAATGCAAAGGGCTTAAATTGTTTTTTTTATGCTTTAAAATCTGAGGACTACCTGAGAGTATCTACCTGTGCTACTGGTAAGGAGATTTGGGATAGACTGTGCATCACATACGAAGGAATTATTGAAGTTAAATAGTTTAGGCTTAACATTCTATTGCTTGATTATGAACTATTCCGTATGAAACCTAGCAAATTAATATCTGATATATACACTAGGTTCACCCAAATCATGACATCTTTGCATGTATTAGGTAGAGAAATTTCAGATTCTAAAAAAATTAACAAGATTCTTAGATGCTTACCTAGTTCCTATGATGCTAAATTTACTGCCATCACTGAATCTAAAGATCTAAATATTTATTCTATTGACAATTTTCTTGGGTCACTCATTGCATACGAGCAAGGAGTGAGTCAAAGGAAAAGTGATGCAGGTGAAAAGAAGGACCAGACGATGGCATTAAAAGTAAACAACTCAAAAGTGAAAGTTTTACAGGGGAGGAAGAAAATGACATAGCCTTGATGACTCGATAGTTCAAGAACTTTTTTAAAAGAAAATAAAGGCATCATCAGAATAACTGGAATAAAGGTAAAAGGTCGAGAATAACTAAAGTTTCATCTAACATAATTTACTTTTAGTGTAGGAAACTAGGTCACCTCCGAGCTTATTGCCCCAACTTAAAGAGTCAACCAGTTAAGGAAAAATGCGAGGACAAAGCTAAGAACAAGAAAGGGAAGATGAAGACACAAAAAAAAAATTGGCTCAACTCTACCTCAGAATCATCAAAAGAGGCAGAAGAGGAGGTAACAAATTTGTGTCTAATGGCTAACATTAATCTTGATTAATAAGATCAAAATGAGGTATGTAAACTTTTATATGAAGATTTACTACTTATTTATGAGAAAAAACATGAATCGTATAGGAAGTTAAAAAGGATGCATGCTAGTCTTAATATTGATTTTAATACTTTACAAACTGAGCATACTAACTTAGTTAAAGAAAATTCTTTTTTAGATAGTGATTATATGTCTCTGCTTGATGAGTTTGATGTATTAAATAAGAAGCATGTTGAATTAACTAATGCACATGGATCTTTGAAAACATTGCATGTTGAAATAGAAACAAAGTATAAGATGTTAGAGGAACTTGCATGGGAGTTAGATAACACTGAACATCGTTTGAAAATTGAGAATACAAATCTTAAATATGCAAACGACTTTTTATAAGTGAATATAAAAGCTTCTAATGAAAATAAAGAACCACCTTCACTTGAAGAATTTTGCAATCCATCACAACAACATAAATCATTTAAACCCCCAGCATTGCATGCATCACACAACTTTAGGAAGAGGCATCACCACCCACATAGGTTAGTGAACCCATTTCCTGGTATTAGGTGCTTCACTTGTGGCATGCTAGGTCACATAGCCCGCACATGCACAATTCACCATAGGACACACCTAATATGGAGACCTAAATTGCATCCATCACAGCATAGCATGCATACATCTCATTCATGCAAGCATAAGAAGGACCCCAAACTCACTTAGGTTCCAAAATCAAACCCTTGAATGAAATTTAGAGATGCTCTCATAAAAGACCTAGTGAGAGCAAGTGGTACCTGAATAGTGGCTGCTCGCGATATATGACTGGAGATATTAAGAAGTTCATTTTATTGGAGACCAGGACCGGAGGCAAAGTAACATTGGGAGACAACACCACCAGGAAAGTGGTGGGCTCAGGTATTATTGGTAATTCTAAGAATTTTTTAATTGAAAATATTTTATTAGTTGATGGTTTGAAACATAACTTACTAAGCATTAGTCAGTTATGTGATAAAGGTTTTGACATTAAATTTCTATCTAACAAATGCCTTATTAGTTTAAATGACAAACTTATTTTAGAAAGAAAATGAGTGAATAATATTTACTTGTTAGATCTTGATTGCATTGATAATTCAAATTCTTTTTGCTTAAAAACAATAGTAGATGACTCGTGGCTATGACATAGGAGACTATGCCATGCTAGTATAAAAACACTTAGAAACATCACTTAGAATAACCTAGTTAGAGGTGTACCTAAGTTAGACTTCACTAAGGACCATCTATCTAATGCCTGCCAACTAGGAGAATAAATTAAATCATCATTTCACTCAATCAAAGATGTGATCACCTCTAGGCCATTAGAATTCCTTCACATGGGATTATTTGGACTCGTTAGCATAACTTGCATAGGTGAGAAAAATTATGGATTTGTGATTGTAGACGACTTCACTAGATTCACTTGGGTAAGATTCCTAGCACATAAGAATGAGTTGTTTGAGGAATTTAATATTTTCTCCACTTGGATTCAATGAAAATTAGGATGTGAAATCTTAATAATCCCTAGTGATCATGGTAGAGAGTTTCAAAATGAAATATTTGAATCATTCTGTCAAGAGATAGGAATAGAGCATAATTTCTCAGCCCCTAGAACACCTCAGCAAAATGGAATAGTAGAAAGAAAGAATAAAACCTTGGTATAAGCTACTAGGGCAATGTTAGCTGAGTACACCCTTCCTAGATATTTTTGGGCAAAAGCAGTAAACACAGTGTGTTATGTCTTAAATAGGGTGAACATTAGATCAAAGCTAAATAAAACTCCTTATGAACTCCTTAAGGGTCGGACACCGAATCTTTCATACTTATATATCTTTAGTTGTAAGTGTTTTATCTTAATCAATGACAAACTTCCCTTAGGAAAATTTGATCCCAAGTTTGATGAGGGTGTCTTCTTAGGTTATTGATCTATAGGTAAGGCCTATAGAATCTTTAATAAGAGAACTCTAGTAGTAGAAGAGTCCACCCATATAGTATTTGATGAATCAGATAAGCCCTATGAATCTAAAATTGAAGAAGAAGATATAGAGGCAATTCATGGAGTAGAAACTATGACCTTAGGAGAAAGGGTAGAACGTCAGGAATATTTTCCTAGAGAATGGAGATATTCTTCTAGCCATCTTAAGGAATTAATTTTAGGATACCCTTTATAAGGTGTAAGAACTAGGTATGGACTTAGGAAGGAGGTTAGTCATTCGGCATTCGTCTCTATGATAGAACCCACGAGTATAGATCAAGCTTTAGGAGATGAATTTTGGATCCTAGCAATGTAAGAAGAACTGAACCAATTCATCAGGAATGATGTTTGAGAGTTAAAAATAGGTCTTTAAAAATATGGTGAATGACTCAGGAATTATAATAAGAAATAAAGTCAAACTAATAGCTAAGGGGTACAACCAAATTGAGGGAATAGACTTTGAAGAAACCTTTGCCTTGATAGCTAGACTAGAATCCATAAGAGTGCTCTTAGCTTTTGCTTGTTTCAAAAGTTTTAAATTATATCAAATGGTCATAAAGAGTGCTTTTCTGAATGGGGTAATCAAGGAGGATGTTTATGTTTAGCAACCCCCAGAATTTGAAAGTTCATAATTTCCAAACAATGTGTTCAAATTAAAAAGGGCACTTTATGGGTTAAAGCAAGCACCTAGAGCCTGGTACGAATGACTTAGCTCATTCATACTGGATAGAGGATTTGAAAAGGGTAGTGTGGACATTACACTATTTTTATAAAAGGTTAAAGATGAAATTCTCATTATTCAAATTTACATGGATGAAATTTTATTTGGATCTTTAGATAAAATCTTATGTGATGAATTTTCAAAAATAATGAGTAATGAGTTTGAAATGAGCATGATGGGAGAGATTAATTTTTTTCTTGGCTTTAGTGTGAAACAAATGGATAATGGAACATTTTTTAGCCAAAAGAAATACGTTGAGGATATTTTAAAAAAATTTGAAATGGATAGTGCTAAGCCCATGAATACTCCAATGAGCTCTATAATTTAATTAGACAAAGACCCGAATGAAAAATTAGTAGACCAGAAAAAATATAGATGAATGATCGGATCTCTCCTCTACCTGACTACCAGTAGACTGGAAATAATGTTTAGTGTGTGTCTCTGTGCCCGTTTTCAAGCTGATCCTAAAGAGTCTCACTTAACTATGGTCAAGAGAATTCTTAGATATTTATTAGGCACCCCAAACTTAGGAATTTGGTATCCTAGGCACAACACTTCCTTTGAAATATTAGGTTACTCAGATTCTGATTTTGCAGGGTGTAGGGTAGATAGAAAAAGCACATCTGGTACCTACCAATTCATAGAACAATCTTTAGTTTCTTGGTCTAGTAGGAAGAAAATTTTGGTAGCCCTCTCCATGGCTGAGGTAGAATATATTGTAGTAGGAAGTTGTGTTGCACAAGTACTATTGTTAAAGTAACAAATTCTTGATCTTGGATTACTTATAGGAACCATCTCAATCATGTGCGACAATGTAAGTTCTATTTTCATTTCTAAAAATCCAATTCAACACTCTCGAACAAAACATATAGACATTAGACACCATTTCATAAGAGATCATGTTGCTAAAGGAGATATAGGATTGTATCACATAGCTATAGGAGTTCAATTGGCAGACATATTCACAAACAACTAGCTTAAGACACCTTTACCACTTTGAGGACTAGACTGGGTGTCATAGACATTAGTGCATAATTAAAAAAAAAACATAAAAAACATTTATTCTAAGACTGTTCGTGATCATCACACACTCACTACACCAAACTTGACAATTTACATTTACCTTATGTACTGTACGATCCACTATTGTACTGTACCATATATCAAAACTACAAAAATCATAACCCAGACTTAAACTTCATCTATGTTAATCGTATAATGTTGATCGTACTATACGATCTACATTACATTGTATGATATAGGTGGTAGTTCATTCAATACATTTGGTACTACATTATTGAACATCGTACAGTATGATATCTCATCTTCATACTGTATGATCCACATCAGCAACAGATTGGGACGAATTTACTCTGTTTGGTATGATATTATTGTTGATTGTACTATACGATATCTCCTATTTATACTGTACGATCCACATCAGTGAAACTGATGAGGATGACTTAAAGGTGGTTGGTATGATATAATGACAATTCGTACTATACGAACACCTATTCGCACTGTACAAAACTTTTTGTCAAAGGTTGTACCTATAACCCTCAGGACGATCGAAATCCTTTTGATCATGCTGTACAATTTGACCACCTTTTTTGAACCGATCAATTAGACAATATTATTGCCACATCGTACTGTACGATACAAGATCATATTATATGATATGTCCAAATTTCTATAAATTGTCCACATTTGAAGCTTATTTCACTCATTCATCCTTCTCTCACTTCGTATAACCTGCCTTCCCGAAATGTGGAGGTCTAGCAAGCGCAGTCATCTAGTCGTTGGAAGCTCATCTTCCTCGTGCTGACCCAACGATCAGTTTCTGAATACCGATAATGAAGTAGCTTATCACAAATATAAGGCCTATAAAATTATACCATCTTGAATGTTAAACCAAGCTGTACTTAGTTTTGATGTAATGCCTCTATTCATCCACCACTTTGCAATTCCTTCTGACTCTAGCCTTCCCATACAATTCAGAACTCCTTTTCGAATACCTAGCCAACCTCACAATCAACATCAAAAAACATACCCTCACCTCATTCGTCTTCCAACAAAATGTTGAGATCACTAAAGCAGACCTTGCCCAATACATTGGGCTCTCCACTAACGGTCCTAGAGTTAATTCCTTTCTTACCAATGAATTCGACTGGAGTGTTACAAACTTATTTCTTAGGAATGTCACCTTATACCAACACCAACCACTTATTCAATCCCTCACTCGAAAAGCTACAATCATTCAACACGTACTTAGATCCTCAATAGTACCCGAAGCTGGCGATCGAGTCCACATGATCCTAAGTTTATCTATCACTACCTATCTTATCATGTCCAACACCAAATTTGATGAAGCCAATTTGATTATCGATTACTTTCAAAATATGACCTTAATTCACCTCCCTATCACCCGTAGAAAACAAAACCTAACCCTTGGCCACCTTATGGGGTACATTCTTCAAAATAGATATCAGTTAACCTATCCCGGTGAACCCGACAACCTACCTATTTTTTATACGGATGCCTCCTTCCGTATTTTGTTTCATCAGGGCCAGAGCCTGAAGAACCTAATTTTGATGACGAAGAAGGAGAAGCAGCTGCAGCAGAGGCTCCTGCTCGACCAAGATGAAATGCACCACCCCACGCACCTGCACCAGCCTACCCTCACGATGACTTGGTCGAATGGTTCAACCAACTCCAGAGTCATCTTGACACTCACATTCAAGAACAACATCAATAACACGAGGATGACATACTGTGATTTGGGGAATGCTTTTCCTCAATAGATCAATAGTTTGCATCCCTCCACCACTATTTCCAGCACCCACCACCTCCACCTCCAAGTGATCAATATCCTCCCTTTTAAAGTGTATCTATTTTGTACTACCTTTCTTTGTGTTGTTTGTTGACACTTCTTTTTGGTGATGTCAAAATAGGGAGAAGTCTGTTGTCTTTCTTTTGTATTTTTGTTGTCTTGCTTATGTATTGTTGCTTATGTTTTACTTATATTTTAGTTTAATGAAATACAATTTTCTTTTCCTATTTATTTCTTTATATTTTAATTAATTAAAAAAAAAAACATGCCATGCAAATTTGCTTACAACCAACATTATTTGACATCACAAAAATGGTGGAGATTGTTGCAATCCATGACCCCTAGTTTAAGATTTTGATGATGATAAATAATGTCGTCTAAGTTACTATTCATTGAATACCTTTAATTTCTGTTATTGTCTATGAGTACTAATATTTCAGGGAGATTACAAGTTACTCAGGGCAATAAGAAGACTTAAGAATGATTAGAGTAGGAGTATGAGTTTATAACCTTATAATTTTTCATTTATTTTATTTTTTCTTTTCTTGAGTCTAGCCACAAATAGCATATAAGACTGAGCATGCACACACATAGGGGGAGAGGGTTTTAAAAATGAAGATTTTTTTCTCTGTTGATTGCACTATATGTTGTTATATCGTACTGTACGATCTGATCTAGCTGAAATGGCTATTTGTGAACAAGTCATACTATATGATTTATATCATACTGTATAATGTATTACTAATCTAAAATCTTACCCGCTAGAATTAATTTAATAAGATTAATAGATGTTCGTACTGTACGACCCTCTTCGTATTGTATGATTTATTTTGAATACTTACTTAAATTAACCCTGTGATTAGTTGATAAATCAAGGATTAATTTTTGATTGGTTATCGTACTGTACAATACCGTTTGTACTGAACGATCAACCGAGGATATTTTTGATCATCCCGAACGTTGTACTGGACGATCCCTTGATTTTGACTAATCATACTACATGATGTAGGTCATACCCTACGATGTATAGAGATGAGTTTCAATCATCCTGGGAATCGTTCTGTATGAATAGAAGAGTTTTACACATCATACTGTACGAGTTTATTTCATACTGTACAATTGTATTCAAAATTTTGGCCTGTTCGTAAACCTTCATACTAAGACAAAGGTTATTTTTTATTAGTCGTACTGTATGATGTTGAGTCGTACTGTACGATAGTAATGACTATTTTGAAATTTTAAGGGAATTTTTGGAGCCCATTTTAAGTATCAAAAGTTTTATTTTTTTATGAGTGACTGGGAGAGAGGAACGAGATTGGAGAGGGATTCCTTGGGAGAGAGCTCTTGAGAAGATTTTAGGATTTGTGAGTGGAAGGAGAAGGTGGGCTTGGTGAGGGAGAAGGAGTGTGAGGGAGATCACACGGTTGCTCTGAGCTTGCTGCACTTTACTCCTCCTGTGGTCCGAGAAGATCTTGTGGGAGTCTCTCTGAGGGGGAGACACTTTTACATCCATATCCTCTAAGGTAATTTACCTTCTCTAGGAGAGAGAAAAATGAGATGGTATGCTGCCATCTCCAGGAGGGTGACAAAGCGCTTGGCACTCTGCCACGCCAGGTTGGTAAAAGAGAGGTTTGTAAGGGCTTTTCCGCCTTACCGAGGGGGCAAAAGGAGAACTATTGTTTAGTAGCTAAATTCCCAAAGTGGAGGACTCTGGGGAGTGGATGTAGGTCAACTGAACGAACCACTATAAAATCTCAGGTGTGACTTTTCCTTTACCGCTTTTATCTTCGCATGCATATTATTTTCATTATAATTGCTTGGTGAAAAGAGTTGTAGAATTCATTGTTGCAAATTATTTTTCTGTACTTGCTTCCTCATTAGTTAAATTTTCCTGTTTAAAATTTAAAAACACAAAAAATATTAGAACTCCTATTTAGAATTTTTTATTGCAACAGTTTTTCACAATTTCATAGTTTGATTTGGTTGACCAAGTCAATCATGGTTGACTAAAGTGTGCCTTGAGGATTTTAACATGTGTTTCAATCCAAATGACTTTTCCTTGGCTTGAGATCACCTCCATTGGTCTTTTATCATCAAACAAAACTTGTTGTACCCAAACCAAACCCAAGAAAACCATGGTTGATCAAATCAACCATACACCCAACCAAGGTCAAAATTAATGCTCCAACTAATTTAAAACTAGATTAAACTCTTAAAATCATTATGTTGGATATTCCAAACATATCCAAAATTTCCCTAAGTCAAACCTCCCTTGATTTGACTTGGTTAAATTAATTGGAGGGGTCAAAACCCACCATATTTTTATGCATTTGACCAAGGCTCATAACACTTGGCACTCACCCAAATAGCTAAATGCACTCGCTTGAATTTCACATATTCTCCTTTGATAATTTTGACCTATTAAATTGTCAAATGGGCTCTCAAATAAGCATAAGCAGTGAAGCCACCTTATTATCATAACACTATTAAAAACTTGCTCTAAACTAGCTCATTTCCTCTTCTAACAGAGCTTAATCCCAACCCTTAAACCAAGTCATCCCATGACTTAGCAAAACAAGGGAAAAGTGGTGTGGTCCCCCCAGCCCATGAGCAAAGAGGTCACACTCAATCCCCAACCTTTCCCCTAGCTTTTAATAGTCTTATATCAATTGGCATGCATCCAAGCATGGGCCCAATAGATCCCAACCCTCAATTTAATTGATAAGGGTTTCAAGTGGCTAAAACCCTCAAGTTTTCATTCATTCCAACCCCATATTCTCTCAGTAGTCTTGAGCTATCCAAACTCATCCAATAATTCCTCCAGCAACTTCCCTAGCTATTCTAAGGCTATCTTCACCAAATCCAAGCCTGCAAATACCATTTTGGTAAAGCGAGAGAGTTCTAGTGAGAAAGAGTGGTGTTTTGAACACAACTTTTAATGTTGACACAATAAGCTTGGAAAGTCTTTTGCAAAGCTCGAGAGGACATCACTAGGAGCACAAGGAGTCAAAGATCATCAAAATCCATCCACTATTTTTGAGATATCTTCACTTTTAGTTAAAGATTCAATCTGAAACTACTCAAAATCTATGTTGCATGAAGCCTACAAACTCTAGGCATTGAAATATTAAGTTGTGATGAGTTTATGTTTAAATTTTTCTAAAATTTAGACAAGTATTTTGAAAGTTATAACCATTTGATTTCCTTAGTTCATTTTGAACTAAATTAGCCTAAATAGATCTTAGTCATCTGATCTTCCTTCTATCCTCATTAGATGACCCAAGAAATATCAAATAGTGCAATTCATTCTAATTGCCAAGTACCCACTTTATCTGGAAATTGATCTTCCAGTTAATGTTTAAATTTCACCTTTCTAATAATCGATCCATTAGTCAGGTTCTAAAAAATTGCTTGCCGGAATCGATCTCTCGCGTGAGCATTCAACTTTGTCTGGAAATCAATCTTTCAGTCAAAGTTTGAATTTTACTTTTCTTATAATTGATCTATTGATCAGGTTCTAAATCCACTCATTCGGGAATCAATTTCCCCTCTAAGTATTCAAATTTGTCTAGAAATTGATCTTTCCATTATAGTTTGAATTTCACCTTTTTAATAATTGATCTATTAGTTAGGTTCTTAATCCACTCATTCAAGAATCAATTTTTTGTTTAAGTATTCAACTTAGTTATGAAATCGATCTTCCAATCAAAGATTTATTTCCACATTTTTTATAATCGATTAATTGGTCAGGTTCTAAATCCACTCATTTGGGAATCAATTTCCCATTTGAGTATTCAAGTTTATCTAGAAAACGATCTTCCTGTTGAAGTTTAAATCCTACGTTTCTTATAATAAATATTTTGGAAATCTTTCTTCCTATCAAAGTTTAAATACTACCTTTCTGATAATCAATCAATCTATCATGTTCTAAATCCACTCATTTGGGAATCAATCTCCTATTTGAGTCACTTCATATAGAAATTGATCTTCCAATCATAGTTTAAATCCTAACTTTCGGATAATCAATATATCAATCACATTCTAAATCCACTCATTTAGAAATTGATCACCAGTCTTAGTATTTACTTCGTCTAGAAATAAATCTTCTAATCAAATTTTAAATCCTACCTTTTTGATAATTGATCTATCACTCAAGTTCTAAATCTACTCATTTGGGAATCAATATCTTAAACTTTATTTGTTAATCAATCTCCCATTTATGGTTTAGTTTTCCCTCTCTGAGAATTATTCTCGCAGTTAGGTCCTATATGCACTTGATGAAAATTAATCTTTCATCACACATATTGGGGGTCCTTTTATTAACCTCATTTTTAAATAAGGTCATCGGACACTACCCAAAATTCTTGATCATACTTGATGGTTGATGATCAACTAGGTGTTAGTCATCTAACCATTTCAAAAGTTAATATAGCATGTATTCAATAAACCTCTCAACCACTCAATCTATCAATCACTCAATCATTCAATTCAATCAATTAATCTCTAATGAATTAAATAGTGTCTACATATAATTGCAATCATGTACTATCATCTCCTAACCTAGTGCATTTTCTTACACAGTGCACTGGCCACCTCTAACATTAGTCAGGATCTAGATTACTTCATTAGGAGTCTCAGACATCAAACCCTATATCTTGAAACCTCTAAATCAATATTGATTAAGATGAACAATCGAGCTAGCTCAATTGATCATCAAACATCAATTACCCTTAAAGCTATAATAAAATAACATCTTAACTTTATTAAGGCTCTCTAAACACTTTTCATAGTGAAATGTACTTGACTGGTCACCTTTGTACCTAGTCACCAGTTGACTCGGTCAACTAGACCAAGTTTTGGTCAAACTAGGCCAATTTGAACCTATTACTTGCATATGATTCAAACAACCTTTTTAATCCATCAAAATCACTTCAAAGCATGACTCAAACATCACCAAATATGTTTTTGAGTCAACTCATGAATGGGTTGACTTGATTAAACCACTAAATTTGTCAAATCCCACCACACAAATGCTTCTTCACTCATACAATGAATCTTTCCATTAAGACTCCGTGTAAACCCTTATACCATAAACTTTACATAGTTTGAACTCCACTTCATTAGATTTTGACCAAGTCGATTAGTCAATTCAAATAAATAAGGCCTTAAATAAGCTTATTTAGTTAACCTTTCATTCGAATATTAATCCCTTACTTTCACATTACTTCCAAACTCTTTTATCAGTCCTTTAGGTCCTTCTACCTACCACCTATGCTACCTTGACTCCTTTGACCAGTCAAATTGTCAAAAAAGACCAAACAACCTTATTTGGTCAAAGTTGAAAGTTTGAAAAAGTTATTAGACCTAATACAATTGTCCCAAGGCTAACCAAGAGAGGGGGAGGGGGGGGGGGGGAATTGATAATTTAAAAATTCTCTTTGTAAATTAAAAAACTAATTTTAGGGTTTTTTACAATGAAAAATTTTCACAAAATTATTTTTCAACAACATAATTAAAACTTGTAGAAAATAGAAATGCAGTAAAAGTAAAGAAAGAAAAATATAGAATTTTATAGTGGTTCGGTCCAACTAGACTTAGGTCCATTATCTAAAGACTCTCTCTTTAAGTATTACACTATACCAAAGTGTCTCTCCCTTTGCTCCCTCAGCATGGTGAAGTTCTTATAATAATCTCTCTTCCACCAACCCCAGCAAGGCAGAGGTGCCATCATTCTTTTTCACCCTCTTGGTGACGACAGAGAACTAGTGTCATTTCACACTCTCTTGGTGTCAACAGAGAACCGACGTCCTTTCACACCCTCCTAATATCGATAGAGTACCATCATCCTTTCTCACCCTCCTAGTGTTGGCATAGTACCGTATCTTTTTTAAAGATCTTCTCTCAAGAGTCTTCAAAGTATAGAAGAGTTTTGATAAACTTACAAAGAGATCCTCACCTTTGGGAAACCTTCTGAACTCTTCATAAATTCCACTTATAAGATCTCTCTATCCTCACTCTCAAACACTCTACCAAAACACTCTCACTCTCACTCTTAAAAGAAAATTCATAGAAGAAGTCTAAAACTGTTAGTTTTTAGGAACCTTTTAAAGAAAGGATCATAAAATTGTCCAAAAAATTAAAAATTTCAAGTAGATTATTTTGTATCATACAATATGATTATACTTTGTACATACGAACAGTTCAAAAAATCATTGTATGATCTTATATGAACTGATTTCATGCTCTGACAATCGTATGTACAAACTGACATCGTATAATATGAACAGTTTAAAATTGAACAAGTTCGCACGATATGATTTTGAACTAACCCATTTCATACTCTGATCATTGCCTGTATAAACCCCACATTGTACAATATGAATTATTTAAATCAAATCATGCTTCATTCAGTACAAACATGGATGAGCCTATTTCATACTCTGGATGTCTTCCATAAGAAACAAATTTCATACAATATGATTAGTTCCAAAAAATGGTGAGTTCATTCAGGATGAACTGGTGCATATCCATTTCATACTTTGGACATCATCTGTATGAACTAATGTTCGTATAGTATGAATAGTACAAAAGAAAAATTTAAGGTATGTTTCAATTAACTTCTTTTTGGAGGAGCACTAAGGACAAATCATCTAGTATGATTCAAGAATCGTACAATACAATTATTTTAAAAATACAAGTTTTGACTCACTCACCTAGTATGTGTGTGCATGGTTACCCAATTATAATCACACTCTCTTAGACTCAAGAAAAAGAGAAAAAAGTGCAGACTTCAATTACAAGAAATCCTAATCTAATATGACTTAAAGTTTTCAAAAGAATTGAGTATGATTTCGATAAAATAGTTTTAAACACAAATAACACAAACAAAATTTTCCAAAATATGTTAGGAGAAATAATAATCAACATAATAATATTTTGGCATCATCAAAAACTTACATGGTGTAAAAATATAATTTTGAACACTAAGTTGCAATAATCTTCCCATTTTTTATGATAGAAAAAAAATTATTATTTGAGTTAGCACTTAAGGCTATTTTTCTTCTAATCTCTCCCTAAATTAATGACCAATTTAAAATAAGGGATTCCCATTAAAATTAATAACAAAAATCTTAAACCCTAAAAAAAAAAAAAAAAACTACTAAAGCAAAAATAAAAAAAAAACACGAACAAAACATACACACACTAACACAATACAACACATACATACACATAACCAAAAATATCAAATAATAATTAATGACTCCCCCTTTTGGCAACAACAAAAAGGGAAATACATCTTGAAATGAAAAGTTTATATGAATGAATCAAAATACTTGATGAAGAAGAATATTTTAAATAAATTGCACATACAACATTAATTACCTAATGTTAAAAAATAAAAAATTAAATTTTAAAATAAATTAAAATAAAGATAAGAAAAGACAACCAGGTTCACTATTCATTCTAAAAAAATTAAATAAAAAATAATTATTATAAAAATGATGAAATAAAGATAAATTAGTTTCTAATTCAGTAGTGAAGATTATTATTAATTATGTAGATTTGAATAAGAGATAGAACGATAAAGGAAAAAATAGTATAGATTTTTCAATTGGATATATTATGTATATTTTCTACTTTTTGTTGCAAACTTTGTGAATTTTTTCAGTTTGGTTATTTTATGCCTCTTTTCACTTTGGCAAATATTACATATTTTTTTTAAAAAAAGTGGCATATTTTGTGCATCATTTTAAGTTTGGCACATTTTTTGCATTTTTGATATTTTTGTTCTTTCCAATATCAATAAATCTTAACTCAAATTTGAATAACTAACAAAAATTAACACATTAAAAGATAAATAAAATAAAAAAAAAGGCATCAATTTTTTAATAATTATAGCTAAGTAATAGTTGTTTATAAGAACATGAAATTGATCTTCTAATCTAGATCCAGTGATAGTGTAATTTTAAATTTTAAGAGAATAGATTTTGCAAGGAAATTAATTTAAAGAGCAAAATAATTCAAAATTCTATTCTAGAGATCAACTATAAAAGATTTTTCTCTAAAACTATACAAATTTCAATAAGTGATATTTTAATGCACGTCAACACAACTTTCCGTCATTTTATTTGTCATTTAGAACTCATACAAACACCTTTTTCCATTTAAAATAACAACATCCTAGAAATGCAAGAATAACACATGAAGAAACAAACACATGAAATCATTGACATCATAGGAAAACATCTCAACGATAATAAATACAAAAACTCATCAGTAACTGCAATATAGAAGTACAACTAATATCCTGAGCGTCCTTGATCTGGAGTAGGTGGAGGGTTGAACATTATAAATTAACTATTAATCATAGCTACATTAGTGTTGACCGAGTCGAATTGCCCTCAGATCCAACCCATATCCTCGTTGTATCTAGTATCCTACTAATTCAGATGATTCTCAATTTGATCAAAGTATTGATCAAAATGAGTTTTTGATATGTCGAAATGCTGGACCATTTCTTTGTTGAAACTCTGGTAGGGTCTAAGTGCAGGTGCTGGATCTGGGACTCCTCCTCTCTCGAATCTTCTCCCTTTGAACTTTGATCTCAACCAATGAGTACCTGATAAGAGGCATCAGTAAACAAAATGGGAAGTTTAGTGGGTGGATCGAGATAGATTAGGTTGTACTTTTTCTCTAAGACATAGGAAACTAAGTACCACATTTTTCTTCCTCTTATTACGAGGAAGCCCAATATTAAAAAATTGTAAATGTAGTCCATGATAAATTGGGCTTCTTCAAAAGGAGTTTCAATAATAATAATCAAGTATGTGATAGTTGATAAAAGAGGAGTCAAATTTATGTGATCACTAGCTTTGGGAATGATAGAGGTTCTCAAGACATGCTGGATAATCCTAACATTCTGATTAAGAGTATACACCTGAGACAGATGGCTTACTTAGGCAACACCTCTAAGAGTCTGGTTAATTTTTAACCAATCAAAATTTTCTCTAGAGGTTAAGGTGTGCGCTCTAACTCCTTGGATTTTAAGGTGATGTAAGTTGCAAAGATCTTCCTTAGTAATTTTTATATATTTGCTAAAGATGAAAGAGGCAATCCTGGTGTGATATTAGTTTACCCTCATGTTTGCAAGGAACATTTGAAAAATTTTATGATGATAGGCGTAAATCAGGATAAGGATGAAGGAAAACTGGTTGGAGGCAAATATGGGTATGATAGAAAGTTGATGTCACTTTATATGAGAAGTTGAGAGTGGGTTATTTTGGATGGAAAATACCAATCAAAATTTTCCTCACTCTCCTTGAAGAGGAAGTTATCATATCTACCATATCTAGAGGATGAACCCTTAGAAGTGCGAGGTCATTTGCTACTACCAACCATTTCTATGATTTGGACTCCAGAAGGTTTGGAAATACTTGAGAATGTGAAGAAAAAAACTTATCAAAGACCCTTCTATTTAAAGAAAAATAACCTATTGTACAATATAAAATTAATATCATACGTACAATTTTAAAATCATATGAGATGAAAAATATTTTGTACATATGAATTGAAACAACAAAAAGTGAAATGACTTTCCATAAAATGCCATTCTCGAGGTGTTGTTTCATAAAGGTTTTTTTATCAAATGATCATATAGAAGAACACTAGTTCATTTAGGATGATCAAAATATAAGATAATTTTATGACTGTTAGGTTTGTCCACATAAGAAACTGACAAAAGGATCATGTAGACGAAATTCAATTTCATACGTACAATCTGACAAAAATAACTAAACATTTGAAAAACCATCCCAATCGTATAGACAAAAAATACTACATCATACATACAATGATGGCAACGTATAGTATGATATGCATTAAAAAACTCATTTATGCATACTCAACACAAAAAAATATCATAAACACGCTACAAAATTCATACATTATGAAAAAATTTCATAGAATACGAAGAAAATACTTAAAACAATACATGACAAACAGAGAACCTATATAAACACCAATCACTCAAGATCCAATGCATGCTACCAGTAACAACAATAGCACAAAACATAAAACTAATGAAAGAAAAATAAATAAAAATAACAAAAAAAGAACACACAAATATATAAACTATATCAAATAATCTAAGAAAATAAACAAACACACCAATACATTATAAATCAAATTTATAGATATTTAATTGAAACATTAAGATCAATCACACTTGATCTAGTTCTTGAGGTGCTAAATGTGTCAAACGCCAGTAGTTTTTTGAAAATATCTTCAAGTTGATTCTCAATAGAAACATGGTGCAATTTAATTTCTCCCTTAGCCATGTGATCTCCAATGAAGTGATGACTAATATTAATATGCTTGGTTCTAGAATGTTGAATAAGATTCTTAGAAATACATATGACCCCTGTATTGTCACAAAAAATTGGAATAGTGCCAATAAAAAATCCTAATTAAATTACATATTTATTTAACAAAAGAACTTGTGCCTCATAACTTCCTAATGTAATGTATTTTGTTTCAACAGTATAAAGGGCTACTAAATTCTATTTTATGTTAGACCAAGAAAATAAATATTTTTCTATTAATTGATAAGTTTCAAAAGTATTTTTTTGATCAACCTTACATCCTGTAAATCTGAATCAGAATATCTAATGATTTTAAAAGAAGAGCTATGCTTAGGATACCAAATCCCTAAGTTTTGAGTTCCCAAAACATGTCTCATAATTGTTTTAACTACTATCAAATATGATTCCCTTAGATCAGATTAAAATCTACCACACAAAGAACACTAAACATGATATCTGGTCTGCTAGAAGTCAAGTAAAGCAATGTTCTAATTATTCCTCTAAAATTATTTTGATCAAAAAAATTTCCCTTATAGCCCTTATCTAATTGCATTGAGGAACTCATTGGTGTAGTCACTAGTTTAACATAATCCATTTCACATTTCTTGAGGATGTCCTTAATATACTTCGACTGACTAAAAAAAGTTCATTCCTCATTTTTCTTTATGCTAAAACCAAGAAAATAACTCAAGTCTCCCATCAAACTCATTTTAAATCCACTACTCATTATTTTTAAATCCACTACTCATTATTTTTGAAAAATTATCACAAAGATTTTTATTTGTAGATCCAAACAAGATATCATTAATATAGATTTGAATAATGAGTATGTCATATCCTATCCTTTTCAAAATGAGAGTAGTGTAACACTACCTTTATAAATGATCTTTCTAATAAGAAAGTGCTTAACCTCTCATACTAAGCCATAGGTGTCTGTTATAGTCCATACAATTCCTTTTTTTAATTAAAACACGAGCAGAGAGACGCTAGAGTAAGAGAGAATCTAGGATTTTAGTGAGAGGAAGCTTCATTTTTCTTTGAAGTTTCTCGATCCTCATTTCTTAGCTGGTTTGAATGGTGGTGGAGGGTTGCTGGTCATCGGCCCCTGATGATCGGAATACCTCCATTTCTTACTCTGCTTGAAATCCTAATGATTTATATCATGGTGAATCCAAAAGCAAGTGTATTTCAAATCGGGAAGGATTATATAAACAATGACCTTTTATCATTAATGAAGGATGTTTAAATATGATGCATGAGTCAGGTTCAATGTTAGATAAGGGAAAGGATTAAATTAAATCCGTAGAGAAAAATGATTCGGTTGTTCCTTCCTCCCCGATTAAGAATTTTCAATCTAGGATGGCAAAAGACTTAAAGGCTTCATCTTCCATTGGTTTAAAATTGAAGGTCAATAGATTTTCCTCTGTTGCTGAAAATGATGGTGAAAAATAGGAACATTTAAATTTGAATTCGGAAGTGATAATATAAGATAAAGGTTTAAGTGTTGATGAAGAATTACAAATGGAGAAGGGTATGAACATTGTACTGAACACTGACAACATCAAATTTGGTTTGGTGAATGATTGGTTAAAAACCAATCATATTAAAGTGAACTATGTGGATCCTCTTCTTGAAGAAGAGGCTGATGCAAATGTGGTTAAGCTGAATATGGATAAGGTATATGAGAATGTTAAACTTCTTCAAAAATCTCTTATGGTGAAAGTGTTTGGGAAAGGTATTCCATTTTTTGTTTATAGCTTTGAGTTGAGGAGATAATGGAATAGATTTGGAACCTTTCATCTCACCTCATTGGGCCTAGATTGGTTTTGTGTTCTTTCCAATCTTCTCAAATAATGGAAGAAGTTCTAATTGGAGGTCCATGGTTTGTGGGTAGACATATAATAGGGATGGATAAATGGACACCTCAATTTTCACCAATCTCATTAAAAGGTTTATCCTCACCAATTTGGATTGAGTTGCCTCATTTTCCTTTAAATTGTTGGGATGAGGTGAATGTTACAAAGATTGTTTCAAAGATAGAAGTTCTATTATTTTTGGATGGTATATGGGGAAGAAGAGAATTCGCAAGAGCCTGTGTTCAAATTAGTCTAGACTCTAAATTAACTAATGGAGTTTGGATTAATGGTTTTTATGGAATTTTTTTTAAAAAAAGTAGAGTATGAGAAAATCTCATCTTTGTGCTTCAAATGTGGTAAAATAGGCCATAAGATTGAAATGTGCCTGGATGCTCTAAAAGAAGATCAAGTTAAAATACATAAGGAAGTATTGAATGATGGGAACAAAGTTTTAAGCTTAGAAGAAATGGCTAGTGCTCATTCTAAAGCATACGGTCCTTGGATACACATGAAATTTAAGAATAAAAGGTTGAATAAATTTCAGAATTAGATTTTTGCAGCTCATCCTTCAGTTGGAAACATTAATAAGTATTCTTCTCATGGTCATATAGAAAATGCTAATAAATTTAAAGTGCTATCTCAAGATTCTGAGATTGGGGCTAGAATGGAAGTGGAGAAATCATGTTTTCCTATTTTAATTGAGCAGATAAACTTACAGTCTGTAAATACAAATATTGAAGGGATCGATTTGGAAAATATGGCTTAGGTTTCAGAAGTTTCCATTATTGATCCAACAAAAGACGGAGTACAAATTTTGAAAAAAATAGTGTTATGGCTGAAGGATTTGATGTTTCTATTCATCCAGTTAATCTCTCTGAGAACAAGATTTTACAAGAAGTCAAAGAAGGCAATGGTGGAGATGATCTTGTTTTTGTGGCTGTTGAACATAATGTTCCATATTTTGAAAAACCACACTCTGTTATGGCTAATTCCTTGCATGTTATAGATAATTTGAATGATAAAGAATGGTTGATTGAGGATGGAGAATTTCAGTTGCCATCTAAATTTGTTCATCATAAGAAGAAGGTAAGCAAAGATTTGAATTCTTTTGGGCCTATCAAAGGCAGCCTTATAGTAAGAAAATTGGGAATGCTTGGTGAAAGTGATGGCGGCACTTCACCATTTATCACATAAATAAGATTGAATGGATGATGATAGTTTGTTTCAAAAGAAATGGAAAAAGTCTTGAAGGAAATTGGATATCTATGGATGGATGTGATAAGTCATTTCATTGATAGTGTAGTCTTTAAAAAGAAGTTTTTATCTTATAAGACTATGGATCATGATGATTGGCGTCTTGAATGTCATGACATGGTTTGCATGAAGATGGGGAAGTGAAGATCCAGTGGTCGTCAAAGCATGAAGAACCTTGTTTTTATTTTATGTTTTTTTCTTTAATTTGTTGTTATGGTTATTGTTATTTAAGTTTTAAATTAAGTATCAGTGGGTATTTGAAAGATGGGGATATAATATGGAAATTTAAGAATCATTTTTTTTACTTAATCGAGAATTCTGGGATACTAATCAACTTTTTGGGGTGTTTAATTTTTGGTATCCCCTCCACCCAAATTGGTGTAAAATAAGGAGTAGAGGATATTATTTTCTTTATGAAATTTCATATCTTTTAAATATACTTCTTTTTCTTAATTTTATTTTAATAAGGCTTTCTTTTGCAAGTTTTAGAAGTATTGCCATTAGGTTATTTTAGTTCTAATTTGTAATAGCTTTATTTTCTTTTAATGCAATTTGCATATTCTAAAAAAAAAAAAATTTTTAATTTAAATACATGATTAGAGAATTTAGAATTTTTAAAACCTAGAGGTTGTATAAAATAAACATCTTATTGTATCACCCTATTAAGAATGATACTCTTAACATCCATTTAATATAATTTAAAACCTTTATAACATATAAAGGGTAACAAAACCCTAATATCTTCAAGTCTGGATACAGGGGAAAAAGTATCTGTTGAATCTTGATTAGGTTGTTAAGCCTAAGCTATTGTCCCAAGGCTAACCAAGAGGGGGGTGAATTGGTAATTTAAAAATGTACTCTTGGATTTTTTAGATAGAAAATCAATTGGAAATTTGTAGCAAGTTAATTAAAAATTTTAAAAGAACTTTTCAACCACAACAAATAACTTGTACAAACACAAAAATTTATAGTGGTTCGGTCAAACATAACCTATATCCACTCCCTGAAGACTCCCTCTTCAGGTATTGCACTATTATCAAAGTGTCTCCCATTTTCCCCATAGTAAGGCGGAGAAGCATTTACAAATCCTCTCTTCCACCAATCCCTAATGTAGAAGAGAACCATCATCCTTTCACACTCTTCAAGTGTCGGTAGAGAACCATCGTCTGTTCACACCCTCCAAGTATTGGCAGAGAACCGTCATCCTTTCACACTCTCCAAGTGTTGGAAGATAACTATCATCCTTTTACACTCTCTAAGTGTTAGTAGAGTACCCAATCTTCTTCAAAGATCTTCTCACGAGCAATCTAGAAAGATAAGAAGAAGAGTGATAACAAAAATTACAAAGAGATCCTTACCTTTGAATAATCTTGTGAACCCTTCACACTCAACTTGCAAGAATCTCTCTCACACTCTCTCTTTCAATTGCCCTTGAAAATTCATGAAGACTAGACCTTTTTACGTCACTTTTTAGTGGACCTTTTATACAAAAAACATAAAAAATAATCCAAAAAACTAAATTTTTTAATTTTGAGCGTACACGATCGTACAGTACGATCATATGTTCATGGGTATGAATAGTTCAAAAACTGTTGTATATGAACCTATCGTGAATTGGTACTAAAACATTTCATACATGATCATCGTCTGGAATGAATCAAGTTCATCCGAGATGAACAGTTAGAAAATTTTTCATCTTCGTTGGGATGAAGAGGGACCTTGCAATTTTATACTCTAAATGGCATATGTACGATGATGACATCGTACAGTACGATAAGTTCTAAAATATTTTAAGTTCATCGGGATGAAAAGGGACCCGTCCATTTCATACTTTGAATAGCATATATGCGGAGATGACATCGTATGCTATGAATAGTTCAGAAATTTTCAAAATTGTATAGATAAAAAGTTGGGACGAAGAGTGACCTCTCAATTTCGTACGCTGGAAGGCATGCATAAATTATGATCATACAGTATCATTTATACTTAAAAAAAAATTTTAAATGAAAAGGGACCAGTCCATTTCGTACTTTAGAAGTTATGTACGGATGGAGATCATACAGTATGATTAATATTTAGAAAAATTTTCATTTCTATTCGTTTGACTGCTCAAAAGGGACAAATAACTGATCATATTGTCCCATACAAAACCAAATCATATAATACAATCAGTTTTAAAAAAATTTAGGATTAAGACTCTCCCCTGGTATGTGTGTATATAGTTACTCAATTACAATCACACTCTCTCTAACTTAATAAAATGAAAATTTACATACTTCATTTACAATAAATCCTAAACTGATCTGATTTGAAGTCTTCAACAATCTGGAGTATAATTTTTTTGAAATATTAGTACACACGAGCAGTAAAAGAAATGCATTCAAAACACTTTAGGAGAGGAAATAATCAAAGCAATAATAATTGGAATCATAAAACATATACATGTTGCAAGAATATCAGCAATCAAGAACTAAGTTGCAACTATATCAACAATCTCCCCCTTTTTTATGATGGCAAAATAATTATTGTTTGAGTCAAATTTTAAACCCTAAATTTCTTCTTAACTCCCCTAAAAGAATGAATATATGAATTTAAGGGAATTCCATGAAGAATTCATTTTTTTTAATTTTCTACAAATCAAAAAACATAAAAAAAAATAACCAATAAATACCAAAAAAAAGCAAATCAACATCAAAACACAATTAGAAAAAAAACAAACAAACACCAAACAAAAACAAACCAAACAAACCAAACAAACAATATTACTCCCCCTTTTGACAACAACAAAAAGGGAAGAAAGAAGTTTGAAATGGAAGAAGTCATATGAGAAAACTAGATAATTGATCTTAAAAGAGATTGAATTATAATTGTAATAACAAAGTTAATGATCATTAGATGAAAAAATAAAGATTCAAAACATTTAAATTAAAGTATAACATAGATAAAAAAATTAATAAAAAACATTAATCATTTTAGACAATTAGATAAGGAGAATTATTACAAAAATGATGAAATGAAGATTAGATTATTTCAATTTTCAATACAAATTATTATAAATCATTAGATTGAATTGAAATTGAAGATTAAATGATAGAGGAAGGAACATATGCAATTGGCGACATTACGCATCTTTTCAAATTTTTTTGGCACACTTTGTGCATCTTTTTATAGTTGGGCTAATTTTATACATTTTTTCAATTTGCGAATCATTGTGCATTCTTTTAATTTGTACAATCATTATGCAAATTCTTTTTGATTTTTTTAATTTATCTTTCCAAAATCAATAGTCTAAAAAATCAAATTTATCTAATTATAAAGATAATTATATTGAAAAGAGAAAATAAAAAATAATAAGACATCAAAATTGCAATAATAATATTTAAAATTATGTTTGCCTAAAAAGAACATGTGATTGATAGCCTTAACTTGATAGAGTTATAAGTTAACTTAACATATTTTGAAAAATTAGATTTAATAATGAAATTAATTTTGAATTGCAGGTTAATTTATAACACCTTTTAGATCAATTAAAATAAGATTATCATATAAGCTAACATTTCAAACAATGAACCAAATCAACTAAATAAAAAAAGACATTTTTTTATGGATATCAATTTAAAGATGAAATACATTGAATAATAATTGATATCAAATCATAACACAAAGATAATAAAACATCAACACAAAAGCTAAATAAAGACAAGTACATAAAGCATCGAAAACAACACTAAGATCAACACATCTCAAAGGACTAGCAAAGACAACACACAAGAAGTACATTTAGAACTCAAAAGGGCCTTGGTTTGGAGGAGGAGGCTAGTAGAAGATAAAAAAATTGCTATTCGTCATAGCTATGTTAGTGTTCATGGATTTGAACTATCCTCGAATCCAACCCATGTCTTGCTGGTATTGTGCATCTTCCTGGTTATGGTGAGTTTGATTTTGATCTAAAAGTTGATCAAAATGACTTTCTAATTGGTTAAAGTACTGAATAGTCTCTAGAAAGTCAGATCCCTGAGTAGGTGCAGGTGCAAGTGCTAGTGCCACCCCTTCTTCCTCAGTATCCTCACTTAAATTTTCATTTTTCCCAAAAAGTGCTCAAAACGAAGCATTAATGAAGTAGATTAGTAATTTAAGTGGACTCTCAGGATGAATTATATTATACTTCTTTTCTAAAACATAGGTCACTAGATGTCCTAAGGAAATATTCTTCTCCCTCCTATAAGAAACATGCCAAATTTCAGAAAGATCATGAATATAATCAAGAATAAGTTGGGCTTCATCTATTGGTTGTTCAGTCATGATAAGATAGATAACATTGGATAGAAGAGGAGTAATGGTAATGCGATCACCAGCCTTAGGAATTATTGAAGTTCTAAGGACATGCTGAATGATCCTTGCATTTTGGTGTAAGGTATAGACCCTAGGAAAATGACATACTTGAGCAACCCCTCTAAGAACTTTGTTTATTTTAGACCAGTCAAAATCAAATTTGGAGGTTAATGTGTGTACTATAATTCCTTGAGTTCTTAAGTGCAGAAAGGTTCCTAAATCTTCTTTTGTGATTTCTACCCTTTTCTTTAAGATATAAGATCTTATCCTACTCTCATCCTACTAAATGACATATTTGCTAGAAAATAGTGAAAGGTTTCTTTATTGTATGCATGAATTAAAGTCAGAATGAAGGCAAATTAGTGGTGGCAAAAAGAGGCATTACTTGGAAGTGAATGTCTTCTTGGAGCAAGAGTCTAAATGATGTGATTTTAACACAGATAAACCTAAAGTAAGAATCCTCATTTTCTTTGGACAAAAAGTTCTCGTCTACACCCCTTGAAGATGAACCCTTAGTGACTCTCCCGCGCTTGCTAAAAATGGCTATTACTAAGAAGTGAAGGATTGAAAGAGGCTGTTGAAGTGAATGAAAATGAAATCTAAAGCCCTCCTATTTAAAGAAAAATGACCATTGGTGTGTACGAAAAAGGCTTCATACAATACAATATATGGTTCAAACATAATGAAAATAATTTTGTATGTACGAATGAATATGGTCAAAATGAAACAACTTTCTGTAATCCCGCAAGTTACAAAGCATCCTTTCATAAATGCTTTTTGACTAGATGATCATACATATGAATAGGTGTTTGTCTAGGATGAATGGTTATTTAAGATAATGTTAATGGCGTTTAGGTTCATCCCCCACATACAATGACATGTGGTTCGTACATACAATATAATGTTTTATACATACGATCAGTTAATAATAACTGATTCTAGCAGGATAACTATCTATGTGCATATAAATGAATAAATACAAATTTTCTGGGATGATATAATATTGTACAATATGATATGTATTAGAAAATAAAAACTTTACTCATTTAATCCAAATAACGATTGACATGCTATAGAATTCGTATGGGATGAACAAAATTTTGTACAGTATGAATAGAACACTTAGAAAAATTTTCATGATCATTTAGAAACGGGAATTTTGATGTGTGAAAATATGTCTAAAACACACAAAAACATAAAAAGAAAATACATAAACATACACACAAAAGCAAAACACAAACAATCAAAAACACAAAAAAAATACATAAAAATATATCAAGTTTGCAGAAGATTTTGTTTAAGCATTAAGATCGATCACACCTAGCCTTATTCTTAATAAGCTAAAAGTATCAAAAGCTAGTGATTTTGTAATAATGTCTGCAAGTTGATTTTTAGTAGAAATATGGTTCAATTCAATTTCTCCCATGGATACATGATCCATAATGAAATGATGTCTTTTGTCTATATGTTTAGTTCTAGAATGTTGAATAGGATTTTTTGATATTCAAATGGCACTAGTGTTATCAAAATAAATTGGAATTATGCCTATTGTAAATCCTAAATCAATCAATTATTATTTTAACCAAAGAACTTGTACCACACAACTTCCTAAGATAATGTATTCAGCTTCAGCAGTAGATAGGGCTACAAAATTCTATTTTCTACTAAGCTAAGAAACTAAAGAATTTCCTATAAATTGACAAGTTCCAAATGTACTCTTTCGATCAACCCTATAACCTTTAAAGTCTAAATTTGAATATCTAATAATTTCAAATGAAGAGCTATACTTGGGATACCAAATCCCTAAGTTCTGAGTTCCCAAGAGGTATCTCAAAATCCTTTTTACTGCTGATAAATGTGATTCTTTTGGATTTGATTGGAATCTAACACATAAATAAACACTAAACATAATATCAGGTCTGCTAGCTATCAAATAAAGCAAAGATCCAATAATTCTTCTAAATTTCTTTTGATCAACATATTTTCTCTTAGGGTCCTTGTCCAACTAAATTAAGGAACTCATAGGTGTACTAACAGTTTTAGCATTGCCCATTTCATACTTTTAAAGGATATCTTTAACATACTTCGACTAACTAAGAAATGTTCATTTCTTAATTTGCTTAATGCTAAAACTTAGAAAGTAACTAAAATCACTCATTAGGCTCATTTCAAATTCACTACTCATTTTTTTAGAAAACTTATTACAAAGATTTTTATTAGTAGATCAAAAAATGATATCATCCACATAAATTTGAATATTGAGTATATATTCTCCTAATTTCTTCAAATAGAGAGTTGTATCCACACTTCCTTTTTCAAAAGATCTCTCAAGTAGGAAAATACTCAACCTCTCATACCAAACCCTAAGTGCCTGTTTAAATTCATATAATGCCTTTTTTAATTTAAAAATATGATTTGGGTATTTGAAATTTTTAAAACTTGGAAGTTGTTCAACACAAACATCCTCTTGAATCACCCCATTCAAAAAGACACTTTTAACATCCATTTTATATAACTTAAATCCTCGAAAATAGGCAAAGGCTAACAAAACCCTAATTGCTTCAAGTCTCGTTACAGGGGAAAAAGTCTCCTCATAATCAATCACTTTATTTTGATTATACCCCTTAACCACCAATCTAGCCTTATTTTCATCAATAACTCCTGAGTCATTCATTTTATTTTTAAATACTCACTTAGTTCCAATTATACTTTGATCCTTTGGCCTTATAATTAACTCCCAAACATCATTCCTTACAAATTGATTTAATTCTTCTTGCATTGCTAAAATCCAAAATTTATCTAAATGTGCTTGATTTATATTTGTGGATTCTATTACTGAAATAAAGGTAGACTGATTAGCTTTTTTACTAAGTCCATGCTTAATCCTAACACCCTCACTAGGTTCATCTAAATTCAATTCCTTAGGGTGGTTTTTAGAAAACCTTAAATCTCTAGGCAAAGGGTTTTCTTTCTCCAAATTTTCTTCTAAATTAATCTTCTAAATATTGTAGGAGTTATTTTCTTTTTAATCCTCTTCCAAATTTTACTATTCTAAACTTCCAGATTTATAAAATATAATATATGTGATCTTCTCAACTACCAAAGTTCTTTTGTTAAATACTCTATATGATTTTTTAACACTAGAGTATCCAAGAAAAATTTCTTCATCTAATTTTGGATCAAATTTTTCTAAGGTGGTTTTTCCATTATTATGTATGAACATCTTATATCTAGAAATATGCAAATGTGATAAATTAGGTGTTCTCCTCTTAAGAAGCTCATAGGATGTTTTTTTCAATTTCGTTCTAATGTTCACCCTATTCAAAACATAACATGCAGTACTAACCACTTCAACCCAAAATTTTTAGAAAGTGAATATTCTGCCAATATTGCTCCAGCGGCTTCAATTAATATTATATTCTTTCTTTTGACTATCCCATTCTACTGAGGGGTCCTAGGTGCAGAAAAATTATGATCAATTACTTTTTTCTTTTCAAAAATCCTTAAATCTTTTATTTTCAAATTCTCCCTCGTGATCACTTTGAATTGTTAAAATCTCACACCGTAATTTCCTCTGAATCCAAGTCAAAAATTCTCTAAACTTCTCAAATGATTCACTCCTATTAAATAAAAATTTAACCCATATGAATCTATTGAAATCATCAACAATCATAAATCCATATACCTTTTCTTCTAGCCTTACATTGCTAACTGGTCTAAAAAGATTCACATACAAAATCTCCAAAGGTTTACTAGTTCTAAGATTCTTATTAGAATGAAATGAGGACTTCACATGTTTTCCTAATAGATATGCATCACAAAGGTGATCCTTAGTAAAGTTTAGTTTTAGTATACCTCTAACCAAATTCTTTTGGGTAATTTTCCTAAAATGTTTCATGCTATTATGAAAACGTCTCCTATGACATAACCAAGATTCATCATAAATTATTTTTAAATAATAAGAATTAAGAGTTTTGATATAATTCAAATCTACAACAATAACAACAACAACATCAAGCCTTTATCCCACTATGTGGGGTCGGCTACATGAATCCTTTTTCTCCATTGTGTCCTATTAAAAGTCAAATTCTCGTTTAAATCTAATAAAGAAAGGTCATTCCTAATATTTTCTAACCAAGTCTTTTTAGGTCTACCCCTACCTTTCTTAACATAAGTCAAATCTAATACCTCTACTCTCCTAACCGGGTCATCGGAAGGCCGCCGTTTAATGTGACCAAACCATCTAAGGCGACTCTCTCTAATCTTATCTTCTACTGGAGCTACTCCAACCTTTTCACGTATATGGTCATTTCGTATCCTATCTCTAAGGGTAAAGCCACTCATCCACCTGAGCATCCTCATCTCTGCCACACTTAACTTAGTATTATGCTTCTCTTTTAATGGCCAACATTCAGCACCATAAAGCATTGCAGGCCTCACTAACATCTTATAGAATTTTCCCTTAAGTTTGAGGGGTACATTTCTATCACATAACAAGCCCGATGCATTCCTCCACTTCAACCATTCAACTTGAATTCTGCTGATAATATCCCCATCTATTTCACCATCACTCTGAACAATAGATCCAAGATATCTAAAACGTGTACTCTTATTAATGACTTGATCGCCCAAAGTCACAATCCCCTCACTAGGTCTATTACTACTAAAATTACACTCCATATATTCCGTTTTAGATCTACTCAAGCGAAAACCTTTAGACTCTAAGGTTGACCTCCATAATTCAAGTTTACCTTCAACTCCCTCTCTAGTCTTATCAACAAGAAGAATATCATCAGCAAAAGCATACACCAAGGTATATCCTCTTGCAAATGTCTAGTGAGAACATCCATGACTAAAGCAAAAAGATATGGGCTTAAGGCTGATCCTTGATGTAACCCAACCGAAATAGGGAAATACTTAGTCAATCCACCTTGTGTTTGAACACAAGTAATAGCTCCTGCATACATATCTTTAATGATTTGAATATAAGCATTATTGACTCCTTTCTTTTCAAGAACTCTCCATAGCACTTCTCTTGGAACTTTATCATATGCTTTTTCTAAATCAATAAATATCATATGTAGATCCTTTTTATTTTCTCTATATTTCTCCATCAAACCTCTTAATAAATGTATGGCTTCCATAGTCGACCTACCCGGCATGAAACCAAATTGATTTTGAGAAACATTAGTATCACGCCGCAACCTATGCTCCATAACTCGCTCCCAAAGTTTTAAAGTATGACACATTAACTTAATACCTCTATAATTCGCACAATCTTGTGCATCACCTTTTTTTTTAAAAATAGGAATTAACACACTCATTCTCCACTCATCTGGCATCTTTTTAGTCTTCAAAATAGTATTAAAAAGTTTAGTAAGCCATGAAATTCCTTCATCTCCTAAGCATTTCCACACCTCTATTGGAATATCATCAGGTCCAACAGCTTTTCCACCCTTCATTTTCTTTAAAGCCTCTCTAACTTCAGTTTTACTAATACGCCGATAAAAACATAAATCTTTATTTTCATTTAGGGTGCTAAGGTCATTATAGTCAATCTTATTTTTACAATCTTCATTAAAAAGTTTAGCAAAATATCTCATCCATCTTTGTTGAATATCATCTTCTAAGAAAAGTATTTTTTGATCTTCATCTTTAATACACTTCACTTGAACTAAATCCTTACTACTCCTATCTCTTTGTTTGGCTAACTTATACATATATCTTTCTCCCTCTTTAGTTTCTAATCTATTATATAAATCACTAAGAGCTAATGTCTTTGCATCGCATATTGCTTTCTTAGCATCCTTACGAGCCACTTTATATATTTTCCAATTATCAGAATTCTTAAAATTAAACCAATTTTTATAACAAAGCTTCTTATTTTTAATCTTTTCTTGCACATTTGGATTCCACCACCAACTACTTTTACTATTAGGAGCTTTTCCCTTTGATACTCCAAGGATATCTTTTGCAATATTCTTAATATCACTAGCCACTTTTTCCCACATAATATTAGCATCCTCATGCACAGACAAAATCTTAAGATCTAAAATCTTATTTCCAAAAATAATTTTGTTAATATTCTTTAAATGCTCCCATCTAATCCTAGAAAATCGTTTTACTTTATTTTTTATTTTATGCCCCTTTATCTTAAAGTCCAAAACTAATAATCGATGCTGGGTACATAAATTTTCACTCGGAATAACTTTACAATCTTTGTAATCTAAACGATTTAGTTTTCTAATAAGAAAATAATCAATCTGATATAATTCAAATCTAGCATATAAATATTATTTACCCTAATTCCATATAAAATATAATTTCCATTTAGGCTTAATATACAGCTAGTGAGAAAAAAATTTACATTATACACTTTTTCACATAGCTGGTTAATACTTAACAAATTATGCTTTAAGCCTTCAACAAGTAAAACATTTTCTATGATAAAATTTTGCATGTTTTTAATGATACATGTGCCAACCACTTTCCTAGTGGTATTATCTCCCAGTATAACCTTGCCTCCATTCCTTACTTTCAGCGATATAAATTATGTAGTGTCTCCAGTCATATGATTTGAGCAACTGCTCTCCAGGTACCAAATGCTCTAACTAGGCATTATATGAGAGCATATCTGCAAAACAATCTAATGTTAGACTTGGGAACCCAAATAATTTTGGGTTCTCCTCTAGGAAAAATAAAACTAGATGTATGTATGATATAACTAGGTTTATGCATCTTATGACTCCATACTAAATGAGTTTTTCTATGTAAAGTATAGTATGTGCAATATGTCTGATCACCCAACAAAAAAAATATTTAACTCTAGGAAATGAATTTCTCAATCTTGTATAATTACTTTGTCACTTCTTGGGTTTTAAAATATTTGATCTCAAAATAGGATTCATAAAATCTTCAAGTGTTGGGGGTTTCCTATTTTCTTCAAGAGCTTTTACTTTCTATTTAAGAAATGTGTTTAAATCTTCTAATTCATTCTTATAAAAATTTAAACAACGCTCTCTACTCTCTGATTCACCCTTAAAATCCTTAAATTCTTTTTTTAATTGAGTATAGGATGATTTTAAAAGATCATTCTTTTTATTCAAGTCATCAAATTTATCAAGTAAGCTCATATGGTTGTTATATATCAGTGCATGATCTTTCCTAAGGATTTCATGTTCTTTTTGTAATTCTTGCATTTCATGTTTTAGACTAGCATGCATTTCTTAAGTTGTTTATATGCATCATGAATTCTTTCAAAAACTTCTAACAATTTAGCATAGGTTAAGTCACATACCTCTTCTTGATCTGATTGATCAAGATTATCGACCATTAAGCACAAATTGGTGACTTCCTCCTACTTTTCTATTTTTGATGAATCTGAAGCTGAGTCCACCCAAAAATCTCGATTAAATCTCTTCTTTCCATTCTTCACATTTGCATTCTTTTCTATCTTCTCCTTGCTAGGTGTGGCTTTTAGATTTAGGAAATCTAATTTTATATGTCATAGGTTTCATGCATTCGTAACAAATTACATCATTAGAAATATTAACATTTTTATTGAACTTACCTTTATTCCACTACTAGCGTCTCCTCTGCTTCCTTTTAAGAAAACTTATGAATTACTAAGTCATTAAGGCAATGTTCTCCTCATCCTCAGGTTATGAATAATCACTCTCCAACTCCTCCACTTTCACTGTAATATTTTTCTCCTTTCGTTGTTCACCAACATTAGTCTTCCTTTTGACTCACTCCTTGCTCATAAGCAATTAGTGATCTAAGAAGATTATCAATAGAGTAAATATTTAAATCTTTAGACTCTATAATAGTAGTTATTTTAGCATCATAAGCAGTAGGCAAATAATGAAGAATTTTATTGACCATTTCAGCATTCATTAATTCTCTACCTAATGCATGCAAAGAAGTGACTATCTGAGTGAATCATTGGGTTTTATGTGAAATAATTCATAATCATATAATAAGATATTTAATCTAAATTATTTTACTTCATTAGACCCTTCGTAAGTAATACAAAGTCTATCCCATATGCCCTTTCCACTTCTGCAAGTGGGAACACGCATGTAATCTTCTAGCTTAAGTGCACAAAAGAAATTACTTAAATATTTTGTATTTAGTTGTGCTAACTCACGTTCTTCTATAGTCCAGTCAGCAAAGGTTGTTTCACCTCTAATTCCATCAATTAATCTAGTTGGCCTAGTATACCCTTCTTGAGCTAAAATCCACAAACGATAATCTAATGATTATAAAAATGTAGACATGCATGTTTTCCAAAAATTAAAAGGGATATTGTCAAATAACGGAGGTTTAGTGATCGAATACCTCTCAGGTGTGTTTCAGTTTTCAAAAGTAGCCATTCTCATTTATAAAAAAGTAGTCTAAACTTATAATTTTGAAATAAAGCTTTGATACCACTTGTTGAATCTTGATTAGGTTGTTAAGCCTAAGCTATTGTCCCAAGGCTAACCAAGAGGGGGGGGGGGGGGGGGGGGGGTTAATTGGTAATTTAAAAATTTACTCTTGGATTTTTTAGATAGAAAACTGATTGGAATTTTGTAGAAAATTAATTAAAGTTTTTAAAAGAACTTTTTAACCATAATAGATAACTTGCATAAAATAAAATACAGAAATTTAAATAGACATAAAGATTTATATTGGTTCAGTCAAACACGACCTACATCTTCTTCCTAAAGACTCCCTCTTCAAGTATTACACTATTACCAAAATGTCTCTCCTTTTGCCCCCACAGTACCCCACAGTAAGGTAGAGAAGCCTTTACAAATCCACTCTTTCACCAATCCCCGATGTGGCAGATAATTATTGTCCTTTTAGACTTTCCAAGTATCGACAAAGTGTTAAGAGAGTTGCTACTTAGCTTTTACATGTTTTACATTTCTTGTAACTTGTGTAGTTTTGATGATTCCAAATATTATTATTCTAATTATTATTTTCTCCTAACACTTTTTTGGAAGAAGTATTTTTGCTCTTGTGTGAACTAATATTTCAAGATAATTATACTCCAGAATAATAAAGACCTCAAATCAAATTCAGCATAAGATAGTTTGTAAATTAAAGTATATATTTTTCAATTTATTGAGTTTGAGAAAGTGTGATTGTAATTGAGTAACTTAACACACACATACTTGGGGAGATGTTTAAAAATCAAAAGTTCTTACACTGATCGTACAGGACGAACCATGTTTGTATGGGACGATCAGATCAATTATACCCCTCGAAGAGCAATGGAACGAACAGGAAGTGAGAAAAAGTTTCTAAGTTCTGATCATCCAGATGAATTTCTTTATTCATCCCTCGACGATGTCCTATGAATTCTCACTTTGAACTATTCATCTTGACGAAGTGTAAAATTAATCCCAGGAAGATGTCCTTTGATTTCACACTTTGTACTGATCATTTAGACGAAGTATACTATTCATCCCAGGACGATGTCCTCTGGATCCTTGAATTGAATGGATCGTCTAGACAATTCACCCCATTCATCCCAGGGCGATGTCCTCTAGATCCTTGAATTGAACAAATCGTCCAAATGATTCACCCTATTCATCCCAGGATAATATCCTCTGAACACATGATTTGAATAAATTATACAGACAAACTCCTATATTCATCCCAGGATGAAGTTCTCTATTCCTTAAAAATTTGGATCATCTTGTAGTTTCATCCAAACAAACCCTTGATATAATTGTTCATACCAAAGGAACTTAGTTCGTACAGGACGATGATCGGGTATGAAGTTATTCTAGATTTATGAATTGTGATTACTTAACTCTTTTCTCTTGTCCTTCTAGATTTCTTTTGAGAAGATATTTCAAAGAGATCCGGTTCTCTGCCGACACTTTGTGAAGTGTGAAAAGATGAAAGGTTCTCTTCCTACACTTGGAGAGTGTAAACAGCGGGAAGGTCCTCTGCCTACACTTAGAGAGTGTGAAAGGATGGAAGGTTCTCTGCCTATACTTAGAGAGTGTGAACAGCGGGAGGTACTCTACCTACACTTGAAGGGTATAAAAGGATGACGGTTCTCTACCATATTGTGGGGGCAAAAGGAGAGACACTATTGATATTAGTGGAATACTTGGAGGGTGGTTCCGGGGAGTAGATGTAGGTCATGTTTGACTGAACCACTATAAATCTTGTGTCTTTTTATTTTTCGCTGCTTTCTTTTTTACTTTATTTTTTTCTATTGATCTGTGGTTGAAAAATCTTTTTATAAAAATTCATTAAAGTTCTTATTGGTTTAAAAATTAAAGAAGGAATTTTTTTTAATTACTAATTCACCCCCCTCTTGGTTAGCCGCTAGGATATAAGCTTACGTCTAAAAACCTAATTCATATTGAACAAGTTTCAATAAGGGACATCAGAGCTTTATTTCAAAATCATAAGTTTAGACTACTTTTTAATTAACGTACATGGCTACATTTGAAAACCAAAATACACCTGAGGGTTACTCTATAACTAGACCTCAATTGTTCGAAAATATTCCTTTTGATTTTTTCAAAAATATGCATGTCTAAATTTTTACAGTCACTTGATTACCGTATGTAGATCTTAGTTCAGGAAGGGTATATAAAACCAACTAAACTAGTTGACAGAGTTAGAGTTGAAGCACCTTTTGTGGACTGGACAGTAGAAGAACATGACTTAGCACAACTAAATGCCAATTGCATGAATAGTTTCTTTTGTGCCCTTAAATAAGAAGATTACATGCAGGTTTCCACTTACAAGAGTGGAACAGACATATGTGATAGATTTTGTATAACTTATGAGGGGACTAATGAGGTTAAATAATTTAGACTTAATATCTTATTGCATGATTATGAATTATTTCGTATGAAACGAAATGAATCTATTTCTGACATGTACACAAGATTCACACAAATAGTCACCTCTTTACATACATTGGGTAGGGAACTAACAAATGCTGAAATGGTTAATAAGATACTTTGTTGTTTGCCTACTGCTTATGATGCTAAAATAACTACAATTACAGAGTCTAAAGATATAAACATTTACTTTATTAATAATCTTCATGGATCGCTAATTGCTTACGAGCAAGGAGTTAGTCAAAGAAAGATTGATGCAGGTGAACCACGAAGCGAGAAGAACATAGCACTGAAAGTGGAGGAGTCAGAGAGTGAACTCTCACAACTTGAGGATGAAGATGACATTGCACTGATGACTAGATAATTAAAAATATTTCTTAAGAGGAAGCAAAAGAGACACCAATAATGGAATCGAGGTAAATTTAATAGAAATGTCAAGGTTTCAAATGAAGTTATTTACTATGAGTGCAGCAAACCTAAACATATTAAGTCAGATTGCTTAAAACTCAAAGCTACTCCAAGCAACGAGAAGGTAGAGGAGAAACTAATTGTGAAGAAAGGCAAGAAGAAATTCCAAAGAGCTATTTGGGTGGACTCAGCTTCAGACTCGTTAGAGACTGAAAAGGAAGAGAAAATCACTAATCTATACTTAATGGCCGATAATCTTGATTAGTCAAATCAAAAAGAGGATCGCTCTCACATAAGACCTCGTGAGAGAATATGGTACCTGGGTAGCGGATACTCAAAGCATATGAATGAAGATACTACACAATTCATATCGCTGGAAGCCAGGAGTGGAGGCAAGGTTACACTTGGAGATAACACCACAAAGAAGGTGGTTGGGTCAAGTATGATTAGAAATCTTAAGAATTTTTTTATTGAAAATGTGTTATTGGTAGAAGGCTTAAAGCATAATTTGTTAAGTATTAGCCAACTATGTGATAAATGATACTGTATAAAATTTTTTCCTACTAGCTACATATTAAGCCTGAATGGTAATGATTTTTTGAATGGTATAAGGGTAAACAACGTGTATATGCTAGACTTCAATTGTATTAAAACTCCTAATACTTTTTGTTTAAAAATTATATCTGATGAGTCATGGCTTTGGCATAGGAGACTTTATCACTCTAGAATGAAAAACCTTAGTAGGATTACTCGAAAGAACCTAATAAGAGGTATACCAAAATTAGACTTTACTAAGAACCACCTTGTTAAGAGAGTTGATATTTGCATGTTTTACATTCTTGCAACTTGTATAGTTTTGATGATTCTAAATATTATTGTTTTATGTGTAGTTATCTCCTAACACTTTTGGAAGATTTGTTTTTGCTCTTGTGTGTACTAACATTTCGGGAAAATTAAACTCCAAACTACTGAAGACTTCAAATCGAATTCAATATGAGATATCTTATATTTTGAAGCTTGTAATTTTTGTATGAATTGAGTTTCTGAGGGAGTGATTATAATTGAGTGAATAAACACACACACGCTTGAGGAGATCTTAAAAATTTTGTATTGATCGTACGGGATGAATATAATTCATACGGGACGATCAGGTCATTTATCTCCTTTAAAGAGCAATGGAATGAACAGTTTTTAGAAAAAAATTTTTCTAAGTCCTGATCGTCCAGACAAAGTTATTTTTATCCTAGAATGTTCTAGGCTCTGTAAAATGTTCGTCCATATGAAATTATAATCGTGCCAGGATGAGCTAGGCTCTGTAAAATTTTCGTCTAGACGAAATTATAATCATCCACGGATGAGTTGGGCTCTGTAAAATTTTTGTCCATACGATATTTATAATCATGCATGGACAAGTTACTCTCTGAAAAAATTTTGTCCAGATGAAATCCTGTTCGTCCCAGGACGATGGAAACTGACTTAAGTAAGTTGGTTACATCCTGTAGTTATTTGGGAACCGACCTATGAAATAATTGTTCGTACGGACGAACCTAGTTTGTACGGGATGATGATTGTGTACGAAAATGTACCAATATTCATTAGGATCATTTCCAACACTTTAAGTAAAATCGTTCAGGATGATCAACGATCGTACGGGACGATCCATTTCTTGTTGACTTGAAAATTTGTAGTTTTTGGATGGTTTTTCTTGTCTCTTCTATATATATAGCCCAATTTTGACAGCCACCAAATCTTTTTGCTGATTGATCTTCGTGCCTATTGAAAGAAGATTCAAGGAGAGAGTGTGAGAAAGCATTCAAAGGAGAATTCTTACTACTGAAGCGTGAAGGCTTCACTTTATATTTAAAGATAAGATTCTCTACTTGTGATTTTGGATTACTTCACTCTTTTTTTTCTTCCTTCTAGAATTCTTGTGAGAAGATCTGTCAAGGATATCCGGTTCTCTGCCGACACTTGGAGAGTGTGAACAGACACAGGTTCCCTGCCCATATTAGTAGAGTGTGAAAGGACGAAGGGTTCTCTGCCCACATAAGGAGAGTGTGAAAGGACGAAGGGTTCTCTGCCTTCATTGGGAAAGTGTGAAAGGACGAAGGGTTCTCTGCCTACACCGGGAAAGTGTGAAAGGATGAACGGTTCTCTGCTGACATCAGAGGAGTGAGAAAGGATAGACGGTTCTCTGCCAACACTAGGGATAGTGTAATAGGATGATAATTCTCTGCCGCACCGGGTAGTGGTGGAAAGAGTTTGTTGTAAAGGCTTCTCCACCTTGCTGTGGGTGCAAAAGGAGAGACATTATTGGTATTAGTGCAATACTCAAAGGGTGACTCCGGGGAGTGGATGTAGGTCTGGTTTTGATCGAACCACTATAAATCTGGTGTCATTATTTTTCCACTACTTTTTTATTTTTGCGATTTACTATTTTAAAACTATGGGTGAAAAACTATTTCTACAAAATTCATTAAAGTTTAATTTCAGTTTAAAATACTCAAAAGAGGGATTAATTTTTAAAATACTAATTCACCTCTCCTCTTGGTTAGCTGTGGGATATATGCTTAGGCTTAACAACCTAATTCATAGTGAACAAGTTTCAATAAGTGGTATTAGAGCTTTATTTCAAAATTATAAGTTTAGACTACTTTTTGATTAACGTAGATAACTATATATGGAAACCGAAACGCACCTGAGAGTTACTCTATAACTAGACATCCACTGTTTGATAATATACCTTTTGATTTTTGGAAAGCTCGCATGTATACTTTTTTATAGTCACTTGATTATCGTATGTGGATCCTAGTCCAGGAAGGATATACAAAACCAACTAGATTAGTTGACGGAGTTAGAGTTGAAAGACCTTTTATGGACTGGACAGTAGAAGAATGTGACTTAGCACAACTTAAATGCCAAATTCTTGAATAGTTTTTTTGTGCTTTAAAATCAAAAGACTACATATGGGTTTCCATTTACAAAAGTGGAAATGACATATGTGATAGACTTTGTATAACATATGATCGGACTAATGAGGTTAAGCAATCTAGACTTAATATCTTGTTGCATGATTATGAACTATTTCACATGAAACCAAATGAATCTATTTCTGATATGTACATAAGATTTACACAAATTGTCACTTCTTTACATGCATTGGGTAGGGAGTTAACAAATACTGAAATGGTTAATAAGATTCTTCGTTGCTTACCTACTGCATATGATGCTAAAATTATTGCAATTACAGAGTCTAAGGATTTAAACATTTACTCTATTAACAATCTTCTTGGTTCGCTTATTCCTTATGAGCAAGGAGTTAGCCAAAAAAGGTTGATGCAGGTGAACCTGGAAGAGAGAAAAATATAGCACTGAATGTGGAAGAGTCTGAGAGTGAACACTCACAACCTAAGGATGAAGATGACATCGCATTGATGACTAGACAATTCAGAAGCTTTCTGAAGAGGAAGCAGAAGAGACGCCAGCAGTGGAATAGAGGTAAATTCAATAGAAATGCCAAGGTTTCAAATGAAATTATTTGCTATGAGTGCAGGAAACCTGGACCTATAAAGACAGATTGCCCAAAACTCAAAGCCAATCCTAGTAAGGAGAAGGTAGAGGAGAAACTAATTATGAAGAAGGGCAAGAATAAGTTCCAATGAGCTTTTTTGGGTGGACTTAGTTTCGGACTCGTTAGAAACAAAAAAGGAAGAGGAAGTCACTAATCTATGCTTAATGGCCGACAATCTTGATCAGTCAGATCAAGAAGAGGTATGTGACTTAACTTATGATGAACTTTTTGAAGTTTTTGAACACATGCATGAATCATATAGGAAAATGAAGAAAATGCATGCTAGCCTTAATTTAGAATTGGAAGAGCATAAAAGGAACATGAAATCCTTAGGAATAATCATGCTTTGATTGATAACAACCACATGAAATTACTTTATGAGTTTGATGACTTGAATAAAAATCATGAGAATTTAAAATCATCCTCTGTAGAACTCCAGAAAGATTTTAAGAACTTTAAGAATTAATTAGAGAGCAAATTATATAATATCAATTATTTAAATCAAAATTTTGAAGATATGAATTCATTTTACAAATTAACAATAAAAGCTCTCGAGGATAATAGGATACCTCCTAAACTTGAAGATTTTACTAATCCTATTATGTATACTAAATTTATGCAAACCCTGAAAAGATAGATGAATGTTAGAAGACTTAGAAAACCATTTCTAAAAGTAAAATGTAATAAATATGGATTGTTTGGACATATAGCTCACACCTATACTTTGAAGATGAAAACCTATTTGGTGTGGAGACCTAAGATGCATAAACCTAGACATATCATACATGCATCTGATTATAAATTGCCAAAAGGAGAACTCAAACTTGTTTGGTTTCCCAGGTCTAATATTTGATAATTTTATAGGGTCGCTCTCACACAAGTCCTCTTAAGAGCATATGGTACCTGGACAGCGGATGTTCAAAGCATATGACTGGAGATCCTGCTCAATTCATAACGCTGGAAGCCAGGAGTGGAGGCAAGGTTACACTTGGAGATAACACCATAAGGAAGGTGGTTGGATCAGGTATGATTAGAAAATTTAAGAATTTTTTCATAGACAATGTGTTATTGGTAGAAGGCTTAAAGCATAATTTGTTAAATATAAGCTAGCTATGTGATAAGGGTTATAGTGTAAATTTTTTTCCTACTAGCTGCATATTAAGCCTAAATGATAAATATATTTTGAATGGTAAAAGGGTAAATAATGTTTACATGCTAGATTTAAATTGTATTAATTCTCCTACTGATTTTTGTTTGAAAACTGTATCTGATGAGTCATGGCTATGGCATAGGAGACTTTGTCATTCTAGCATGAAAAACCATAGGAAAATTACCCAAAAGAACTTAGTGAGAGGTATACCTAAACTAGACTTTACTAAGGACCACCTTTGTGATGCATGTCAACTAGGAAAGCAAGTTAAGTCCTCTTTTCAGTCCAATAAGGATCTTAGAATTAGTAAACCTTTAAAGATTTTGCATATGGATCTTTTTGGACCAGTTGGAACTGTGAGTCTAAGATGTAAGGTATACGGATTTATGATTGTGGATGATTATTGAAGATTCACATGGGTTAGATTTCTATTTCATAAAAGTGATTCATTTGAGGAATTTAGAAATTTTTTGACTTGGATTCAAAGAAAACTAGGATGTGAAATTATTTCTATACAAAGTGATCATGGAGGAGAATTTGAGAATGAGAAATTTGATGAATTTTGTAGGGAAAAAGGAATTGATCACAACTTTTTTGCACTTAGATCCCCTTAACAGAATGGGGTAGTCGAAAGGAAAAATAGAATATTAATAAAAGCCGCCTGAGCAATGTTGGTAGAATACTCACTTCCTAAATATTTTTAGGCTGAGGCGGTTAGTGTTGTATGTTATGTTCTGAATAGGGTGAATATAAGATCTAAATTAAATAAAACATCTTATGAGTTGCTAAAATGGAGAACACCTAATTTGTCTCATTTGCATGATTTTGGTTGTAAGGTGTTCATTCATAACAATGAAAATTCTGCCTTAGAAAAAATTGATCCAAAATCAGATGAAGAAATTTTTGTTGGATACTCAAGTGTTGGAAAATCTTATAGGGTATTCAATAAAAGAACTTTGGTAATTGAGGAGACCACACATATTGGTTTTGATGAATCTGAAAATTTGGAAGAGCCAAATATTATAGAAGATGAGATTGTAGATAACTCCCAAAAGTTTGATAAAATAAATTTGGAAGAAAATATGAAAGAAAATTTGAAAATAGAAAATTGTTTGCCTAGAGATTTGAGATTTCTAAGAACCACCCAAGGGAATTGATTATAGGTGAACCAAGTGAGGGTGTAAGGACTAGGCATGGATTAAACAAAGAAGTCAATCATTCAGCCTTCATTTCAACTATAAAACCCACAAATATTGATCAAGCACTATCGGATGAAATTTGGATTTTGGCCATGCAAGAAGAGTTGAATCAATTTGTAATAAATAAAGTTTGGGAATTAACTACAAGGCCAAAAGATCAAAGTGTAGTTGAAAATAAGTGGATATTCAAAAATAAAATGAATGACTCAGGACTGGTCATTATAAATATGGCTAGATTAGTAGCTAAGGGGTATAATCAGATTGAAGGGATTGATTTTGAGGAGACTTTTGCCCATGTAGCTAAACTTGAAGCAATTAGGGTTTTAATAGCCTTTGCCTGTTTTAGAGGATTTAAATTGTATCAAATGGATGTCAAAAGTATCTTTTTAAATGGGGTAATTGAAGAGGATGCTTTTATAGAATAACCTCCAGGTTTTGAAAATTCTAAAAACCCAAATCATGTGTTCAAGTTGAAAAAGGCATTATATGGAATGAAACAGACACCTAGGGCTTGGTATGAGAGGTTGAGCACCTTCCTACTTGAAAGGTCTTTTGAAAAAGGAAGTATGGATACAACTCTCTTTTTGAAGAAATATGAAAAGGATATACTCATTGTTCAAATTTATAAAGATGATATCATTTTTGGATCTTCAAATAAAACTTTTTGTGATTATTTTTCTAAAATAATAAGTAGTGAATTTTAGATGAGTCTAATGGGAGATTTGAGTTACTTTCTAGGATTTAGTATTAAGCAAATTGAGAAAGGTACATTTCTTAGTCAGTTAAAGTATGTCAAGAACATCCTCAAAAAGTATGAAATGGACAATGCTAAACCTGTTAGTACACCAATGAGTTCCTCAGTTCAGTTGGATAAGGACCCTAAGGGAAAATCTGTTGATCAAAAGAAATTTAGAGGGATAATTGGATCATTTCTTTACTTGACAGCTAGCAGCCCCGATATCATGGTTAGTGTCTGTTTGTGTGCTAGATGTCAATCAGATCTAAAAGAATCACATTTGACAATAGTGAAAAGGATTTTAAGATATCTGTTAGGAACTCAGAACTTAGAAATTTGGTATCCAAAGTTTAGCTCTTCATTTGAAATAATTGATTATTCAGATTCTGACCTTGCAGGCTGTAGGGTGGATAGGAAAAGCACTTCTAGAACTTGTCAATTCATTGGAAATTTTTTAATCTCTTGGTCCAGTAGAAAACAAAATTCAGTAGCCCTATCTCGTGTTGAAGCTGAATACATTATATTAGGAAGTTATGTGGCACAAGTACTTTGGTTGAAACAACAGTTGATTGATTTAGGATTAACTATGGGCACTATACCAATTTATTGTGATAATACTAGTGCTATTTGCAATACTAAAAATTCTATTCAACATTCAAGAACCAAATACATAGACATAAGCCATCATTTCATAAGGGATCATGTATCCAAAGAAGAAATTAAACTCATTCATGTTACAACTGAAAATCAACTTGCAGACAATTTTATAAAACCTTTAGCCTTTGATACTTTCAGTGCATTAAGAACAAGGCTTGGTGTGATAGATTTAAATGCTTAAATAAAAATATTTTCTGTAACATTGATGTTTGTTTTCTAGTTAATGTTTTTTTGTGTTCGTTATGAGTTTTTGATCTTATTTTTGTTTGATTTTTTTTTAGAGTCTATGTTTTATTGTTGTACATGGTGTTTTTGATGTTTTTTTTTGAAGTTTAGTTTTGTTTGTGTGCAAAATCAAATTTTTTTTTAAGTGACAATCGTCCGAGATGAAAATTTTTGTACTGGACGATTTATTTTTTAATCGGCGGGATGAATGATTGAAGCGGTTGAATGGTTAAGGTAGTTTTTAATATGAACTTCATACGTACGAACCTTTGGTTCGTCTGTACTAACACATGTTGGTTCAATGTTGGGGACGATTTCAACTGCCAATAAAATGATATAAGTTCTGATCATCCTGGGAAGAACATGTGTTCGTCTTTACGATCAGACTGGTCAAAAGTCTGTACAAAAGGAAGCTTCGTAAGTCACATTGATTATAAAGAGTCATTTCGTTCTGGTCGTATTGGATCGTCTGTACAAAATATTTTTGTATGGGACGAACGAAAATGTTGTATGGTACGAAATTTTTTTCGTCTGGTACGAACATGTCATTTTCAATAAATAGTCGGGCTTTTTAGATCAATAAGTCACACTCTTAACATCACTTTCAATCCCTTTAGTATTCTAGATCTTTTATAAATGGCAATTTTTAGCAAGCGCCAAAAGCTTCTAGCGAAGAAACCTCGTAGGAATTCATCCGAGAACTTTCTTTCCAAAGCTAATGAGGATTCTTTTACTAGGTTTGTTGTAGCCAAAATCACCCCCTCCAAAATTCTAAACCAAGATGAAATTACCTTTCTGGTGATGCATTTATTTTCTTCGACACAGCTTCATTTTATCCTTACCCTCATCCACACTTACAATAAAGAAACATTTCATTACTTTCTTGCCAACATGTCCTTCAATTCTGACCACTCTATAATTTGCTCATATGTCTTCAAATAAAAAGTTGAAATCACCAAGCATGACTTAGGAGCATTTTTAAATTTAAATACTGAGGGAGGTAGAGCCCATACCTTAATCCTCAATGATCAATATAAATGTCATGAAATCAATAGGGTGATTAGAGGAAATAGTTTAGATGAGCATGTGGCTAGGGTATCCGGTCTTGTCCGGAATGCACGCATCTTCCAGCACATTCTTCGAACTTCAATCATTCCAAAAGATTGTGATAGAGTCAATATCATCCCCCTTCTTTCCATGGTGACCTTCTTAATCATGAGCAATAAACTTATAGATGAAGCCCAACTTATTCTTGACTATCTTTATGGGCTTTCTAAAATTGTCCATGTATAACAGAAAAGAAAGAGGAATACTGCCTTAAGAAACTTAGTTAACTATGTTCTGGAGAAGAAATACAACTTGTTTCATCCTGATCAAGAATATGAAGAACTGCTCTACTACAATGATGGATCATTTAGAGCGATCTTCATGGAAGAATCAGGTAAAACACATGTCATAAGTGATACAGAAGAAGAGCCAGAAGGTGCACCTGCTCCTGCAAATGAACCAAATTTTCAGAATTTGGTTCAAAGATTTGATCAGTTAGAGATTCATTTTGATCAACGCTTTGATCAAATTGAGACTCATTTATAGCAGCAGGATGCTCAATATCAACATGACATGGGTTATATGAGGGAGCAAATGAATAATATTAGTACCAATGTACTTATGATGAGTACATACTTTAACCTCTTTGGTGGTGCTCTTCTTCCTCCTCCAGATCAGGGACCATCTGAGTGATAGATGCACTTGATGTTATGTGTTTGTGTTGTTATTGTTTTTACTTTATGTGTTAGTTATTATTTATTTTTAGTAGTTCGATGTATTTCTCTTTTATTTCAGATGTTTTGTTTTGTATTGATATCCTGATGTATCATTGTAATATCTTCAAAGTGATATCAATATTAGTTATTGTGTTTTGATTTAAACTTATTTTTGAAATGTTTGTTAGTCTTTATGAAAATCATCAAAATTTTTAATTTTAATTGTGTTATAACTTGAATTGTAAGTTAAAATTAAATTTATTAGAAAATCTAATTATTCAAGGTTTAAGTTTTGGTTATAATTTGATATTATTAGAATTTTTAATTTTATGTCTCTCATTTAGACTGTCTTATTGTTAATACTATTATTATTACAATTGTGAAGATTTCTTATTTTATATTTCACTTATCAATCATTATTTATGCACTTTGAAAGATTTGAAATTTTAGATTATTGTTTTTGGAAAGAATAAAATTACTCTTGCAAATAGTATAAAAGTACAAAAAATTAAAAGAAATGCGCAAAGGTTTACAATGTGAAAAGGAGGCACAAAATAAGCCCAAAGTAAAAATGATGCACAAAAATGTGCTACAAATGTGAAAAAGATGCGCAAAGCACCACATGTGATAGTTATTTCTTTCCAAACTCTTGTAATCTATTAATTCAAATTGATCTTATGTTCATTTATAATTGATATTGAAATTTGAAATATATAATTTTTTATTCATCATTAGTGCAATGATTTTCTCTATCTTAGTGTCTAAATTGACTCATGTCTTTGATAAATTCTTTTTATTATCTATGTTATATCACTTCTTAAATTGTATGAATTTCTATGATTTGTTTAATGTTTTAATTTTATTTACATAACTTATTTAAATCACATTCAAGGTTAAATTATCAAATGAATTTCATATTTCTGCTTACATTTCAAGTTTTTCTTTTTTCTTCTTCATTTTTTGATGTTGTCAAAAAGGGGGAGAAATTGTTTGTTGTGTCTTGTGTATTTGTGTCAAGTGTATTTTTCTATTTTTTATTTGTTTTATCGTATGTTTTTGTATGTGTGTTTGATTGTTTTTATTTTGTCTTTTGTGTTGTTTGATTGTTTTTATTTTATCTTTTGTGTTGTTTAAAATTTTTGAAAAACAATTTTTTTTTTTGAATTCATATACCTCCTTATTTTCATGGGTTTATTAATTCAGGGGGAGTTTAGGAGATTCTTAGAATTTGAAATCCTACAAACAATAATTGTTTTGCCATCATAAAAAAGGGGGAGATTATTAAGAGAGTTGATATTTGCATGTTTTACATTCTTACAACTTGTATAGTTTTGATGATTCCAAATATTATTGTTTTATATGTATTTATGTCCTAACACTTTTTGGAAGATTTGTTTTTGCTCTTGTGTGTACTAACGTTTCAGGAAAATCGAACTTCAAACGACTGAACTCTTCAAATCAAATTCAGCATGAGATATCTTGTATTTTGAAGCTTATAATTTTTATATGAATTAAGATTGAGAGGGAGTGATTGTAATTGAGTGAATAAACACACACACACACTTGAGGAGATCTTAAAAATTTTGTACTGATCGTACGGGATGAATACAATTCGTACAGGACGATCAGGTCAGCTATCTCGTTTTAAGAGCAATGGAATGAATAGTTTTTGGAGAAATTGTTTTCTAATTCTTGATCGTCCAGATGAAATTATTTTTGTCCCAGGACGATCTAGGCTCTGTAAAATGTTCGTCCAGATGAAATTATAATCTTGCCAGGATGAGCTAGGCTTTGTAAAATTTTCATCAAGATGAAATTATAATCGTCCCCGAATGAGTTGGGCTTTGTAAAATTTTCATCCAGATGACATTTATAATCATGTCTGGATGAGTTACTCTCTGTAAAACTTTTTTCCAGACGAAATCCTGTTCGTCCTTGGATGATGGAAACCGACTTAAGTAAGTTGGTTTCATCCGACCTATGAAATAACTCTTCGTCCGGACGAACCTAATTTATACGGGATGATGATCGTGTACGAACATAGTTCATACTAATATTCATTAGGATCATTTCCGTCACTTTAAGTAAAATTGTCAGGGACAATTAATGATCGTACGAGATGATCCATTTCGTGTTGACTTAAAAATTTGTAGTTTTTGGACAGTTTTTCTTGTCTCTTCTATATATAGTCCAATTTTGACTGCCACCACATCTTTTTGCTGATTGATCTTCATGCCTATTAAAAGAAGAGTCAAGGAGAGAGTGTGAGAGAGCATTCAAAGGAGAATTCTTACTACTGGAGCGTGAAGGCTTCACTTTATTTTTAAAGATAAGATTCTCTACTTATGATTTTGAATTACTTCACTCTTTTCTTTCTTCCTTATAGAATTCTTGTGAGAAGATCTATCAAGGAGATCCGGTTCTCTGCCGACACTTGTAGAGTGTGAACAGACACGGGTTCTCTGCCCACATTAGGAGAGTGTGAAAGGATGAAGGGTTCTCTGCCCACACTAGGAGAGTGTGAAAGGACGAAGAGTTCTCTGCCTACACCAGGAAAGTGTGAAAGGATGAAGGGTCTCTGCCTACACCGGGAAAGTGTAAAAGGATGAATAGTTCTCTGCCGACATTAGAGGAGTGTGAAAGGACAGACGGTTCTCTGCCAACACTGGGGATAATGTAAAAGGACGATGATTCTCTACCGCACCGGGTAGTGATGGAAAGAATTTGTTGTAAAGGCTTCTCCACCTTGTTGTGGGTGCAAAAGGAGAGACACTATTGGTATTAGTGCAATACTCAGAGGGTGCCTCCGGGGAGTGGATGTAGGTATGGTTTTGATCGAACCACTATAAATCTGGTGTTATTATTTTTCATCTACTTTTTTATTTTTGTGATTTACTGTTTTAAAACTGTGGTTGAAAAACTATTTTTACAAAATTCATTAAAGTTTAATTTTGGTTTTAAATTCTCAAAAGAGGGATTAATTATTAAAATACCAATTCACCCCCCCTCTTGGTTAGCCGTGGGACATAAGCTTACGCTTAACAACCTAATTCATAGTGAACAAGTTTCAACAAGTCACCTTTGTGATGCATGTTAATTAGGAAAACAAGTCAAGTCCTCTTTTAAGTCCAGTAAGGATCTTAGAACTAGTAAACAGTTGGAGATTTTATATATGGATCTTTTTGGACTAGTTGAAACTGTAAGTCTAGGAAGGAAGGTATATAGATTTGTGATTATGGATGATTACTCTAGATTCACATGGGTTAGATTTCTATATCATAAGAGTGAATCATTTGAGGAATCTAAAAACTTTTCGACTTGGATTCAAAGGAGGCTAAGATGTGAAATTATGACTATTCAAAGTGATTATGGAGGAGAGTTTAAGAATGAAAAATTTGAGGATTTATGTAAAGTGAAAAGAATTGATCACAATTTTTCTGCACCTAAAACCTCTCAATAGAATGGGGAAGTCAAAAGGAAAAATAGAACATTAATAGAAACCGCTCGAGCCATGTTGGCAGAATACTCACTTCCTAAATATTTTTGGGCTGAGACAGTTAGTACTGCATGTTATGTTCTAAATAGGGTGAATGTTAGATCAAAATTAAATAAAACACCCTATGAGTTGCTAAAGGGAATAAAACCTAATTTGTCACATTTACATATTTTTGGATGTAAGGTGTTTATTCATAATAATAGAAAATCTGTCTTAGAAAAATTTGATCCAAAATTAGATGAATGTATTTTTATACGATACTCAAGTGTTGAAAAATCTTATAGAGTATTCAATAAAAAAACTTTGGTAATTGAGGAGATCATACATGTTGTATTTGATGAATCTGAAATTTTGGAAGAGCCAAATATTGAAGAAGATGAGATAGAAATTAACTCCCAAAAGATTGAGAAAATAAATTTTAAAGAAATCTGGAGATAGAAAACCCGTTGCCTAGATATTTAATATTTTCTAATAACCACCCAAAGAAATTGATTATAGGTAAATCTAGTGAGGGTGTTAGGACTAGGCATGGATTAAACAAAGAAGTCAATCACTCATCCTTTATTTCAACCATAGAACCCACAAATATTGATCAAGCACTTTTGGATGAATTTTGGATCTTGGCTATACTAGAAGAGTTAAATCAATTCGTAAGAAATAAAGTTTGGGAATTAATTACAAAGCCAAAGAATCAAAGTATAGTAGGAACTAAGTAGGTATTCAAGAACAAAATGAATGACTCAAGAGTAGTCAAGGCTAGATAGATGGTTAAGGGGTATAATCAGATTAAAAGAATTGATTTTGAGGAGACTTTTGCCCCTGTAGCTAGACTTGAAGCAATTAGGGTTTTGTTAGCCTTTGTCTGTTTTAGAGGGTTTGAATTGTACCAAATGGATGTAAAAAGTGCCTTTTTAAATGGGATAATTCAAGAGGATGTTTTTATAAATAATCTCTAGATTTTGAAAATTCAAAATACCCAAATCATGTTTTCAAACTAAAAAAGACATTATATGGATTAAAACAGGCACCTAGGGCTTGATATGAGAGATTGAGCACCTTTCTACATGAAAGATCATTTGAAATAGAAGTGTGGATACAACTCTCTTTTTGAAGAAATTTGGAGATGATATACTCATTGTACAAATTTATGTTGATGATATCATATTTAGATCATCAAATAAAAATCTTTGTGATGATTTTTCTAAAATAATGTAGTGAATTTGAGATGAGTCTAATGGGAGATTTAAGTTACTTTCTAGGCCTTAGCATTAAGCAAATTAAGGAGGGTACATTTCTTAGTCAGTCAAAATATGTTAAGGATATCCTTAAAAAGTATGAAATGCACAATGCTAAACGTGATAGTACACCTATGAGTTCCTCAGTTCTGTTGGATAAGGACCCTAAGGGAAAATCTATTGATAAAAAAAAATTTAGAGGGATAATAGGATATTTGCTTTACTTGACAGTTAGTCGGCCTGATATCATATTTAGTGTTTATTAATATGCTAGATTTCAATCAGATCCAAAAGAATTATATTTGACATCAGTAAAAAGGATTTTAAGACATCTATTAGAAACTCAGAACTTAGGAATTTGGTATCCTAAGTTTAGCTCTTCATTTGAAATAATTAGTTATTCAGATTCTGACTTTGCAGGTTGTAAGGTTGATAGAAAGAGCACTTTTGGAACATATCAATTTATTAGAAATTTGTTAATCTCTTAGTCCAGTAGAAAACAAAATTTAGTAGCTTTATCTACTGCTGAAGCTGAATACATTACATTAGGAAGTTGTGTGGCACAAGACCTTTAGTTGAAACAACAGTTGATTGATTTAGGATTAATTATAGGCACTATTCCCATTTATTATGATAACACTAGTGCTATTTGCATTTCCAAAAATCGTATTCAACATTCAAGAACCAAAGATATAGACATCAAGCATAATTTCATAAGGGATCATGTATCCAATGGAGAAATTGAACTCATTCATGTTTCAACAGAAAATCAAATTGTAGACATTTTTACAAAACCACTAGCCTTTGATACTTTCAGTACATTAAGAACAAGGTTTGGTGTGATCGATTTGAATGCTTAATTAAAGTGATTCTACAACATTGATGTGTGTTTTTTTTTTTGTTAGTGTGTTGTGTGTCTTTTTGATTATGTGATTTTTTGTATTTTTCAATCATTTTTGTTTGTAATTGTGTTTGTTTTTAAAAAATTCTCACATCTAGATTTTTAAATGTTTACTTTAAAATTGAGTGATAATTATTTGTACGAAATTCATTTCATATGAGACGAATTGTGTAGTGTATTAACTGTCAGATTTGAACGGTTTGTATACAGCTTTTCAGTTTTTATTTTACTGTTCATCTATACGATCATCCAGATGATGTATATTCAATCATATGTTCAAATGTAGACAATTAAATGGATAAGTTCAATTTCATTATTCATGATCATACGTACGAACTTTTGATACGTACATACAAACACGTGGCGATTCAATGTGGGGGATGGTTCAAACTGCCATAAAAATGATCTTAAATTTCTGGTCATCCCGGACAAACACCTATTCATCTGTACAAACGTTTGGTCAAAAGTCTGTACGAAAGGATGCCTCAAAACTTGTGTGCTTACAAAATCTGAGATTGGCCATGATTTTGTTTATTTCAATCTTTCAATCTCTTAATTCAAATTGATTTTCTGTACAATTTTATTTAGTATTGAAATTTGAAATATAAAAATTTTACATTCATTTACTTTGTAATAATTTTATTTATATCAATGTCTAAACTGATTCATGTATTTTGATATTTTTTCTTTGTCTATGTTATGTCTCTTCTTAAATCATATGAATTCTTCTATTTCTCTAATGATAGTCAATTGTATTTACAAATATATCATAATCTCTTTCAAGGATCAATTATCAAAAGATTATCATATGACTTCTTACATTTCTGTTTTAGTTTTTTTTCTTCTTCTCTTTTTGTTGTTGTCAAAAAGAGGGAGAAATACTGTTCGTATTATTTTTGTTCATATCATATCTGTTCTGTCATATCTATTATGTTCATATTAAAAAAAAAGAGAGAATGTTGTGCAAATGCCTCCTTATTCTCACATGTTTATCAATTTAAGGGGAGTTTAGGAGATACTTTGAATTTAAAAATTATACAAACAATAATTATTTTGCCTTCATCAAAAAGGGGGAGATTGTTAAGAGAGTTGCTACTTAGTTTTTGCATGTTTTACATTTCTTGCAACTTGTATAGTTTTGACGATTCCAAATATTATTGTTCTAATTATTATTTTCTCCTAACACTTTTTTGGAAGAATTGTATTTGCTATTGTGTGGACTAACATTTCAGGATAATCAAACTCCAAACTAATGAAGACTTCAAATCAAATTCAGCATAAGATAGTTTGTAAATTGAAGTCTGTATTTTTCAATTTATTGAGTTTGAGAGAGTGTGATTGTAATTGAGTAACTTAGCATAGACACACTTGGGGAGATCTTTAAAAATCAAAATTTCTTATACTGATCGTACGAGATGAACCATATTCGTACAGAATGATCAGGTCAGTTATACCCCTCGGAGAGCAATGGAAGTAACAGAAAGTGAGAAAAATTTTCTAAGTCTTAATCATCCAGATGAATTTCTCTATTCGACCCTGGATGATGTCCTCTAGATTCTCACTTTGAATTGTTCATCCATACGAAGTGTACCATTCATCCCAGGATGATGTCATCTGATTTCTCACTTTGTACTGATCGTCCAGATGAAGTATACCATTCATCCTAGGACGATGTCCTCTGAATCCTTGAATTGAACGGATCATCCAGACGATTCAACCCATTCGTCCCAAGATGATGTCCTCTAGATCCTTGAATTGAACAGATCATCTAGTTGATTCACCCTATTCATCCAAGGATGATGCCCTCTAGACACATGACTTAAACCAATCGTACAGAAGAAGTCCTATATTCATCCCAAGATGAAGTCCTCTGTTCCTTGAAAATTTGGATCGTCTTACAGTTTCTTCCAAATGAACCCTTGATATAATTGTTTATACTAGATGAACTTAGTTCATACTGGATGATGTTCATGTACAAAGTTATTCGTACCAATATACATTGGGTTTCTATGCAATAGTGTTTACACTATTCGTACAGGACAAAATCACGATCGTACAGGATGATCGAATGCGTACATAATTGAAAATTAGCAATTTTTGGACAGTTTTTCATGTCTTTCCTATATAAGGTCCATTAAAACTATATTGTAATCTTTTTGGTCTTTGAACTTCGTGCTTACTGAAAGAAGTGTGAAGGAGAGAGTGAGAGAGAGCATTTGAAGGAGAGTTTTTACCATTGGAGGGTGAAGGATTCACTTGGTACTCAAAGGTAAGGATCTCAACTTTGTGAATTGTAATTACTTCACTCTTTTCTCTTGTCCTTCTAGATTTCTTTTGAAAAGATCTTTCAACGAGATCCGATTCTCTGCCAATACTTGGTGAAGTGTGAAAAGATGAAAGGTTCTCTGCCTACACTTAGAGAGTGTGAACAACTGGAAGGTTCTCTGCCTACACTTGGAGAGTGTGAAAGGACTGAAGGTTCTCTGCCTACACTTAGAGAGTGTGAACAGTGGGAGGTACTTTTCCTACACTTGGAGGGTGTAAAAGGATGACAGTTCTCTGCCACACCGGGTAGATATGGAAGAGAGTTTTGTGAAGGCTTCTCCACCTTGCTGTGGGGGCAAAAGAATAGACACTATTGGTATTAGTGCAATACTCTGAGGGTGGCTCCGAGGACTGGATGTAGGTCGTGTTTGACCGAACCACTATAAATCTTGTGTCTTTTTAGTTTCCACTGCTTTTCTTTTTTACTTTACTTTTTCTATTGATCTGTGGTTGAAAAATCTTTTTACAAAAATTCATTAAAGTTTTTATCGGTTTACAAATTAAAGAGAGATTTTTTTTAATTACCAATTCACCCCCCCCCCCCCCCCCCCATCTTGGTTAGCCGCTGGGATATAAGCTTAGGTCTAACAACCTAATTCATATTGAACAAGTTTCAACACAAAGAACCATTGTCTGTTCACACCCTCCAAGTGTTGACAGAAAATTGTTATTGTTTCACACTCTCAAAGTGTTGGCAAAGAATTATTATCCTTTCATACTCTTCAAGTGTCAGCAGAGTACCAAATCTTCTTCAAAGTTCTTCTCACGAGCAATCTAGAAATACAAGATGAAGAGTGATAACCAAAATTACAAAGAGATCATTACCTTTGAGTAACCTTATGAACCCTTCACACTCCACTTACAAGAAATCTCTCTTAAACACTCTCTTTCAATTGCCCTTGAAAAATCATGAAAAGTATACTTTTTATGTTAATTTTTAGTGGACCTTTTATACAAAAGACATGAAAAACCATCTAGAAAATTGAAATTTCAATTTTGAGCATAGACGATTGTATGTATGAATAGTTTAAAAACTATTTTGTACGAACCTGTTGTGAATCGGTAAGAAAACATTTCGTACATGATCATTGTCTGGTATGAATTAAGCTCATCTGAGACGAACAATTAGAAAATTTTTCATCTTCGAATGGATGAAGAGGGACTCTGCAATTTTGTACTCTGAATGGCGAACATATGATAATGACATGATATGATATGATCAATTAAAAAGTATTTCAAGTTCATCGGGATGAAAAGGAACCCGTCCATTTCATACTTTGAACAACATATGTATGATGATGACATCATAAAGTACAAATAGTTTAGAAATTTTCAAAATCGACTAGACGAAAAGTTGGGATGAAGAGGGACCTCATAATTTCTTACTCTAAAAGGCATGTACGAATTGTGATTGTACAATATGATCCATACTAAAATCTTTTTAAACGAGAAGGGACCAGTCCATTTTGTACTCTGGAATGTATGTACAAATAGAGATCATACAATACAATTAATACTTGGAAAAATTTTCATTTATGTTTGTTTGACTGCTCAAAAGGGAGAAATAACTGATTAGATTATCCCGTATGTAACCAAATCATTTAGTACGACCAGTTTAAAAAATATTAGATTTAAGACTCACCTCCGGGGTGTGTGTGCACAATTACTCAGTTACAATCACACTCTCTCAGATTCAATAAAATGAAAAATTATAGACTTCATTTATAATAATTCTTAAACTGATCTGATTTGAATTCTTCAATAATCTGGAGTATGATTTCCCTAATATGTTAGAACACACGAGAAGCAAAAGCAATGCATCTAAAATATGTTAGGAGAAATAATAATTAGAATCATTAGAAATATATATGTTCCAAGAATATCAACAATCAAGAACTAAGTTGAAACTATCTCAATAGTTTCTTCAAAATTAATCCCTTCTATTTGTTTATACCCCTTGGCCACAAATCTTGCTTATTTTAAATCACAACACCTAAATCTTTTATTTTATTTTTAAACACCCAAATTAGTCTAATAACACTTTGATCCTTAGGCTATTCAATTAATTACCAAATATTATTTCTAAGAAATTTATTCAATTCTTTATGTATGGCTAAAATCCAAAATTTATCCGAAAGTGCTTGATTTATATTACTGGGTTCAATCATCGATATAAAAGTAGAATGGTTCACTTCTTTTCTATGTATATGCCTAGTTCTAACACCCTCAGTAGGTTCACCTAAAATTAAATCTTTAGGGTGACTCTTAAAAAATTTCCATTCTCTAAGCAAAGAGTTTTCAGTTCTAACATTCTCTTCCAATTTATCTTTTCAATTTCATGGGAGATATTTTCAATACTATTTTCTTCCAACCTTGATTATTTTAAAATGTCATATTCATAAAAAAACTATATGTGTGATCTCGTCAACTACCAAAGTTCTCTTGTTAAAAACCCTGTAGGATTTACCAACACTTGAATATCCTAAAACAACTCCTTTATCAAATTTAGGATAACATTGTTTTTAAAGAAGTTTTGTCATTATTATGAATGAACACCTTATATCCAAAAATATACAATTATGAAAGATTAGGTATTCTACCCTTAAGAAGTTCATAAGGTGTCTTGTTCAATTTTGATCTAATGTTCATCCTATTAAGAACATAACATGCCATACTAACTTCTTCAGCCCAAAAATATTTTGGAAGTGAGTATTCTGCCATGATGGCTCTAGTGGCTTCTATCAGTATTCTATTCTTTCTTTCGACTATCCCATTTTGCTAAGGGGTCTTAGGTGCAGAAAAATTTATATCAATTCCTTGCTCTCTTTAAAAATTATTAATTTTTTCTTTTTCAAACTCTCCTCTATGATCACTTTGAATAGATAAAATTTCACACCATAATTTCCTCTGAATCTAAGTAGAAAAGTTTTTAAATTTATCAAATAATTCACTCTTATTAAATAATAATTTAACCCAAGTAAATCTTAAAAAATCATCAATAAATATAAATCCAAAAACTTTACCTCCTAGACTTATAGTGCTAACTAATCTAAAAAGATTCATGTATAGGATTTCTAACAGTTTGCTAGTTCTAAGATCTTTAATTGAATGAAAAAAGGACTTCACCTATTTTCTTAGTTGACAAGTTTCACACATGTGGCCCTTAGTGAAATCTAGTTTGGATTTCCCTCTAACCAACATTTTTTAGGTAATCTTCCTTTGGTTTTTCATGCTAGCATGACATAGTCTTCTATGCCATAATCATGATTCATCAGTAATTATTTTGAGACAAAAAGCATTAAAATATTTAAAAAATTCAAATCAAGCATTTATATATTATTTATCTTATTATCATACAATTTATTAATTCCATTTTAGCTTATAATGCAACTTGTGAGAAAAAATTAACACTTTAACCTTTATCACAAAGCTTACTAATACTTAATAAGTTATGTTTTAAGCCTTCTACCAATAATACATTTTCAATATAAAATGTTCTTATTACCAATCATACATGTACCTACCACTTTCCTAGTGGTATTATCTTCTAGTGTAACCTTGCCTCCATTACTTGCTTCCAGCAATATGAATTGTAATTTATCTCCAGTCATATGCTTCAAACATCTACTGTCCAGGTATCAAATGCTCTCATAAGGTTTTATATGAGAGAATTTATACAAAACTATCAAACATTAGACTTGAAAACTCAAACAAGTTTGGGTTCACCTTTTGGCAATAATAATCTAGATGCGTGTTTGATATGTAATATTTTATGCATATTAGGTCTCCACACTAGATATGTTTTACTATGAATAGTGCAAGTGTGAGAAATATGACTAATCTTTCTACAAGAAAAACATTTTAACTCTAGGAAAAGGATTTATCAATCTACAATAATTATACTATCTTTTCCTGGGTTTTGAAATTTTAGGTTTCTAATGAGGATTGAAAAATTATTCAAGTATAGGGGGTGTCCTGTTTTCCTCGAGAGCTTTCAATTACAATTTAAAATTTGAGTTAGCACTTTCTAAAATAGAACTATCAACTCTTAAATAATGCTATTTAAAATCAGATTCATCCATAAATGTTTTAAAATTATTTTCAAGTTTAGTATGTAATGATTTCAATAGTTCATATTTTTTGTTTAAATTATCAAACTCATCCAATAATTTCATGTAGTTTTTATCAATCAATACATAAACATTCCTAAGGATTTCAAGGTCTTTTTAAAAAATTGAGTACTCTATATTCAACATAGCATGCAACTTCTTAAGTTTCCTATATACAGTATAAATTTTCTCAGAAACTTCAAATAACACACCATAAGATAAATCACATACCTCTCTTGATTTAATTGATCAAACTTGTCTATCATAAGCATAAGTTAGTGACTTCCTCTTTTGATTCTGTTTCTAAGGAATCAGATGCTAAGTCTAACAAGAATGCTCTTTATAATCTCTTCTCTGCAATCTCTTTGAAATTAGATTCTGAGTTCGCCTAGAATGCTTTCTAAGGTGATATTTTTTATTTGTGTTAGTAGTAGGTTTTCCTTTTTTGGTAGAAAGACATTACGAAATGCATACAATTGTGTCTTTCTTTTTTGGGTGCTGGCTCCTGGCTGCCCTAAAATATATCTAGGCTATTTTGTATTTTGGTTTTGTGGGAGCTTTTGGCTCATAGGTTCTTTATTTTAATTTATTGTATAGGTCTTTTAAGCTTTAGAGAGCTGAAGCTCCCCCTTAAGGACCTTATACTTTTGTTTTTAATTAATGTATAGGCCCCTTGGTAAGTTTCCCCTTAAAAAGGCATTACAATCTTAAAAAACTATACAAAGGAATATATTCTCTCTTCTGGGTGTGCTTTAGCTCTAGCGATCAGCTTTTCCCTGAAGTTGTTCATGGTCTTTTCCCTAAAGTTGTTCGTGGTTTCTATTATTGATTCTTGGAGTTTTGATTTTTATTTTTTCTAACTTGGTTGTTTCGGTGTTCTCTCTGGCCTGAGACCTTTCAACCTTTAGTTTTTTTATTTATCTGGTTCTTTGTCATGGTGACTAGTCTATCCTCTAGCACTCCTTCCCCTTGGGCATTCCTCCTTCAGGTGCAGTGGGGGTAAAGGTTTTTTTGATATTGCTGATAATGATTATAACACTAAATCTCATTCTTTTCTTGATGTTCTTGTGGTCAATGTTAGTTTAAATGAAAGTGTTTTTCTTTTACTAAATCTTCTATTAAAGGGTTTCCTTTTTTGCTAATTTTTTAAAAAGATATTGTTAAACTTGCCTCTTCATATCAGTTCACATTGGTTGGGATGTTTTCCTTGAGACATCCAAACCTATATTCAATTAGGTCATTTTTTGGTAATTTTAAACTTTTGGGGTTTTTTCGATCTTCTTGTTGGTTGACATGTTATTCAACTGTCTAACGACTTGGATTATAGTCAGATTTTTGCTAGAAGATCTTATTATATATATAATTTTGAAATGCAACTTTTAAAGTGGACACCTTACTTTGATATTAAAGAGGAGTCTCCTATAGTTTCCATATGGCTTTCATTTCCATATTTGAGACGTCATTTCTTTAACTCACATGTTTTACTTGCTTTGTGATCCATATTTGGTAGACCCCTTCAATCCGACCAAGCTACTGCCTCAAGATCCAGACCATCTTGCCTGAATTATTGTGGAATTGTACTTCACCAAAAAAACATCCTAGAGAGGTGTGGCTTAGTTCAAAAGTTTCTAGATATCTACAAAAGGTAAAATTTAAAAATATATCTGATTTTTTTCTCATTTTAAGGTTCATGTTCATTCGCTCAATGAATGTTATATGGCTCACCCTAACCTTAGAAAAAGAAATAAGGAAGAAAAAAATTGGGGAACATTCTAATAAGAATGATACTATTGATTCAGAGGCTCACATTCCCTTAAAGGTAAATAACATTCCTATGGCAGATCGGGATAACATTAGAACTATACATTTGGACACTCCTATTTAGGATCAAGAAATTAATTTTGCCATTTCTCTTCTATTAGAATCTCATACCATACTGCAAACGGATGGATTGATTTCTCTAAACATGGAAGGTGACTCTATGGTTATTACTAGCTTGAATAGGAAAGAAGTGGTTTAGATCGATAACTAGGAAAATGATTTGCATAATGAAGGTAGTGGTGATGCTTTGGTTCAAAAACAATGTGCTTAAAATCATACCAATGGTGAGCAAACTGAGAATCAGGATGGTGGTGAGGATAACAATATAGAGGAAGGAGAATTTACGCCTAATAAGGATGTTTCTTAAATAGGGAAGTCTTAAGGTATAAATGATGTTTCAATGTTATCCCCTCCCTTAAAATAACATGCTAGTAATGATGAGGAGGGTTATACCAAAATGGGTAAGAAAAACATTAATAATAAAAAACTTTTGGATGGACTATCATCTAGAGTTACTCAATCTTCTAATCATTTTTCTTCAAATGGTTAAATCACTTGTTTGGAATATTAGGGGTATGGGTAATCTCCCATCTAGGGATGGGGTGAAAAATTTATGCATAATTCACAATATTAATGTTTTAATTTTACTTGAGCCTTTAACTTCCTCTTCAAAATTCGATTAAACTTATATTTATTTGGGTTTTTACAGAACCTTTTGTAATTGTTTTAATAAAAGTTGTATTTTTTAAAAACATTGGGCAAATTTAAGCATCATTAATGATTTTTCTCAAATTGTGCACACTAGTTAATTTTTGTCAATTTTCTTGTTGTGTATCCTTATTTTATACATGTTATTCTAGGACTGAAAGGAGCCTTTTCTGGAATCAAATCAATGATTTGTCTTCTAATATTTTTGAGCTTTAGATGGTTGGTGGCGATTTTAACACTTTTTCTAATATATCTAAGAGATTTGGAGGGAAATCACCTAATTTTCATGCTATGGAAGATTTTAATGACATAATTTTAAACTCTAATTTAGATGATATTGGCTTTACTATCAATGCTTTTACATGGAATCAAGGTACCATGTGGAAACACTTAGATTGTATTCTTTTAATAGCTTATAGATTTCTAAGTTTCATAGCACTAACATTGATGATTTATCTAGAACTTTATCTGACCACTCACCTCTTCTTTTGAATATTTCTGTGCAGTATAAAACTAATCAATCTTTATTTAGATTTCAAAACATATAGCTTCTTCATCATTCTTTTCTTAAAATTTTTGAAAAGAATTTGTATGCACCTTTATTTCCTTCTGATAATATTGTTGGTATGACTATATTTTGGCTTAAGCTCAAGAGGCTTAAGCAGAAGTTGACTTGGTGGAACAAATTTGTTTTCAAGAATTTATTTTCTAATATTGAGCAAGTAGAGAATCAAGTGGTTATGGATGATAACAATTATATGATTAATAGTTCTGTGCTGAATCTTTCCTATTTGAATGAGGCCAAAGGTATCTTATTTAAACTTCGGAAGCAAGAAGAAGTTTATTGGAAATAAAAAGCTGCCTCTAAATTTTTAGTTGAGGGGGATAGAAATTCTAAGTTGATAGTCATATTCATAAAATTCATAATCCTAATGGATCTCATATTGATGCACCTGATTTGATTTATGACTCAGGGATGGATTATTTTAAGAATGTGTTTAACAAAAGTTTTTATTCATATTTGGATGTGGATTTTTCTTTTATTCACTATATTATTTTTGAAGAGGATAACATGATGCTTAATAAAATTCCATCTGCTGAGAAAATTTTGTCTATCATTAAAGAAAAGAATTCTTATTCGGTTGCTGGCCTGGATGGTTTTACTACTTTTTTGTTTCAAAAAGACTGGCTTATTATTAAAGAAGATTTAGTTAATGTTGTTATTGAATTTTTTAAGGGAAACCGTTACCCTAGATTTTTTACTTCTACATTTATTTTTTTAATTCCCAAAAATGATGTCATTAATTTTTTGAGTGATTTTTGTCTTATTAGTCTTTGTACTTTTTTCAACAAGCTCATTACTAAGTTGCATATGGCTAGACTGTCATTACTTCTCTCTAATATCATCTTTTTTCAATAAACAAGTTTTTTTAAAGGACATTCTATATTTGATAATGTTCTGCTTACTCAAGAATTAGTTCTTGATTTGGAGGCTAAAATTTCTATTGGCAATGCTATTTAGCTCTTCCCATGGGTTCAGGCATGGCAATCATTTTTCCCCTTCTCTATTTATTTTGGCGGCTGAATTTTTATTTAGAGGTCTTAATGATTTGTTTTGGAAACATCCTCTTTACAGTACCAGACTACTGATAGCTTCCCTGTGACTCATTTAAGTTTTGCCTATGATTTTATTATTTTACTAATGGGTCCAGAAAAATGCTCAATATCATCCTTAAAGTTCTTGGTCAATTTTAAAATGCTAGTTGGTTAATTTTTAATCCTCTAAAAAGCAATTTTATTAATGCTAAGTCTATCTCTAATAAGTGAATCAATTCCATTCAGAACAATTTTATTTTTTGCATGAGCATCTTCCTCTTAAGTATCTAGGCATTCCTTTTTTCATGGGTAAGAAGAGATCCCATTTATTTGTGGATTTTTTTTAATATTAAAAAAATGCTTTTCACCTGGGCTTTTAATTTCAGCTTTTGGGGGTAGATTAGTGTTAATTAAGATCATCCTTTGCTTTATTCCTATCTATCTATTTCATAACTTATATCCCACTATGAACATTTGTAGTAGGTTGGAAAGAATTTTTAACAAATTTCTTTGGGGAGCCAAAGAAGCTAAAATTGCTATGTTATGGGCCTCTTATGACAATTGCTCTGGTATCTATGATGAAGGTAAGCTTGGTTTGAAAATCTTGAGTGATATGCCCTTGCTTTTTCTCATAAACTTGGGTTTAATTTAAGGTCTAAAAAAGGCCTATGGAATAATTTTATGATTTTTAAATATTGTGTTGGCAAACATCCTCTTAACAATTTTTTTTTTTTTCAAAAAAGGATACTCTTTCAATTAGAAAAGGATGTGCTCCATTAAGTGGGATGTTGAGAGTTTCATTCAATGGGATTTGGGGTTGGCTGACATATTTTTTGGCAAGGCAATTGATTAGGTTATTATTCTATTAATAATTTGCTTAATACGCATACTACTAGTGCATGTAAAGTAAACTATTTTATTAATGATGGGACTTAGAATTTATATTATCTTTCTGAAATGGTCCCTGATTTAGTTGTTAATTTTATTTTGAAAGTTCCTCTTTAAGTTGATAAGAATGATTGAATTTTGTTTAATAAGTCTAATGATGGGACCTTTTTGTGCAAAGAAAATTTGGAATTCTCTAAGAAATTGTCAGCCTAAAAATCATATTTTGTTTACCTTTTGGCAAAAAGGTATTCTAGCCTCTTACTCTATTCTTATTTGGAAAATTTTTAATAATTACATGCCTGTGGATACTATTCTTATCGAAAAGGGTTTTTACATTATTTTCAAATGCCAATGATATTATCATACTAAAAATTTGAATCATGTTTTTGCTAATGGTCCTATTTATGTACAACATTAAGAGTATTATGTGAGATTGATTTGTTCCTCAAAAGAGTCACATTCATAATATTTTTCCTGTTATTATTTGTTGGTTTCTTTGAAGAAGTAGAAATGAGTTGAAATATGAGAACTTTACTATGAATGCCATGAATATTATCCTTACGATTAAAGAAAAAGTGAGACAATTATATTTGGCTAATTTGATCAATAAGAGTTCTTTTAATGGCTATTTTCAAAATGATGAGATATTTGGTATCAATTTTCCTTCCAATATCCACTCTCACAAATACATTATTGTTAGAAGGATTAAACCTCCCCAAAGTTGCCATAAACTCAATACTGATGGGTTTTTTAAATCTTTGAAATTTAAGAGTGGTGGTCTCATTCGGGATTTTAGAGATCAGGTCATTGTGGATTTTGCGGGTCCCTCACTTGTTAATTTTGCCATTATGGCAGAGCTTGAAGCTTTAAAGTATGGTTGAAAATTATGTATTTCCTTAGGGATTACTAGCCTTCATATTGAAGTTAACACTATGCTAGTGCTTCATTATATTATTGAAAAAATTAATGACATTCATCTTATTTCTATACAATCAGAGAAATAAAGCAGTGGCTTTCGCTCATCAATTACTCTCTTACTCACATTTATAAAAAAGGTAATTCATCTGCTAATTTTTTAGCCAAATTGGGTTGCAACTTGATGGAGTTTATGGAATATATGGAGTCCTCTCTTCCTTCCAAATTAGTGGACTTGACTAGGTTTGATCGGTTGGTCTTGCCTTATGTTAGAGTTAAATAATTTTCATGGTTGTGTTTTTTTTTTTTAATCCATTTCTTTTTCTTATTTTCGTATTGGCTAGCTATTGGTTTGGATATTATCTATTCATTGCTTTTGGTATGGACAAACCTTTTTGTTGATTGGATGTTGTGGTCCATTTCTCTTTGTGAGAGGATTTTTATTTGGCCTTTTTTTTTACATGTGGCTGAGGGTGTTTCCTTTCTTGGTTGGCCCTGCCTTTTTTGTTCAATATTTAGTTGTTGTTGTTGTTGTTGTGTGTGTGTGGGGCTGGGGGGGGGGGGGGGGAATTTCATGCTCTTATCTATCTACTTTCGGCTTTTCTTTTTTATGGGTGTTCTTTTTCCCCTACATCTATGATGTTTATTCTTCCTTCTCATATTAAATTTGGTTGGAGGGGTTAGTTGCAAATGATTGGATCTTTTTCAGGAGATTTTGTGTCCCATGATTCTTCCTGCTTCTAGTGTATTACATCAAATGGCACATATGCTTTCAATTCTTATTATTCTCATGGAGCTTTTCTACTCTATTTTTTTCATTCTATGGCTTAGGTTATGTTTACTTGCTCTTATTAGTTATGTTTTAATGTGGTTTTCTTTCCATTATCCTCTCAGTTACATTACTAATATGAGCTCTTTGTTATTTGATTACTTGGTTTATAAGGGGATAATATAGATTGCCAAAAATAGGATACTCTTCAATATTTTTGAAGTGGTTTTCTTAAAGTATATTTTATATAATTCTAATTCAACTACACTCTTATCTACTTATAAAGATATATGTTATTTCCATGTTTTGTTGTGCTTGTATGTTTTTTGAAGTCTCTTTTTTCTTGTACGTTCTTTGAACTGAATTTTTTTGTGGACAAGTTGATTATTTTTTGCTAGAAAAAAGTGCTGAATGTCTATTTTCTAGCCTTCTATTTGTGGGTGCTATCTACTTGCAGCCCTACAATGTTACTAGGAAATTTTGTAAATGTTAGTATAGGGGACCATTGGCTTTTATGATTTATTATCTTTTTTTGTAGCTCAATCAAGCATTAGTGAGCTTAAGGTCCCCTTTAAGGATCTTGTAACCTTTCTTTTTTATTAATGTGTAGGCCCTGCAGTGAGTCCCCCCCCCCCCCCCCCCCCCCCCCCCCCACCCCCTTAAAAAAAAGAAAAAGGTATCACAATCTTAAGCCTCAAGGCATTATAAAACCTACGCAATTACAGTCACCCACCCAACACAGCCCAAGGATGTGAAATACAACCACTAATACTAATAAGTTGTTGTCATGAATAGTACCTCTCAAAGAGGAGCTAGAATAATAAGTAATAGTCAAATAACTTAAAAAAAAATTATTAGTATACCAAATTTCTCCTTGAATAAATTTATTTTCCATGCAAATAGGTTTAAAATTAATAGTAGATGCCTTCCATATAACCCAAATATGACAAGAAGAGCCAAAATCAAACTTATTACAACTATTCTCCAACTAAAAGACACGATGAGAGGCCAGAAACCAAGGATTATCCAAATACGTGTTATGAGTTTTGGCTTATAATATACAAAGTTAATCAAGCTTATGAAAATGGGCAAAATATTTACACATTAAAACCTTATCCAGACTTGTACAACCTCGACCATTCCACACAGCAATATTAGGCTCAATCATTATGTTTTAGATTTTCATGCTCTTATCTATCTACTTTCGGCTTTTCTTTTTTATGGGTGTTCTTTTTCCCCTACATCTATGATGTTTATTCTTCCTTCTCATATTAAATTTGGTTGGAGGGGTTAGTTGCAAATGATTGGATCTTTTTCAGGAGATTTTGTGTCCCATGATTCTTCCTGCTTCTAGTGTATTACATCAAATGGCACATATGCTTTCAATTCTTATTATTCTCATGGAGCTTTTCTACTCTATTTTTTTCATTCTATGGCTTAGGTTATGTTTACTTGCTCTTATTAGTTATGTTTTAATGTGGTTTTCTTTCCATTATCCTCTCAGTTACATTACTAATATGAGCTCTTTGTTATTTGATTACTTGGTTTATAAGGGGATAATATAGATTGCCAAAAATAGGATACTCTTCAATATTTTTGAAGTGGTTTTCTTAAAGTATATTTTATATAATTCTAATTCAACTACACTCTTATCTACTTATAAAGATATATGTTATTTCCATGTTTTGTTGTGCTTGTATGTTTTTTGAAGTCTCTTTTTTCTTGTACGTTCTTTGAACTGAATTTTTTTGTGGACAAGTTGATTATTTTTTGCTAGAAAAAAGTGCTGAATGTCTATTTTCTAGCCTTCTATTTGTGGGTGCTATCTACTTGCAGCCCTACAATGTTACTAGGAAATTTTGTAAATGTTAGTATAGGGGACCATTGTCTTTTATGATTTATTATCTTTTTTTTGTAGCTCAATCAAGCATTAGTGAGCTTAAGGTCCCCTTTAAGGATCTTGTAACCTTTCTTTTTTATTAATGTGTAGGCCCTGCAGTGAGTCCCCCCCCCCCCCCCCCCCCCCACCCCCTTAAAAAAAAGAAAAAGGTATCACAATCTTAAGCCTCAACGCATTATAAAACCTACGCAATTACAGTCACCCACCCAACACAGCCCAAGGATGTGAAATACAACCACTAATACTAATAAGTTGTTGTCATGAATAGTACCTCTCAAAGAGGAGCTAGAATAATAAGTAATAGTCAAATAACTTAAAAAAAAATTATTAGTATACCAAATTTCTCCTTGAATAAATTTATTTTCCATGCAAATAGGTTTAAAATTAATAGTAGATGCCTTCCATATAACCCAAATATGACAAGAAGAGCCAAAATCAAACTTATTACAACTATTCTCCAACTAAAAGACACGATGAGAGGCCAGAAACCAAGGATTATCCAAATACGTGTTATGAGTTTTGGCTTATAATATACAAAGTTAATCAAGCTTATGAAAGTGGGCAAAATATTTACACATTAAAACCTTATCCAGACTTGTACAACCTCGACCATTCCACACAACAATATTAGGCTCAATCATTATGTTTTAGATTTTTTTGGAGCCCTTTTCTAGCCTTTTAATATTGTGTTAATGGTTCTATGACCCCGTGGGGTAGGGACAAAAATAGAGACCACCATGGAAGACTCCTCATTATTAAGTAAGTTAAATTTATTTGAAGTGTGTAACCAAGTGGGTTCCCTAATATTAATATATGGGGGTTAACATAGGATGCGATAGGATCTCAAGAGGGGGAATAAAGGTTAGGGATTGCAGCAAGTAAATTAGAATAAGAAGAGATTGACTCTTCATTGTGTAAAATATTTATAGGAGAATTAACCGGTTTTGAGAAGGGGGGAACGACGATAGATTCCTTCATAGGGCCAAGGTTTTGATCTGAAATGAAATCCTACTGACAAGCGATTAGCAAAATAGTAGGGGTGCCCATCAAATCATCTTGTTTATCCACAATAGAGGGAGGATTAACAAGAATATCCTTATGGGATTTAGATCTATGTGAAGCCCCTATGTTTTTTACTGATGCTACAACCATGATTATAAAAAAAAAAATAGGAACTTTAGGAGTAGGATTCATGTGATAAAATTTTGTGACATGAGAAAATGAAGCACACAATTTACACAGAGATGGCTTCCAGTCATATTGGACCTTAAGGGAGAGGAATTTACTTGCCACATAAATACTTAATTCATCCAACAACTTGGACTTGCTATTGAGCTGAACATAGATTCTTGCAAAAGTAAGTCACAACTTCTTAGCTGTGAGACAATCAATAACCAAGGGACTACCTATAGTGTTAGATATCTTAGAAAACCCTTATAGACTCCAACTTGTCAGTGATAGATCATGGATCTTAATCCACAAAGGGATAGAATTTGATTCTTCTCGTTTAGGGGTAAAGAGAGGAGACCATTTATGCAAAATAAATAATTTTTTAAGGAGAAACCATGGGCCTCCAGACCAAGCCATTTCATAATTCTTAGATGAAGAGAAGTGAATAAGAAAAAAAATTGTCTAAAAGAGAAACTAGAGTTAGAAAGCTTTGAGCAACCAAGTTTTTTTAATGGAAGATAGAAGGGCCATATATTAGGGCCTCTTACTAATACAGTAAACTACCAACGAGAAGTTCCATTCCTATTCTCCCTTGGTAATCAATTCAGGTTCCATTCCTACGCTTCCCTTAGTAATTCAGTTTTTTTTTAAAGTAAGAAAGAAGGGCCTCATATTAAGTCCAAAGAAAAGTTTTTGTGTGTATTGCTAGTCTAAAACTTATTTTTTTTTGGTTTTGAGGGAACAGGGTAATAATGTAACAAACAATCAATATTACGGGTTCAACCAAATAGCTGATTGATCCTATTCAGGTGCATACTATACAGTTCACATACTTTTCTTGGATGACATCATATCATCTACACTATCACCTAATGTGAGTTAGGCTTGCGTTAATTGAGCCCTTGATTGTTAATTTGTGGATCATTTACATAATTTCCAACTATTATTGGCTTGTACTTGTAACTATTTTCCTTATCGGATTGGGTTGTTTATTTCAATCTTAATCGCTTATTTTTTATATCATATTCATCTCTAAATTAATATAAAAATATTAAAGTCGTTTAAAACTAATTTTTTTATCCCGTATTATGAAACCAAGTTTTCCACCTTCCCTTGACTTTTGAGTTGTATTTGACACGCAAAAATTAATATAGTTTAAGGGCATTTAATTTTTATCAAAGGATGTCTCACGCGAACTAAAGGAAAACACGGCACGGCACATACACTGATTTTATCTTCTTACTAGTCAATGAAATTCTGCCTAAAGCTTTATGATGTTCCAAGACTTTAAACGATACTAACAAGACAGAATGCGAAATGGTAATAAAAGTCTCAATAAAGTAGTTGCATGATTACATCGCTGACCACTTTTCTGTCAGATGCGACAATCATATTTTGGAAAATCGATCGTTTTCATAACAGTATTAATGCCCTGTTTAAATTTTCAAGTAAATCAAAAGGGTTTGGTTTATTGGCAACCAGAGGGCTGTATTCATCGTCCAATTATGTAATATTGGAGTTTTATTTTTTGGGGGCATTAAGTGTCATAGGTTAGGCTATATTATTCAGTTGCCCTTTCGACCTTTTGGCTCTTTTGTTTGCTTTTGAGTGCTGATTGGCTATGCAAATAATTTCCTAAAAAAAGAAAATCAAAATGGTTTCCATTACCATTTATCATCAGTTTATTAATTTTCTTTTTTAATTGGGCTATGATTTTGATTTGAAAAACGAACATCATTCATATAAAGTTTGGTTCGAAATTAACGTGAGGTAATAAATGAACTAAGATCATCTTTGATTGAATTTCAATTGTTGTGAGCAAGAATAGAGTCGAGCTAATTTAAAATTAAAGAAAAAAAATCAAATTTCTATCTTAATGAGTATGTACACACATATAAGCATTATTTATTTATATTTTATTTAATAAATGCATATATCTATGCATTAATACAATACTAATAATTTATTTAAGAGTTGTTGTGTGTCTGAACATTCATGGTAGTCGAGAGAGTGAGAGAGAGTTTAACATTTCAACTTTGCAAAAAGATCCAGCAACACACACAAATAAGAGAATAGTGCAAAAAATATAAGAGACACTGAAGTTTTTAAGCCTATTAAAATAATTATCCAAGTATTTAATGTTGGATACAAGTGATAGCTTTCGCTGGGGATAGGCATTGATATAATGTAAAGATATTACATAGTTAAAGTTGGAAGAGCCCAGTGATATAAAAGGTATTTTTAATAGTTTATTTATATATTTATTTGGTCGAAATCCTTTAAGAAAAGCAAAGTAGAGATCAAGATGTCCAACATAAATATCAATGTGTTCATTGAGAGTCGCAAATGGTGTTGATGGCTTACATCAATCTTTTAAATGATGCCATGCATTGACATTATTGAGATGTTAGGTGATTAAGTAAATAGGCATTAGAGCAGCAAGTTATTAATGATTAGAATATTATAGGTCAAAAGACAATGTTCAATCAATAGTGGTTGAAGGACAAGAGTCTTAAGAAGGTGGTAAGAGAATTGTAGCGGGGATATAAAGGTTAGAGGAGGATCATTAAACAATGGTGATGAAAAGGACTGTAGTCAGAGGGCGGAGGTCTAAAGGATTGTAGTTTGGCGATGTAGGTCAAAGAACCATGGTCGGAAACCAGTTGTGAGGCGATTGAGGTTGGAGGACCATGATCAAGAATTGAAGGTCAGAGGAACATGTTCGGGCGACAAAGGTCGAAAAACTATCATCTGGATTTGGTTTTAAGAAGGACCATTTTCAAGTGATGATGATAAGAAGGACTGTTGGTAGATATGGAGGCAACAAAGACCATAGTCGAGCAATAGTGGTCGTAGGATCGTAACTTGGTAATGGTGGTCACAAGAGCTTTGTTAAAGATCAGTGATGTGATTATGGTGATTGAGGGATTTTTGATGGCCATGGTTTAGTGAGGTTTCAATGATGATGGTCATATGAAGGCCTGGCAACGATGCTTGTTGATCTTTAAAGCTTCAAGGCTTTCTTTAATCTTAAGCCTAATTCTATGATCCGATCTAATATATTCCCAATCATTTCCCCTCCACCACCTATGGATAGGCATAGAGTATCCTATTTAAAGATTTTTGAGATGGTAAGACATGTAAATATGGCATAAATTCATATCACTCCTTTGGATGACCTGTTTTGATTTCCTTAATTATAGATTATTTGTTTAACATTGAAATACCTTAGTTATATCTAATAAAAATATCATAGACATGTTGAATTTGTCTCATCAAGACGCTTGATTTGAATGTTAGCATAAAAAGTTTTGAGATAATTTATTCATCCAATTTGTCATGAAGTTTGAGATTAAGTTTGGAATGCTCAATCTAGGCTCATTCAAACCTAGATTGGGCCCAATTTATTATCATTGGGTTTCTCTCAAGTAAAAACATTAAATTTGACTATAAGTTTGATAAAATTAGAGTTCAATTTATCTTGAATATAATTTTGGAAGTTTTTTTATTCAAATAGGCATCAATATTTATGTCTGATCAAGATGATTTTCAATAATGTATCCAAAGTATTAACAACTTGAATGAAGTTATTTTATTTTTTTACCTTTTTAAGTTTATTTTTTACATTTTTTGGACATTTAGGCAATTAAGGCAAACTCACATACACATCACATATGCGAGACTTGAACCCAAGACCTCTTGGTTTAAAGCCAAGGCTCCCAACCAATAGACCAAAGTGAGTTGCATAAATTTATTTTTTACATTTTTTTTTGAGAGAGAAATGCAAAATGCAATCAACTAGTGAAAGACCAAAGAACCTAGAAACAAACTATTGAAAGTAAACCACCCTATTACATTCCACCTTCAATAAATGAACAAATGCAGGAGGAAGTTTACTCTCACTAAAAACATCCCAAATAAAGTCATAAGAAAAAGATAAGTTAGCACAATAATCAGGTAACTTAATATAATTATGACTAATAAAATGAAATAAACATTATTGTAACTATTTAAAAACAATAAATCTTCCTCTTCAATGCTCCCAATCAAATCCTTCGGTTTGCTGTACAACTTATGAAGAAATTTAATAAGTTATATTTTTCTTGAATTAAATAAATCTATAATTATTTATTTGACCTATGACTCCCATCAAACCAATTATAGCATGATGAATCCAAGTTGCATGTTATTGCAATTTTATTCTTTTTTCCATTTTTGAGCTTCAAAATGGTTTGATAAATATAAATGCTTATGCAATTTTCTTTAATTTAATCTATTTTGAATGTTTGGACATTCATTATGCTAGAGAGATAATGAGTTTAACATCATAGTTTTGTACAAAGATCCAACACACACATATATAGTTAAAAGAGAGGGGTGCACGAGTTATAAGAGAAATTAGAAATTTTTACATGATAAATCCTAAAATGTAGAAAAAGATGTTGAAATGATTCTAGTAGTATTTATCATTGATTACAAATGATGCTCTTTCTCAGGGTAAGACCTTAGCGCAATGTAGCGAATTTTGCATCATATATATCACATTACATGGTTGGAGTTAGATGTATCCTCTGACTTGAGACCCATTCTTAATATATTATTGGCCTTTTTTTGTTTGGTCGGTAGGATTTTAGTTGGGTGACAATGGCCGAATGGGCTGTAGTCAGGCATCTTAGGTTGGAGGGATCGTAGTTGAGCAACGGTGATTGGAGGGACTATAGTTAGGAAACTAAGGTTGGAGAGATAATTGTTGGGTGATGGAATTCCATGAGACCATAATCAAGAAACAAAGGTTGAAAGGTTTATAGTTGGTTGATGATGGTTGGGTCTATTTATATTTTTTTTAGAAGTGCCATGCACAATAAATATGAAGAAAATTTGTTGCAAATTTGGAGTGCTCTATCAAGTTGCTCATATTTATCCCCCTAATTATAGGAGGTTTATTCATCATTTAAGTACCTTGATGATTTTTGTATTAAGAAATCTTGGCCTCGTTGGATTAGTTTTGTCAAGCCGCTCGATTTGACTATAAACATGTCATTTGGAGATAATTTGTTGTCCAATTAATGAAATGAACTTCAAAATATGCTACAAGCCCTTGATTTGGGCTCATTTGGGGATTGGATTGTACCGATTTTGTTAATGTTGGGTTTGTCTCATTGAGACTTTTTGTTTGACTAGAATTTTACTGAAATTGAAATTCAGATGATCCCAACTTTAATTTTGGAAGTTTCTCATGCAAATATGTCTCTAGATTTGTGCTAGTTTAAGACATTTTTTTGTTGATTTATCAATAAGATTTTTTGTTGCATTGATTTAATAAGAATTTCTTCAATCAAATCAATGCAATTAGATAAAGGTGTACTAAATCAAATTAACTTGCGAGTTTAACTTGAATTTAATCAGAAAATAGTCCACGAGCTTAGCTAGATAGCTTAATGAGTTAAATTTAAATTGATCTTGACTTGCCCTTAGCTTTGAACCATTTCATTTTAAAATTGTTAATATATGATAGATTTTTTATTTTAAAATGTATGAACTAAATTCAAAATTATTAATTAGAGTTCCATTTCTTCTTTTGTTCTCTATTAAACGTTAATTTTTTTTATGATGCCTGTTAGATTCCCTGATCCCCTTCATATTATCTTTTTCACAGTTGAACGAGATAACTAATTCAAACTCGACCTCAATTTATGAGTTAAATTTGATGCTCTATTCGAATTCTTAAATTAATGTTCTTCAATTGGTTTATCTTTTCAACGAGTTAAATTGTTTTTTCTATTTTTTATGTAAATTTGTTGTGAACTCATTCGGTGTAGAAATAAGGGAATTTATGAAAACATTATTTATGTGGTTCGTGAGAAGATTTCCAAGAAGAATTTATGATAAAGAGTTTCTTGGGTGAAAATGTCCGGCAGTATATAAATATAATGGAAAGAAATTCTATCAAAGAAAAAAATATTATTTAAAGCTAAAGTAGCACAAACATCCGCTACTTTATTATAATATCTATGAATATGATTAAAAAATACTTTATTGAAGTCATTAAGGAATAAAAGATCTTTTCTATACCTTTTGTTGAAATGCCACTTCAATTTATTCAAAGAATTTTGAATAAAGTTGATGATATTTATGTTGTCTCCTTCTATGATCACTCCTTTAGCATCTAACATCCAAGGTTGTATGAAATCCTTTATTGTCAAAACACAACTCAAGTTGAGAGATGTCCCAATGAAGTGTTTTCTTCCCAAATGCCAACAATAACCTTCTTTTATGGTCTCTAAATTCACCTCCAATTCCAGCTTGATTTGATTCCAATAATGAAGCATCCACATTTATTTTGTTCCAATCTAGAGGGGAGGTTGCCAAACTTTAGTAAACTCCCTTAGGAGATTAACACCCCAGCTATCTAGATTTGGATACAAATTTTGTTTGGCCAAAAACAGGACATTTGCTACAAGAAATGCACTAGAGGTCACAGAATTATCATGTACCAAATCATTTCTATTTTTCCAAGATAGAAAAATAGCTGTGAAGTAAATCTTTACCATGTTAGGAAACCAAAATGAAAGACCTTTAAGTTCTTCAAAAAAAGTTTTCAAAGGAATGAAAGATTGGAATAAAGAAGCCCCATTCTCATAATTTGAGAATGCTTTCTTTGATGAATTTGCAATGCACCACAATATGAGCATAGGTTTCTACACCTTGACAACCTCTTGGACATAAATCATTTTTTCTTAGCTTTCTATGTTTAAGAAACTCAAATGTTGGAATAGCAAACTTGCTCATCCTCCACCATAATAGCTCCACTACCGGGTTCAGCTTTAAACTTCTTAGCCATCTTATAAATTCATAATCTTCCTCCTTAGGATGCCTCTTCAATGATTCCTCATATGCCATAGCAGTGATAGATTTACCATTGTGGAAATACATAGTTTCCAAATCATCTTTATCAGCTTCATGATCAATATTAACTTGCAAAATCAGCACAATAAGTTCTTTATTAAAGAACTGCTGTAGCAATTTCTCATTCCATCTGCAAGCTTGTGTGATGAAGAAGTTCAGATTTATGTTCTCTAGCTCCATACAAGCAGCTAGAGTGGGCCAAGTGTTGAAGAACCTATCCAAGAGCCAAATATCCTTCATAACGTTTATTTTCTTCCCATCAACAATTTTCCATCTAACAATAGATTTGAGTGAATTTCCACCGTCTAGCAAAATTTTCCATGCCATAGAATATCCAGTTTTCTTTCCTTCACTCAAAATATTATCACCATATTTAGTAATAATATTCTTATGTAGCAAATTATCTGGATATTGAATGAATCTCCATGCTAACCTTGATCTAAGAGGCCCCATAAGATGGACAACAGATTGTATTCCCAAACCACCTTCAGATTTCAGTTAGCATAATACATCCTAGGCAACATAATGTATTCCCTTTTTTCCCATGCCTTTATGCCAAATGAATTCTTTACATAATTGATCAACTTGATATAATACTTTCTTTGGAACCAAATAATGAGTTGATAGGAAGCTTGGTAAGGTTAAAAGAGATATTTTAATAAGAGTGATCTTACCAGCCATAGATAGATGTTTGTTTCCCTAAGCATTGAGCCTTTTCTAATATAAGGTCAATCATACCTTGAAAATCATGTCTTCTTAATCTTCTTAGAGCAATTTTAACACCCAAATAAAGCATATCCTTCACCACCTTAAAACTCAACTTCTTATGTATTTGATTCTTCATTGGAAGCTTCATGGCCTTGCTAAATAAAATCAGAGATTTGGAATCATTTACTCTTTGTCCAGACCATCTACAGAAGTCCAACACAATGGTTTTCAATTCTTGAGTTGCTTTTGAACAAGCTTGGGAAAAACTAATACATCATCTACATACAATAGATGTGTAATTTTCTGATTTTTAGGTGTTAAATTAACTCCCAAATGCAGCCCTCTTTGATTTATTGCATGAGATAGAAGTTGGGAACACATGATGAATAAATAAGGAGATAATGGGCAGCCTTGCCGAAGCCCACTTCCAGCTTTGATACAACTAGATAGTCTTCCATTAAAATGAAAGAAAATCTAACATTCATGACACATTCCATGATAATCTTAAAAAAAGAATTAGGAAATCCATAAGTTTGTAACACTTGATGCAATGTTGGCCAACCCATGCTATTAAAAGCTTGTTCCATATCTAATTCACTACCATCAATCCCTTCTAAACCTTTGAGGTCCTGAATTTTTTGAAGATCTCTTGAGTAAGTAGACAATGCTTAGACATTGATCTACCGGGGATAAAAGCAACTTGCTCTTCTGAAATGATTTTGGAGATACATATTTTAATTATGTTAACCAACATAGTTGTGACCAACTTATAGGTGGTTTGACATAAGCTAATAGGTCTGAAATTGGATGGCACTGTAGGATACTTCACCTTTGGGATTAATACGATCAATGTGTCTTTCCATTCATCCTTCATTTGACCAATTTTAAAAAAGCTTTCAACAGCTTTCAATATTGATTCTCTCACAATACTCCAAAAGAATTGAATGAATGTAGGTGTAATCCCATCCAATCCTAGAGATTTATTTCTTTCTTGCTAAAAACTGCAGTTTTTAATTCCTCTTGAGTTAAATCACCATTTAGAAATTCTATATCCATAGAATTATGTCTTTGGTTATCAGGGAAAGCAGGCCATTCTGTAAGGATGCATGTTATAGATCTCAAATTTTTTTCAAAAAAAAATCTGGAAAACAGATAAAATCTATTCAAAATTGTCCACCAAGACATTATCTTCACCTTTAATTTGTCTAATAAGATTTCCATATCTTTTAGCTGAAGCAAATCTGTGAAAGAAGTTTGAATTTACATCCCCTTCTTCATGCCATCTTACCTTGGCTCTTTGGTTCCATCAAGTAGATAGGCTTCCTAAAGTTACATTGAGTTCATGCACTTTATTTCTGAGTAAATTTAGCTTTTCCACAGTCAAACCACCTTGTGTAGATTCTCCCAATTTTAGATCAAAGATTTCCTTCTTTAATTCATCTTTTAACATATTCAAGCTCTTGGATTTGTTCTTTCTCTAGAAAAATAGGGACCTCAAAGATCTTCTTAACTTCCTTTGCAAAACATCCATCTCATTACAATAATTTGATTTTCTCCAGGAAATAGAAATAATGCTCCAAGCAGCTGGATATGACTTCCAGGTTTCTTCAAATCTTATAAAATGAGATTTGTATTGTGTCTCCAATATCTTAAAAGTAATCAGGCAATGGTCAGATGCAACCCTTGCTAAGTGTCTAACACGAGCCAAGGGTACTTGTTGAAGAGCAGCCACATTCAACAAGCACCTATCAAGCCTTTCCCATATTCTCATAGTACCTTCTTTGTTATTGCACCAAGTATCTAGGTCCAATAGTACCTACATCATGAAAACATTGCTAGTCATAAACAACTTCATCTCTAGCGTCCCTTTGGAAAACATGAACCTCTTGCCTCCTTTTTATCATCTTTAGACAATAAATAGTTAAAATATCCACCAATTACTGAAGGAATATTTCCCATAGCAGCCTTTTCAAGCATTTCCCATAAACTTCTCCTTATACGATATTCCTTTCTAGCATACACAGTGCTCACAATCCAAGAACCAAACAAAGGTGATTTAAGCACTCAAATAACATTTTGAGAAGAATGATCGATAACTTCAAAAGATACATTATTTCTATTCCATATAAATAAGTATTCCATTAGACGTTCCTTCAGCAAGATGATGGAAGAAATCCCATTCCCTTCCAATAACTTTATCAACATCAAATCTATCAATTTTTGATATCTTAGTCTTTATAAGACCAATAAAACATCCTTCATGATCCTTCATTATCTCCTTTAGATAAAGGGAGGCCTCCTTCTTTTTGGCCCCCCTACAGTTCCAGAATATAAAGGAGTTTATTAATTCCCTGGAAGGGAATCCCCTCCTTTCTTTTTATTTTTGGTTCCACCTCTTCTATTCTTTCAAACAGCATCAACAGGGCCCAAGTGTCTTACTTCTTTAGCAAGGTTTAATTTACCATAAGTTATCACTAGAAACAACATCTCCTATTATTAATGGTTCTTATTTTGTTGGATTTCCTGGTGAAGCACATTCTACTTTATTTAAACTTAATTTAAACCTAAAAAATAATAATCATAATAACAAATAAAAGAAGAAAACATAAAATAAAACCAATGAACTTCATGCTTAGAAGGCCACCGTTCCTTCACTTCCAATACCTTCATCTGAACCATACCATGACCTTCAAGCCAACAAACGTCCTGCTCCATAGTGTTATAAAGAACAAGCTTTCTTTTAAAGAACATAATACCAATGCAATGACTTAACATATCTATCCATAGATATCCTTCTTCCTTCAATACATCACCAATTTTCACTTGATACAAACCATCCTTATCCATTCAATTTTAATTAAGTGAAAGTTGGAGAAGTGAATCCATCACTTACACCAAGCATACTTATTTTCCTTCCTCTAAGGCTGCCTTTAATAGTCCCAAAATCTTTGTTTAACTTTTTCTTTTGCTGAATAGATTTAGATGGTAAATGAAATTTACCATCTTCGAACAAGCAATCCTCGTTATTATCTATATTATGCACGGACTTGGCCATAACAGAATGCAATTTTTCAGAACTATCTTCAAACACCTCTCCAAGAAGAACATCTTCACCTTGTCTTCTATGACAGCTTGTATACTCCCATTCTCTGATGGCTTAATCTGCTGAACAACACTCTCAATACCTTCAGCCAAACCAAAGTTTTTTCTAGAATTATAAACTATAAATTCTGCTAGATCGGCATCCGCAACATCTAAAACCTAATCCTTATGAGTCAAATTGTCTATAACGGCCTCCTCAATAGTTGCATCAATAGGTTTTAAATATTCCTGCTCACCTAATATAGGAATATTTGACAAATCCTCTTCCATTCGAGCCCCAATCTTAGAATTATGAGATAATACATCAAATTTATTAGCCTTCTCAATATGACCATGATTTAGCTTCCCAACTGATGCAGGAATCTGAATTTGATTCTTAAACTTGTTCATTCTTTTATTCTTCACCTTCACATGTATCCAAGGGTTGTACTCTATAGCATGATCACTAGCCGTTCCTTCTTTACCCAAAACTTTATTCCCATCATTCAATACCACCTTATGCATTTTATTTTGATCTCATTCTAAGCATCCAAACACATTTAAATCTTATGGCCTATTTTACAACATTTGAAGCAGAATGATGAAATTTTTTCATACTCTACTTTTTGAAAAAAATTTCCATAAAAACCATCAATCCAAACTCCTTTTTTTTAATTTAGAGTCAGGATTAGTCCGAACACAGGCTCTTGCGAATTCACGACTTCCCCATTTAAATATTTTCCCATCCAAGAATAATGGAACTCCTATCTTTGAAACAATCTTCATAACATTCACCTCATCCCAACAATTTAATGGTAGATGAGGCAATCAGATCCAACTTGGTGAGGATAGACCTTTTAATGAGGATGGTGAAAAATTTGGTGTCCTTTTATCCATCCCTATTATATGTCCACCAACAAACCATGGACCTCCACTTAGAATTTCTTCCATTATTTGAGATGATTGGAAAGAACACAAAATCCAATCTAAGCTCAAAGATGTGAGATGAAAGGTACCAAATCTATTCCATTGCCTTCTCAACTCAATGTTACAAATAGAAAATGGTACACCTTTCCCAAGTACTTTCACTACAAGAGATTTTTCAAAAATTTTAACATTCTCACATACCTTATCTATATTCAATTTGATCATGTTTGCATCATCATCCTCATCAAGATCAATCTCCACATAATTTACTTTAATATAATTTGTATTAAACTAATCATTCACTAAACCAAAATTATTATTGACAGCAATGGGTATAGTTTTCATCTCTTTCTCCTTTTGCAATTCACCAGCAGCAACCCGATCCTCTTGTGCTATCACTGCAGAATTCAAATTGGATTCTTCCTGAATTTTTGCCTCAACTTTAGCAAGAGAAAATTTGCTAACTTTTAATTTCAACCCAATGGAAAAGGATGCTTCTGAATCATTAGCCATACCCATCAACATATCTTTGATAGGGGAGGAATGTACAGCAAAAAATTCTTTATCTATGGATTTAACTACTTCCTTTTCCTTACCCATCACCGAAGCCGACTCATGTATAGAAATGAAGCATCCTTCATTGATTCTCAGAGGTCGGTGTTTGAACATACCATCACGATTTGAAATGCCTCTGTGTTTGGATCCACCATGATAAAAATCATAAGGATACCGCGCATAGGATGGAACGGAGGTATTTCGGTCATCATCAGCCGATGACCGGTGACCCTCCTCCACCATTCAAGGTAGATGGGAAATAAGGATCGAAGGGTTTCAAAAAAAGAAGAAGGTTTCTCTCTCTCTAAGTCACCACTCCCCTAAAAATAATTTTATTTAAATATAAATAATTAAAAAAAATTTATAGAATTTTTATTCAAATATAATACTTGCATAGTTTAGTCAATTTGTATATAAAATGAACCAGCTCCCCCACCTCCAATAAGATGCAACCATCCAACTTGGTTGACCCTCCACGTCCTCAAGTTCAACATAGCTCTGATTTAGAGGAGTATGGGTCTCATATGCTTGTTAATAAAATGAGAAGGTCAAAACAAAATGATCAATAGCCTAATTACCTTTCCAGGGAAAACCAAAGGAAATGAGTAGAAGACTGGTAGCCCCAATTAGAAGGTTTTCTTTATTGGAAAAGTTAAGAAAATGGAGGACTCCTCCAATAGAGTTGTGAACCTCACAAACTAGCGGTGTAGTCTCACAGGCCCACATTGAGAAATAATTATTATAGCTTGGGTAGATTGAAAGTTTAATAATAGTATAAGATACTAAACAAACTTGAGAATTTCACACCGGGGGGGGGGGGGGGGGGGGTGGACTTTTTCAAAAAAATTGAACAAAAAAAAAAAAAGGTTTTAATGTGGAAGTTAAATTACACCTTGAAATAAATAATAATATTTTTCTAATTTTAGATTTTTGTAGAAAAATTAAATAAAAATTTATTTTTCTTTTCAAGCATATATTTGAATCACAAAAAACTCTCATAAGTATAATAACAACCAAACCATAGAACTAAAAATTAAATTGCAAGCAAATAAAATTACAAAAAGTAAAATGTAAAGAGTAAAGTGTATACAAACCAATTTTATAATGATTCAATCAACTTAACCTATGTCCAATCCCCACAGGTCCTCTCTTTAGGTATTGTACTAATCAAAAGTGACTCTCCTTTAGCACATGGCTAGGAGAAAAAGCACATTGAGACTCTTCTCTCAAAGATGAAAGTTCATTAGGGATGTTAATCCCAATAGAACTTGCCCAAGCTAACCAAGAGGGGGGGTGAATTGGTATTTTAAAAATTCTTTTCAACAAAAGAAATAAGATCACAAACCAAAACCAAATCACACCACAAGACAAAAACAATGCAGAAATTTAAAGTGCGGAAGCAAGAAATAAGAAAATAGAAATTTATAGTGGTTCGGTCAACTCAACCTACATCCACTCCCCGGAGGCGCCCTCCGAGTTTTGCACTACAATCGTGACTGTCCTTTAGCCCCCACAGCTAGGCGGAGAAGCCTTTATAATGAACCTCTTTTTGCCACCCGGCAAGGCAGAGAACCTATCTCCTTTTGCTTCCTCCTAAAGCTGGCAGAGAACCACAATCAGATGCTGAATCCTTACCTCTACCAACCCTTCCACGGATGATAAACTCTAGACAAAGAAGAAGTAGAGCGATCCTTGAAGCAACTCTTGTGAATCCTCTAACAAGCTCCCCCTCATAAGATCCTCTCTCTCCCTCTCTCTCTTTCTCTCCTCAAGGCCTTCTCGGGTCAAGGCAGCAGCAAAAGATTGTTCAAAACATTGAACAAGAGCTCTTAAATAGAAGAGCTTCAAAGGAGCTCATTAATTGCAAGTTGCCGATAATATCGTTCAGGCCGATATGGACATCGTCCTGGCCGATCAGTACAAATCTTAGAATATCGGCCAGAGCATAGCCCTGAATGCAAACTGTACGATTTAAAATTGGATTGATCAGCCAGTCCGATCTCACGATCGTCTCGGCCGATCAGTTCAAATAAGAGGAAAATCATCCAGAGCATAGCCCTGAATTTGAGCTTGCCAATATTTATCATCCAGAAGTGACTAAGGTTTTTGAATAGATCATCATGACCAATCCTGAGATCATCCAAGATGATATGATCGTATCAATCATCCTTAATTACTCCCTTGATTTCCTAATCAATTAAGGCATAATTTGTGAATATCGTCCATGCCGATCAATGATCGTCCATGCCGATCAATGATCGTCCAGGCCGATCAATGATCGTCCTGGCCGATTATTAAAAAATACATAATACCTTAATTATCTAAGACGGCAACTTCTTTCTATTTTGAGCTTATCGTCCTGGATGATACACATATCGTCTAGGATGATCTGTTAATGCCTTAATTAAGAGTCCTTGTTAAGATTTCTGTTTTAAGCCCGATCGTCCAGGACGATATAAATATCGTCCTGGTCGATATGAGTAAAAACATAAATTCTAAGTCTCTCAAGTGTGTGTGTGTAGGGTTACTTAGCATCAGTCTCTTTGATCATTACAAATATACTCAAGAAGAGAAAAAAACAAAGTATAGTCTGACTCAACCCTAAACCTACGCAATCTTGAACTGGCTTTGTTTGTTCGTTCGATCTTCGATTCCTGAAAAGTTAGAAGTAACAGGCAGTCCAAGAGAATCAATATTGTTTGTTAATCATCAAAACATAAGCCATGAAAATAGATTTGCAACAATCTCCCCCTTTTTGATGATGGAAAAACACTACGAAGACAGTTAGCAGTAAAATTTTTGGATCAACAAGTATAAAAACATCATAAACTTCTCCCCCTTTTGACATATCAAAAAGGAGGAGGGAACAAAAAAGACCAATAGCAATTATTTTTTTTAACCAAGGCATGAAAATGATGTAGTATTCCATGTGATTGATTTAAAAACTTGTGGGTTAATGAGTTAATAATCTCAACAATCCAAAGATTGGTAGAATATCCGGCCATGGTTACCCTTTACTCAGACGTTTTCTTAGGGTAGAATCGTCTTTTGAAATCAATGACCTAACTCAAAGAATTAATTAGATATGAGAAAAAGAATCCATCCATCACTTGGTTTAAGAAAAAATATCTTTATAAAATAATGAACCAAAGTAAATATGTCACGATCGCAAAACAATCGAAATCAAGCCTTTGAGAATCAAAACTTCTAAGTTCTGAAAGATTTAAAAAGAGAGAATAGCTTGCTTTTGAATGGGCTCATTTTATGTCTCTTGTCAATTGAGTGGCGCTTTGCGCATCTTTTTATAGATTTTTAATTTTGGCGTCTTTGCGCTTCTTTTGTTGGCATCATTGGCCATTTTTTTTTTTTTTGCAAGCTACATTCTCTTTTATAACCTCTTAAAAAAAATCCTTAGTTGTGAGTATATCTTCTTAGATATTAGAGAATAGGAGCTCTCTCTCTAACATAAGGAAGAATTACCACAAGCAGAATCAATAATCAAAGACAAGAGTAACGAGGGGTCTTGATGTGACAAAAAAACTTTAAACATTATAAATACAAGATAGATTTGCTAAAGCAAGCTTAAGAAAAATTCTTATTTTCATACACAATCTTTATTTTGAAATAGATTTTTGATTAGAAAAGAAAACTATGCCACTAAAATAGGTTAGAGAAAGAGACACAATCACAAAATATTTTTATCATCTAAGAGATTAAGAGATGAAAAATACATTGACTACAAATTTTCAAAAACAAGGGCATGGAATATGTTATCATTTCAGCGATGATTTTGAAAAACTAAGTATGAGAAAAAAAAAAAGAAAGTTAAACACATCAAAAACTAAGAAAAAATAAAAAAAAAAGCAAAAGAAAGTAACTAACAGATCAAGTTTCATGCATTTATGTCAATCACACCCAATCTGGTCATTAAAGAACTGAAAGTGTCGAAGGCCAGTGGTTTAGTAAAGATGTCAGCCAATTGATTTTCAGTTATCACATGGTGTAACTCAATGTCTCCCTTAGTCACATGATCTCTAATGAAGTGATGCCTAATGTCAATGTGCTTAGTCCTTGAATGTTGGATAGGATTCTTAGAGATGCATATGGCACTAGTGTTGTCACAAAAGATTGAGATGGTGCCTATAGATAATCCTAAATCCAATACCTGTTGTTTAAACCAAAGGACTTGGGCCACACAACTTCCAAGAGCAATGTACTCAGCTTTAGCAGTGGAAAGTGCAACATAGTTTTGCTTCCTACTAGACCAAGAGACCAAAGACTGTCCAATGAATTAACAAGTTCCTGAAGTGCTTTTTCTATCCACCTTGCATCCTATAAAATCAAAGTCAGAAAAACCAATAATCTCAAAAGAAGTGCTGTGTCTAGGGTACAAAATCCCTAAGCCTTGGGTCCCCAAAAGGTATCTAAAAATTCTCTTAACAGCAGTCAGGTGGAACTCCTTAGGGTCAGTTTGAAATCTAGCAAAAAGGCAAACACTAAACATAATATCAGGTCGGCTCGCAGTCTAATAAAGTAAAGATCCAATCATGCCTCTATACGTCTTCTGATCAACAGACTTACCACTTGGGTCCTTATCCAGTGGAGCACTAGAAGTTATGGGAGTGTTAATTGGCTTAGCTTTGTCCATCTCATACTTCTTCAAAATGTCCTTTATGTATTTTGTTTGATTTAAAAAAGTTTCATCCTCCAATTATTTTATGCTAAACCCCAAAAAGTAGGACAACTCTCCCATCAAACTCATCTCAAACTCTCTACTCATTGTTTTAAAAAAATCATCACACAATTTTTTATTAGAAGATCCAAAGAGTATATCATCAACATAAATCTGAACAATGAGTAAATCATCTGCAACTCTCCTAAGAAAGAGGGTGGTGTCTACGCTCCCCTTGACAAATTCCCTCTTTAGTAAGAATGTGTTAAGCCTCTCATACCAAGCTCTTGGTGCCTGCTTTAACCCATACAAAGCCCTTTTTAATTTAAAAACATGATTTGGAAATTGGGAACTCTCAAAACCTGGTGGTTGCTCTACAAACATATCTTCTTTTATTTTCCCATTTAAAAAGGCACTCTTGACATCCATTTGAAAAAACTTAAATCCTTTATAACAGGCAAAGGCTAATAGCACTCAAATGGCTTCCAATCTAGCTACAGGGGCAAAAGTCTCCTCAAAGTCTATCCCTTCTATTTGGTTATACCCCTTAGCCACTCATCTTGCTTTATTCCTAATCATCACTCCTGAATCATTCACCTTGTTCTTAAAGACCCACTTTGTCCCAACTACACTTTGTCCCTTAAGTCTTTCTACAAGCTCCCAAACATTATTCCTTACAAATTGATTCAATTCTTCTTGCATTGGTAAAATCCAAAATTCATCAGTAAGGGCTTGGTTAATGGTGGTGGGTTCAGTCATTGAGATAAAGGCAGAGTGGTTCACCTCCTTCCTAAGTCCATGTATAGTCTTAAATCCACTAGAAAGGTCTCCTAAGATCAAATCTTTGGGGTGACTTGTAGAGTATCTCCAATCTCTAGGCAAAGTGTGAGAAGGTCCAACCCTTTCATCCAAATCAATATTTTCTACTCATTGGGTGACTTCTCCTACTCCATCATTACTTTGGTGTTCTACCCCCTTCCCCAAATTTTCTACTCCACTAGTAATCTCTTCAACCTCATCATCATTCTCAACTCCATGTTTCTTAAGATCAGACTCATCAAATACTACATGGGTTGTCTCTTCCACCATTAAAGTTCTCTTGTTAAATACCCTAAAAGACTTCCCAATACTAGAATATCCCAAGAATACTCCTTCATCAGATTTATGATCAAATTTTCCCAAGTGAGACTTCCCATTGTTGTGAATAAAGACCTTACAACCAAAGACATTAAGGTGGGAAATATTGGGTGTCCTACCCTTAAGGATCTCATAGGGTGTCTTTTCTAATTTGGCTCTAACATTCACCCTATTCAACATATAACAAGCTGTGTTAACCGCTTAAGCCCAAAAGTATTTTGGAAGTGAATACTCAGTAAGCATTGCTCTAGCGGCTTCCACCAAGGTTCGGTTCTCCTTTCAGCTACCCCATTCTGCTGAGGGGTCCTAGGAGCTGAAAAATTGTGGCTAATCCCCCTGTCCTCACAAAAATCTCCAAATCTTTCATTCTCAAACTCTCCCCCATGATCACTATGGAATGTCAAAATCTCACAACCTAGCCTTTTCTGAATCCAAGTAGAAAATGTTTTAAACTCCTCAAAAGACTTATTTTTATGAGAAAGAAATTTAGTCCAAGTGAACCTCGAGTAGTCATCAACAATCACAAATCCATAGACTTTCCCTCCCAAGCTGGCAGTGCTAATGGGTCCAAATAAATACATGTGAAGTACTTCTAAAGGTCTAGAGGTGCTAATGTTTTTAATGGGGTGAAAGGTGGAGTGGACTTGTTTTCCTAGTTGACAGGCATCACAAAGGTGATCTTTTGAAAACTTGAGTTTGGGAACACCTCTAACTAGGTCTTTTTGGGTCACTTTCCTAAGGGTTTTCATACTTGCATGACAAAGTCTCCGGTGCCACAATCATGAATCATCAATCACTATTTTTAAGTAAAATAAAGCATCACATTCAATGTTATTTAAATCAAGCATGTAGACGTTGTTGATCCTCTTTCCCTGCAAAATAGTGTTGTTACTTAAACTTACAATGCATGAATTTGCAAAGAATTGCACGATGAAGCCTTTGTCACAGAGTTGACTGATGCTGTTGAGCAAGTTGTGCTTCAATCCATCTACAAGCAAAACATTTTCAATCATAAGGTTCTTGGAATTACCAATTATACCTGCGCCTACCACCTTCTTGGTGGTGTTATCTCCAAGAGTAACCTTGCCACCAGTCATGGACTCTAGTATAACAAACTGGTTGGCATCATCAATCATATGACGAGAGCATCCATTTTCCAGGTACTATATACTCTCACGAGGCCTTTTGTGAGAGCCCTCCTGCAAAATTACCAAATGTTAGATTTAAGAACCCAAGCAGTTTGGGGTTCCTTCTTATGAAGAGTAGAATGCAATACATGTGTGGTATACTGTGGATCATGCACCATAGGTCTCCACACCCAATGTGTACTATGGTGAACTATGCAAGTGTGTGAGATGTGTCCTAGCATGCCACATGAAAAATATCTAACTCCAGGAAAGGGATTTCTTAAGTGGTTTGAGTTATAATGCCTCTTCATAGGTTTTGGCAATTAATCTAAAGTAAGTGTCATCCTAGTTTTCTTACATGTTTCTAATTCATTTTGAATCTTCAAATTTGTTCTTTTTAAGACCTCATTTTTAATCCTCAAATTTTTCTCCATCTCTTTAGACTTCTTAAAATCAGATTCAAGTGATGTGTGTGAAACTTTTAATGCATCATGCTTTTCAACTAATTCACAATGATTTTTATTTAACTCATCAAATTCATCAAGTAAAGTCATGTGATTTGAATCAATTATTTGATGATCTTTAGTCAAAATTTCATGCTCTTTTTGTAGTTTCAAAAATTCTAATTTCAATCTACCACGTGTTTTCTTTAATTTCCTATATGATGCATGAATTTTTTTTTTGAAACTTCAAGAAGTTGATCGTAGGAAAGTTCAGATACCTCTTCTTGATCAAGATTGTCGTCTGCCATCAAACACAATTTTGATGTCTCATCTTCTGATTCCGTCTCCGATGAGTCTGATGCCGAATCCGCCCAAAATACTTTTTGTACTCTCATCTTGTCCTTCCTTAGCTTAGGTTTCTCCTCACCCTTTCCTTTGCTTGAGTGATCTTTAAGTGTAGGGAAATCAGTTCTCACGTGTCCTGGTTTCCTGCATTCATAACAAATGACATCAGAAGATCCTTTAGAATATTTATGATCCTTACCTTTTCTCCAATTATGCTTTTGCTTCTTCCTTAGAAAGCTTTTGAATTGCCTTGTGATGAAGGCAACTTCATCGCTTTTAGACCCGGAAGATTTAGAATCCGATTTGTGCGCCTTCAGTGCAACTATTTTCTCCTTCTTCTTCTCACCTGCATCAAGATTTCTTTGATTCACCCCTTGCTTGTAAGCAATGAGTGCGCCAAGTAAGTTATCAATATAATAAGTGTTCAAATCCTTAGATTCAATGATTGCAGTGATTTTAGCATCATATGACGAAGGCAAGCATCTCAAAATCTAGTTTACTTTTTCATAGTTTGAAAGTTCTTTTCCTAATGCATGCATTGAAGTAACTATCTGAGTAAACCTAATATACATGTCAGAAATTGATTCATGAGGTTTCATGCGAAAAAGTTTGTAGTCATGCAAGAGAATATTCAAACGTGATTGTTTAACTTCATTAGTGCCTTCATAGGTGATACACAATTTGTCCCAAATTTCTTTACCAATTTTGCAAGTGGAGACATGCATGTAATCCTCAGATTTTAAAGCACAGAAAAAACAGTTCAAACATTTTGCATTTAATTAAGCTAAATCTCGTTCATCAAAAGTCCATTCAGTAAAAGCAACTTCAGTTTTAACACCATTAATTTCATGATAAGGTGGAGAATAACTTTCTTTGATAAGCATCTACATGCCATAATCAGTAGATTGTAAAAAACGTTGACATGCGGGTTTTCCAGAAATCAAAAGGTAGGTTATCGAACAGGGGAGGTCGGGTAATAGAATACCCTTCCATAGTGTTACGATTCCCAAGGTTAGCCATGGATCAAAATCAAAAAGTTTTCAAACTTAAAATTTTTGAATCCCGCTCTGATACCACTTGAAAGTTCGTTAGGGATGTTAATCCCTATAGAACTGGCCCAAGATAACCAAGTGGGGGGGGGGTGAATTGGCATTTTAAAATTTCTTTTCAACAAAAGCAATAATATCACAAACCAAAACCAAATCATACCACAAGACAAAACCAATGCAGAAATTTAAAGTGCAGAACCAAGAAATAAGAACACATAAATTTATAGTGGTTCGGTCAACTCGACCTACGTCCACTCCCCAGAGGTGCCCTCCGAGTATTGCACTACAATCGTGACTCTCCTTTAGCCCCCACAGCTAGGCGGAGAAGCCTTTACAATGAACCTCTTTTTGCCACCCTGGCAAGACAGAGAACCTATCTCCTTTTGCTTCCTCCTGAAGCTGGCAGAGAACCACAATTAGATGCTGACTCCTTACCTCTATCGACCCTTCCACGGATGAGAATCTCTAGATGAAGAAGAAGCAGAGCGATCCTTGAAGCAACCCTTATGAATCCCCTCACAAGCTCCCCCTCACAAGATCCTCTCTCTCTCTCTCTCCCTCTCTCTCTTTCTCTCCACAAGGCCTTCTCAGGTCAAGGCAGCAGCAAAAGATTGTTCAAAATATTGAACAAGAGCTCTTAAATAGAAGAGCTTCAAAGGAGCTCATTAATTGCAAGTTGCCGACAATATCGTCCAGGCCGATATGGACATCGTCCTGGCCAATCAGTACAAATCTCAGAATATCAGCCAGAGCATCACCCTGAATGTAAACTGGATGATTTAAAATTGGCTTGATTGGCCAGGCCAATCTCACGATCGTCCCTGCCGATTAGTTCAAATCAGAGGAAAATCATCCAAAGCATCGCCCTGAATTTGAGCTGGCCGATATTTATCGTCCAGAAGTGACTAAGGTTTTTGAATAGATCATCCTGGCCGATCCTGAGATCATCCAGGACGATATGATTGTATCAATCATCCTTAATTACTCCCTTGATTTCCTGATCAATTAAGGTATAATTTGTGAATATCGTCCAGGCCAATCAATGATCGTCCTGGCCGATTATTAAAAAATACATAATACCTTAATTGTCTATGGAGACAACTTCTTTCTGTTTTGAGCTTATCGTCCTGGCCGATACACGTATCGTCTAGGATGATTTGTTAATAATGGCTGCCTTAATTGAGAATCCTTGTTTAGATTTCTGCTTTAAGCCCAATCATCCAGGACGATATAAATATCATCCTGGCCGATATGAGTAACAACAGAAATTCTAAGTCTCTCAAGTGTGTGTGTGTGTAGGGTTACTTAGCATCAGTCTCTTTGATCATTACAAATAGACTCGAGAAGAGAAAAAATAAAGTACAGACTGACTCAACCCTAAACCTACGCAATCTTGAACTGGCTTCGTTTGTTCGTCCGATCTTCGATTCCTAAAAAGTTAGAAGTAACAGGAAGTCCACGAGAATCAATAGTGTTTGTCAATCATCAAAACATAAGTCATGAAAATAGATTTGCAACAAAAGAATCTCTCCTTTTAGCTCCTAAATTTAGCGGAGTCACTAAAATCTCTTTCACCTCCTTTGGCATAGAAGGAAAAATCACTTTCACCTCCTCGGTGAGGCAAAGTCTTCAAAATCCCTTTCACCTCTTTGGTGCAGCAGAGTTATCAAAATACCTTCCACGTCCTTAGTGCGGTAGAGTAATCAGTGTCCCTTTCACCTACTCGGCGTGGTAGAGTAGTCGATGATCTTTATCCTTAAAGTTTTCTATCACAAAGCTTCTCTCAAGACCAATAATGCACAATTGGAGCATCTCAAGTGTAGATTGACATGAGAAACCATGTGAAAACCCTTCTAACACTCTCTTGAAACACTCAAGACTCTTCTCCCTCACACACAACCTCACCATCGCTCTCCTTTTCTCAAATTTCTCTCTTCAACCTCCCTTAAGGAAAAAACAAAATCCCAAAGATGACCCCACACAGCCAAAGGTGACCAAAGAAATCTTTCTAAGGTTATAACAAGGGTTTAAATAGTGTTCTTTTACAAAAATATAATTTTAAATTCTTCTTTTTTGATGGTATAATATAATTTTAATCCATACAGTATGTTTAGTTTAATTCTGTACTATTAGTATAACATGATTAATACCAGTTCCACATGATTAGCTGAAGTTCTTTAATATTGCATCATATAAATAAATAGTGATATAATATAATTAGTTCAATCAAATAATATATTATGCAAGATGAACCCTAGGATGATTTAATATTGTCTAAAAGATAGCTCTATTGATCATCTAGTTTGATCCATCCCTTACTATATAATCATAAATCTTATTTAACCTATATTCAATTGATTAATATCAAGGAATAAACTAAGAAAGATTTTAAAATATCATAGTATATGATTCAATAGTTGAGTATGAATAAATTATTGGTAGAGGTTCTAAAAATAGATGATCGTCCTGTATATTGAAGGGTTTATATAGTACTATTAGTTAAATTTTATTTTAATTTGAACCTTATTTAATCAAGCATTATAATTCATTTCTTATCGCACTGATGATATAATACGATCAAAATTATATAGTAAGATCTTTAAAAAAATTAAAATATTAAATTTCACTCTCCCTTGCTTGTGTGTTGATGATTGCTAAATCAATATACACCAATACAAAGATAGAATTAAAAAAAAAATACAAACTCATTAATATATGTTTTGACTCAAATATTAACACAACACAGTCTTGAGCTTCGAACCTTTAGTATTTCGTGTATGTTATTACCTAAAAGGGTTAGAAATGAAAAAAAAAATATCAAAAGTATAATGCAAGAATAAGAAAATAATCATTAAGTAATATTTTATAATCATAAAAACATATAGTCGCGCTCTCAAATTGTAATAATCTCCTCATATTTAATGATGACAAATATTGTTAGTTAAAATTGCAACTCAAAACAACTATATAATAATGATAGATGATTTTATGAATGTTGCATGTCTTTGTCACTAGTGAAAGGCACATGTTGTAGTTCTATATTAGCAAACAAATATATTATATCCTATAGTTGCTTCATGGCCATTTAAAAGCTAGGGCATGTATATTATTGATTTAATTGATACATCGCCTTCTAGAGGTCACAAGTTTATATTAGCAGCTACATACTACTTTTGAAAATGGGCAGAAGCAACTCTCTTAGGGAAGTCAAAGCTCATAAAATGTTAAACTTCTTTAAAGACCATATAAAATATCAATTATAACATGAAAAGAACCAACAAATTAGGTGAGGGAAGAGAGAGAAGCTCCACAAATTAAGGAAGAATTCTGAAGAAGATTTTGAAGAACTTGGGTTCCATTGTTGGAGATGGGAGAAGGTGGCCGGTCATCCAAGGATGACCGGAACACCAAAAATATGATTTCTACCGCGAGTACAATCATGTTGGATTCAAAAGGTAGATTCTCCTTCAATCAAATTTCTTCTTTTTGGATTTTGGTATCTCCTTTAGTCATAAAAGAAGGAGGTTTTAATGCTATGAAGAAACCATTGTCGATTTCAGGCAAAGGTAAGGAAATAATTACATTTTTGAATGATAAGCCAAAACCTTGATTGGCTATCACTGCTGGAGCAAATGATAAGGAAGCATCTTCATCTGGAGGAAGTTTTGCTGAAATTTTGAAGAAAGATCCTATTACTTCTTCAAAATTGGATACCCCTTATGTGTGGATTAAAAAACCTCACATTAAAATAAATCTTAGAGAATACATGATGATGATATTGGAGATGAAAATGTTGTCATTCTTGGCAAGGATAAGGAAAAGTCTAATGTTCAAATTTTGAACAATTCCTTGGTTGTTAAAATTCTTAGGTAAAACTACCCTTTTTCTAAGTGTTCTTTTGAATTAAGAAAGCAATGGTCAAAATTTGGAGGATTTCATATTACTTTGCTTGGTCTAGATTGGCTCCTTTGTTCATTTCAATCTCATGAAGCCATGAAGGAAGTCCTTAATGGGGGGCCTTAGCTTGTAGGGGGTTTTGTGGTAGGCTTAGATATTTGGTCTCCTACCTTCTCTCCTTTTTCTTTGAATGTAATTTCTTCTCCAATTTGGGTTCGTCTTCCTCATTTACCATTACACTGCTGGGATGAATCCAATATCACTAGAATTGTTTCTAGAATTAAAACTCCACTTTTATTGGATGGTAACATGTTTAGATGGGGAGGAGAGAATTTATGAGAGCTTGCATCCGAGTTAATTTGAATTCTAAAATCCCCACTGGAATTTTGGTGGAAGGGATTCATGGTAGATTTTTTCAAAAGTTTGAGTATGAAAAGCTATGAAAATCGGGCATATTGATTCTGTGTGTCCCAATTCTACACAAAATAAAAATCCTATTGTCAAAGAGGTCCCTTTAAATTCATTTCAATCTGATAATACTTTGGGACCTTGGATGCATGTGTAGTTTAAAAATAAGAGAAGATTTATTCCTAAGAAAATGTTTTTTAAAAAGGTGTCAACCATGGATAAACCAAAATATGGTTGTGTTATCAAAAGAGTTGCCATGGTAGAGGTTAAAGGAGACGGGAATTCAGATTCTGCTGTTGCTGAAGATAAATTCATAGCTAAGATTGTTGCTGAAAACAAGGAAGATGAAGAAAAGGCAGTTAGACAAGGAGGTTTATGTCCAACCGTCCACCATGTTAATTCTGAAAATTATCAAATTCAAATCCCACATAGGGAGGAGAATGTTACTGCAGAACAAAATCAGGAAATTCAGAATTTAATTCCTGAATTTCATTTGGCGGATCCCGTGGATAGAGGTAGTAATAACTTGGAGCCCAACAACAATTTGAATTCAAATTCTGAATTCAAAATTACAGGAATTGTGGAGGAAAGAGTGGAGGTAATTGCTGAAGTTGTTGATTAAACACAAAATGCTGAAAATTAGGAAGCTATGGCTGAACCCGTGAAAGAAAAATATTCCATTCATTTAGTTTTTTCGAGGAATCTATGGATCAGTTAGCAATTTGAATTCAAATCCTGAATTCAAATTACCAGATAGTGTGGGAGATAATAAGGAAGGAGGTTTTAAAGATTCAATAGATGTTCCCAACCGATCCATATCAGATTACGAAAATTCAGGGTTCTAACAAACCTGAATTTGAATTCAAAAATTCAAATTCTCAGGAAGAAGTTTTGGAGGATGTTTCTAGCATTAATACTGATGTTATTTCAGCTACAAAAACTAAAGTAAAGAACAATATTGGCTTATTAAGAGATTCTTCTCCATTGTCGGATGTTTGTTTGAATTTTAAGAAAACTTCTCTTATAAAAGTTGCCAAGGAGTGTAAGTCCCTGGGATCAAATCACACATTGTTCAAAAAACTTCAATCATTAAGACCGTCAAAGATCTACCTAGAAGGAAGATAGCTGAAAACAAAGTGAAGAACGACATAAAAGGTTCTTCGTCCCTTTTACCCCATTAACATGCTTGATGGTAATCCATGTGACAATAACAAAGTGGATAATTACTTGAAGTTGAGACAAATTATCAAAGGTTTGGATTAATGCCATCATCATTTTCTGACTTTGGAAGTTGAAAAAAGCTTATAGAATATTTATCAAAAATATTCTTAAGTGATTTTTGGAATTCACTGTTGAAATGTAATTTCCCTATTAGCTTTTGTTGCTTATTTTTTCTTCAAATTTGTCATTTTAAACTTATTCTATTTGATTATGGGATCTTTACTAAGTCTTATTCTCTAACTGGATGGGAACTCTGGGATACTAATCAACCTTCGGGTTGTTTAATTCTTTGGTATCCCCTGCATCTCAACAGTTTCAAAATAGGAATTAGTGGGTTTCATATCATTTATATTAAGTTTAAATTAATAAATTTAAGTTCAATAAGGCCCCTTTTTAATGTTAAAAAAGGAACCATTAGTTCTTTTACCTAGTTTGTATTAGGTTGTCCTTTCCTTTATAATTAATGCAATTTTGCATTTTCTCAAAAAAAAAATATAAAATATAAATTTATTGTTTCTTATAAAATCATATATGATAATGGTCCATCCTATAAAAGTACCAAAATAAATAATTTTACTAAACATCATAAAATAGATAGGACATACTCAATTATCTATTACCCTTGGGTAGATGATTTAGTTGATGCCTTCAATACAAATTTTCTGTAGATCTTAAAGAAAAACCTTGATGACATTAAACATTAATGGAATGAAAAGTTAAGATAAGCTTTGTTGGAATGTCAAAAGATATATAGAAATCCTACGCAATCTACATTATTTTCCCAAATCTTCTAAGCATAGGCTATTCTCCCTTCAAAGGTATAACTACCTTCACTATGTAGTAAAGTGGATTATAAATTACAGAAGTATAAAATACTAAACTTAGAGTAGAGGAACTCAAAGGTCTAGAAGAGAGGCATTTGTTGATGGGGTAAAATGATCCCTAGTATTTTCATAAAAGAACAATTAAATCTATTCATTTAAGAATTATTTGTCATTTGAATTCATGAAATTTGCTTGTTTGAGTTAGGTCATTCATTCATGTTTAAATTCATCCTTAGGTATAAATATACTTTTATGTTCTCCAATAGACTTCTAGCATAAGTCCACTTTTATGGCAGACATCCTATTTTAATTTGTCCTTAGGTATAAACCCACTTTTATGACATCTTATAGACTCTGAGTATAAGTCCAGTTTTATTGCATCACTCTATAAAATTTTGATTGATTAGTCAATGTGATCCTTATTATTTTCTGAATCTAACCATTAATCCATGGAACTGAGAGCCCTGTCTCATTTGAACACCTTAAATTTTCTTGCTAGAAAGTTACCATTTATTCAGGTATCAATTCTACTCACTATTTTAATTTGGTCAGGTGAGTATCTAAATTCTCTCTTCTTTACCTCTCAATTTTTGTTAAGCGAATGTTGGACCCCCTAAACCGTTGTGTCTTGCTATTTTGATATGGTAAGCTAGACAATAAATATTTCAAAAAATCTCTTATCACGATTTCAGTATGGTCAAGTGAACATTAAGTTATCCTTTTTCTTATTTTGATATAATCGAGGAGAGATAAGATACCCTTTATAATCCAGCTGAATTGACTTATTTGGATAGATCACCTTCTAAATTCTCTTCAAAACATAAATTTATGTAATAAAGATAATTTCTTTCTTAGATATCCATCCTGATTAATGCACTTGTTTGAGAACATTTTCCATTAGATATTTCCAATGTGATTACTTGGATTCAATTGATTGCTAGGTCAATGCCAACATGTGTGATTTACTATCAAGTTCTTCACGCATGTTCTTGATCCATTTGTGACCACATTTTAATTCGAGGCAAAAATCCTACATCAAAGCCTTACTCTTGGCTTTTAAATCATTAAACTCCACTTTATAGATTCAAATATAATTTTCCACTATGTTCTAGCATGGTGATTCAATCATTGAACTCCAAATCAGTAATTTATTAAGCACCCTAGATGGTCACTTTATCTATCACTCAATTATTATTAATCATCAAATTATTATCAATGATTTGAGTATTTTAAATCAAAACTCTTAATCACTGATAAACTTCAATCATAAAGTAAATTTAAATCTTTATAAAGCTAAAACTCTAAACCCTAAAATCTAATGTTCAAATCTAGAGTCAAAAGCTTTTAGACTTTTCCCTATTTTAGGGAATCTTTAACTATTTAAAAACCATAAGTAAAGTCTCTATAATGGGTTTGATCATTTTTATATCGATTAGGTATATTCGTATAGTCTACCTATACACCTAACCATTTTTGAGGGCACCATGTTGTTATAAATCCTAAAACTCAAACTATATTCCAAACATACAAAGCCTTCAAATATTTATAACTCATTCGATTGAACATGCCAATTTATTTCAAATTACCTTAAAAGCCTTTATAAGCTCATCAAACTTGTTCATAATCATCATCAAATTAATATAAACTTATTTGAGTCTATGGTTGACTATGGTTTACTTAGTTTGACCTATGAACCCTTTTAAATATAAAACCTACATATGAATAAACTATATATAATTATCCAATTTAAGATAGTATTCCCATCCATGACATTAAATAATCATTCATGATCATGCATAGGTCATATTGAATCTTGGATTGGCTAGGTTGACCACCATTAGTCACTTTGACCAATAAATCATGTATAGAATATTACCTAAACCACCAAAGCCCCTAATCATTTTCAAACTTTGAATCATACATGGCTAAACCCAATTGAACCAATAGTGGATCTTGGTGGACTATGGTTGAACAGAAATCCTTAAGTCCTAAAATGACCATACAAGAACATTTGAATAAATCCTTCATGGTTCAATTACACATGATCTAAAATCACTTATAATAAATTTTAAATTTCATATGGAGTTGATTAGATCTAAACCCAAGCCTTGGTCAAGCTTAGTTAACTAAGTCAGCCTAGGTTAGCAAAATAAACCCTTAGGCCCTGAAACATACATTTATTCATATATTCCATTATCTAACCTAAAATATCTTATAACAAGTTCCAATTGTCATTTGAAATTGTTTTGACTGAACCACAATCCCTAGTCAACTCTAGTTAACCAAGTCAACCATGGCTTACCAAGCTAAACATAAAAATAGAAACCCTAACTCCAATGCACTCGACCATGCCAAGACATCCAAATCTTGTTGGACTATCCATTGGGTCCCTAAGATTAATCCTATGTGACCTAACCCATGGGTCCACTTGGGTTAGCCACATAGCTAGATCCAAGTGGTAGAGAGAGGTTCCCCATGAAATAAAGCTCAACCTAGACAAAATTGGTTTAAGCTAATACTTGCATTAGATGCCTCTAAACCATGAGCATGAACCTGATTAGCCACACCCATGACTTAACAAGGGTTAACTAATTGAGCTAACGAAGAATCTCTAAAACCATAGTTCTTGATCCATGTTGCAAAATTAGACAAAACTATGGAACTTTTATATTATCTTCAAGAACATTCCAAATGCATTTCCATATAAACCCATGGCATGTGGTAGTAGGGGTGGCCAAAATTAATAAAATATGCACATAAGTTAACCTCTAACTACCAAGTCTTGTACCCAGAAGGGTTTAAGCCTACTAGAATTCTCCCTAGTAATGAGTGAAAATAATGTAATATTTTATATGTTAAATTTCTAGTGAAACCATTTTGTTTAAATTATGTTTGTATAAAAAATGCAAAAAAATGTGAAAAAATTTTAAGTATGGTAGATTGCCATGATGTCAGACATTATATGGCTGTGGCACCATCATTGACACCATTATAAAGCCTAATATGGACTTGGAAGTGCCCAATCTCTCTTTAAAAGTTCCACAACATTAGAGGAGCCAGCATTATAAATCCTAGTCCTTATCTACACAACATTGTGACATTAATTTCTAGCATTTCCAAGCTAAGGGTAGTGCGACATGGATATCGCAATGCTTAAATATCAGTAGTGTCATTATTCTACAATTGCAACCATACATGCTAGGACATGCTAGTGAAGCAATGCGTCTATTCATAGCAGTTCCACATTTGTAAGTGTTGCAACAAAGGAAACTGCTTAGGCCTTATCCAACCAAACTCCAAATGCTTGAATGGCATCGCTCATGAGCTTCAGCCGAATGACAAAACTTTTGGCATTTGGTTGCTGGTTAACAGTGTGATGCCAGTATTGACATTGCACGATTCACATGCATTATTTTCTATTTCTACGAGATTTGCCAAATAAATATGCGAAGGAGAAATACTATTAACTATGTATAAAATGGAGTTCGGTTGGAGATGAATCATGTCATTTTTTTGTTTCATTGCAGTTTGGACTGAAAAATGAGATTTTCAGTTAGAGATTCCCTTAGTAATGTGACATTAGTTGATTTTTTTGGTGTGCGACGAAAGCATCTGGAGCATCATGGTGCTAGAATCTATTCTTTATTATTTTATAAGTAGTATATTTATAATATTAGTAGGATTAAATATTATTAATAGCATAATTAAACTAATTAGTTAATTTTAGTCTTCACATTATTTCTCTAAAATTTTTGTAGGAGTGAGAACTAAGGGAATTAAGGAAGTACTATATCCACTTCATCAGAGTATTTGGTCAATGTTTCTGGAAGCAAATATATAAGTTTAAGGAGGAGTGTAGAGGAGATAAATGAATCCATCTGGTGATATCATTCTATTGTACTTTCTTTCTTTGTGTCATTAATGAAAATGAGTTTGATTCACTTATTCTTTTTATCTGGCTATATTCTATAGCTTAATATAGATGGTTTAAATAGAATCTGAGTAATAATAAATTCTCTTTAGAATTTTTTTTTTATTTTTAATATACTAAGTCTTCATTTAATATATATATAGGGGCCATTCGTGTAGTTAATATCAAATGTAATGTGAAGGATAGGAATACAGGCACAATCCATTATATTAGATTGGTATGATGTAAGCATAGGCATAGTGCTGACTTATACAAAATATATAGAGATGAATTATAGTGATGGGGTTTTAATAGTACATTCTTTACTTAATCTTCTAATATTTTCATATGGTGACATTTTATGGGATTTTAGAGTGGTATTGAGGTTAGAAGGATTTAATATGTTCTCTATCACTTCACACTTGACTGAGCGGTCGATGATGCAATTGCTCTAAATTAGATTATTATAAAAGAGAATCATTAAGAAACATATTGTATTTACATTCCATCAATCCAAAATATTTTATCCAAATAATATTTCATTTAAATTTTTTATTGATTTTAACCTAAGTGATTGAATCTCCACCAATAAGTATTTTTATTAAGTGGGATAATTATTACAATTATAGCAGACAATATTAGTAATTACAAGTAAACATTCTTCCTCATGGGATCGATACTCTACTCTATCATTGTAATATTAAGATAGTTGCTACTTAGTTCTTGATTGTTGATATTCTTGTAACTTATATATTTTCTATGATTTCAAATATTATTGCTTTGATTATTGTTTCTCCTAACATATTTTAGAAGAATTATTTTGCTCTTGTGTGTACTAATATTTCAGAAAAATCATACTCTGGATTGTTGAAGGCTTCAAATACAGACCAGTTTAGAGTTTATTGTAATTAAAGTCTATACTTTTCATTTTATTGAGCATAAGAGAGTGTGATTGTAATTGAGTAACAGAGCACACATACACCAATAGAGAGTTTAAAATCTAACTTTTTTAAACTGATCGAACTATATGATATCCTTTTACATGGGATGATTTGATCAGTTATTTCCCCTTCGAGCAACCAAACAAATAGATTGGAGAAAATTTTTCTAAGTATGGATTGTATTGTATAATATAGCATTCATACATACCTTCCAGAGTACAAATTGGATAGGTCCCTTTTTGTCCTGACTTTTCATCTAGATGAACTTGAAAATTTTCTAAACGGTTAGTACTATATGATGTCATCAACATACGTACATCATCTAGGGTACAAATTGGATGGGTCTCTTTTCATCCAGATGAACTTGAAATTTTTTGTAAATGATCTTACCGTATGATGTCTTCATCATACAAAATTGTTAGGTCCCTCTTCGTCCCAACAAAGGTGAAAAATTTTCTAAATGCTCGTACCGGATGAACTCGGTTCATAGCAAATAATGATTGTGTACGAATTCATTTTGTACCAATTCACAATAGGTTCATACGCAACAATTTTTTGAACTGTTCTTACGTACGAACATCTGATCATACTGTACGATCGTGTACACTCAAAATTAAAAATTTCAATTTTTGGATGGATTTTGTGTCTTTGATATAAAAGGTCCACTAAAACTGACGTGAAAAAGTCTTGTCTTTGTGATTTTTCAAGGGCAACTAAAAAAGCGAGTGTGAGAGAGTGGTTGAATGAGATTTCTTGGAAGTGGAGTGTAAAGGGCTCACAAGATTACTCAAAGGTAAGAATCTCTTTATGATTTTATTTATCACTCTTTATCTTGTCTTTTTAGTTGCTCGTGAGAAGATCTTTGAAGAAGATCCAGTACTTTTCCAATACATGGAGGGTGTGAAAGGATGACATCACTCTGCTGATATTTATAGGGTGTGAAAGGACAATGGTACTCTGCCGACACTTGGAGGGTGTAAAAGGATGAAGATACTTTACCTACAATTGTAGGGTGTGAAAGGATGATAATTCTCTATTGATACTTGGAAGGTGTGAAAGGATGATAGTTCTCTTCCTCACTGGGGATTGGTGGAAGAGAGATTTTTGTAAAGGCTTCTCCACCTTATTGTGGGTGCAAAAGGAGAGTCACTTTTGTAATAATGTAATACCTAACGAGGGAGTCTCCAGGGAGTGGATGTAGGTCGTGTTTGACTGAACCATTATAAATTTATGTGTTTTTTAATTTATGTATTTTTTTACTACAAGTTATTTACTGTGATTGCAAGGTTCATTTTAAAACTTTAATTAACTTGCCATGAATTATAAAAAAAGTTTTCTATTCTAAAAATCCAAGATAATTTTTAAATTACTAATTCACCCCCCTCTTGGTTAGCCTTGGGACAATAGCTTAGGTTTAACAATCTATACATAATCAATAAGTGGTATCAGAGCTTTGTTTCAAAATTATAAGTTTAGACTACTTTTTAAAAAATGAGAATGAATGCTTTTGGAAATCAAAATACACATGAAGGGTATTCGATCACTAGACCTCCGTTATTTGGTAATATTCCTTTTTATTTTTGAAAAAACATGCATGTCTACTTTTCTGCATTCACTAGATTATTGCATATGAATTTTAGTTCAAAAAGGGTATACTAAACCAAGTAGATTAGTTAATGACATTAGAGTTGAAACATCCTTTACTGACTGGACTGTACAACAATGTGACTTAGCACAGTTAAATGTTAAATACTTAAATAATTTCTTTTGTGCACTTAAGTCAGAAGATTACATGTGGTTTTCCACTTGCAAAAGTGGAAAGGATATATGGGATAGGCTTTGTGTTACTTATAAAGGGACTAATGAAGTAAAGAAACCTAGATTAACTATCTTGTTACATGACTATGAATTATTTTGCATGAAACCCAATGAATCTATTTCTGACATATATACAAGATTCACTCAGATAGTCACTTCTTTATAATTGGTTTTTAATAAAATGCTTATGGCAAATTTATCAAAAATAAGGTAGGGAACTAACAAATGGTAAAATGGTAAATAAAATACTTTGTTATTTGTTTACTTCTTATGATATTAAAATAACTGCAATTATAGAGTTTGAAGATTTAAATGTTTACTCTATTGATAATCTTCTTGAATCACTAATTGCTTACGAGCAAGCAGTTAGTCAAATGAAGATTGATGTAGGAGAATAACGAAAGGAAAATAATATTGCACTGAAAGTGGAGGACTCAAAGAGTGATCAGTCATAACTTAAGGATGAGAACGACATTGCCTTAATGACAAGATAATTTAGAAGTTTTCTTAAAAGGAGGCAGAGGAGTCGCCAGTAGTGGAACAGAGGTAAGTTCAATAAAAATATTAAGATTTCTAATGTTGTTATTTTCTATGAATGCAGGAAACCTAGACATATAAAATCAGACTGCCCAAATCTAAAATCCACTTCTACCAAGGAGAAGGTAGAAGAGAAAGAAAATATGAAGAAGGGCAAGAAGAGATTTCAAAGGACTTTTTGGGTGGTCTCAGTTTTGGATTCATCATAAATAGAATAGGAGCAGGAAGTTACCAATTTATGTTTAATAGCTTATAATCTTGATCAGTCAGATCAAGAAGAGGTATGTGACTTGACCTATAATAAATTGTTACAAGTTTCTGAAAGAATTCATGATGCATATAAAAAACTTCAGAAAATGCATGTTAGTCTAAACCTTAACATGCAAGAATTACAAAAAGAATATGAAATCCTTAGAAGATATCATGCATTGATAGAAAACAAGCACATGAGCTTACTTGATTAATTTAATGACTTGAACAAAAACAATGATCTTTTAAAAATAGCCTATGCAAAATTGGAAAAATAATTTAAGAATTTCAAGGATGAATCAAAGAAAAAATAACACTATTTAAAATATTATATTAATGTGTTAGAAGATATAAACACATTTCTTAAGTTAAAAGTGAATGCTCTCAAGGAAAATAGGAAACCCCCAACACTTGAAGAATTTACAAATTCTATTTTGTGGTAAAAAATTTTAAAACCGAGGAAAAGACAGATTTATTATAAACATTTGTGAAATCCATTTTTTGGATTAAAATATTATACTTGTGGGATGATTGGACATATTTCACACACTTGCACTTTAGATAAAAAAACTTATTTAGTGTGAAAACCTAAGATATATAAATCACGTCATATCATATACGCATCTAGTTTTAAATTGCTAAAAGGAGAACCCAAACTTATTTGGGTTCCCAAGTCTAACATTTGATTATTTTACAAGAACACTCTCATACAACTCGTGAGAGCTTTTGGTATATGGACAGCAGATGTTTGAAGCATATGACTGGAGACACTAAGTAATTTTTATCGCTGGAAGCCAGAAGTGGAGGCAAGGTTACATTAGGAGATAACACCACAAGGAAAGTGGTTGGAATGGGTATGATCAAAAACTTGCAAAATTTTTTCATTTAGAATGTATTCCTTGTAGAAGGCTTAAAGTATAATTTGTTAAGTATAATACAGCTTTGTGAGAAAGGGCACAATATAAATTTTTTAACCACTATTTATATATTAAGCCTAAATGGTAATAATGTTTTGCATGAAATTAGGCTAAATAATATTTATATGCTAGATTTAAATTGCATTAAAAATCTTAATGCTTTTTGTTTAAAGAAAGTTTATGATGAATCTTGGTTATGGCATAGGGGACTTTATCATGCTAGCATAAAAAATCTTAGAAAAATTATCCAAAAGGATTTGGTTAGAGGTATACCAAAACTAGACTTTATTAAGGATCACCTTTGCGATGCATGTCAATTAGGAAAATATGTGAAGTTCTTATTACATTCCAATAAGAATCTTAGAACTAGTAAACTATTAGAGATTATTCATATGGATCATTTTAGACCGGTTAGCACTATTTGTCCAGAAGCAAAGGCATACGAATTTGTGATAGTAGATGATTTGTCAAGATTCACATTCGTTAAATTTTTATTTCATATGAATTAATCATTTGAGAAATTTAAAGACTTTTTAATTTGGTTATAGAGGAAATTAGGTTGTGATATTTTAACAATTCAAAATGATCACAATGGTGAATTTGAAAATGATAAATTTGATGATTTTTGTAAAGAACTAAGAATTGATCACAATTTTTCTACACCTAGAATCTCTCAGTAGAATGGGATAGTTGAAAGAAAGAACAAAATATTATTTGAAGCCACTAGAGCCATGTTGGCTAAATATTCACTTCTTAAATATTTTTGGGCTGAAGAAGTTTGCACTGCATTTTATGTTATAAATAGGGCGAAGATTAGGTTAAAATTGAACAAAACATCCTATGAGCTTCTTAAGGGGAGAACACCTAATTCGTTATATTTGCATGTTTTTGGATGTAAAGTGTTCATACATAATAATAGAAAATATTCTTTAGGAAAATTTGATCAAAAATCAGACGATAAAATTCTTCTTGGATACTCTAATATTAGAAAATCTTATAGAGTATTTAATAAAAGAACTTTGGTAGTTGAGGAGACCACACATATTATATTTGATGAATATGGAATTTTAGGAGAGTCGATTTTGGAAGAAGATGATTTTAAAAATAACTCCCAAATGATTAAGAAGATTAATTTGGAAGAAAATTTAGAGATAAAAAACCTGTTGCCTAAATATTTGAAATTTTATAAAAGCCATCCTAAGAAATTGATTTTAGGTGAACCTTGTGAGGGTGTTAGGACTAGGTGTGGACTAAGCAAAGAAGTTAATCATTATATCTTTATTTCAATGATAGAACCAATGAATGTAAATCAATCACTTTCGAATGATTTTTGAATTTTGGCAATGCAAGAATAATTAAATCAATTTATGAGGAATAATGTTTGGGAATTAATTACAAGGCCAAAGGATCAAAGTATAGATAAAACTAAGTGGGTATTTAAAAATAAAATGAACGTCTCAAGAGTTGTTGATAGAAATAACTCTAGATTGGTGGCTAAGGGGTATAATCAAATAGAAGGGATTAATTTTGAGGAGACCTTTGCCCTTGTAGTGAGGCTTGAAGCAATTAGGGTTTTATTAGCCTTTGCTTGTTTTAGAGGATTTAAATTATTTCAAATGGATGTTAAAAGTGCCTTTTTGAATGGGGTGATTCAAGAGGATGTTTATATTGAACAACCTCAAGGTTTAGAAAATTCAAAATACCAAAACCAGATTTTAAATTGAAAAAGTCATTATATGGATTAAAACAAACACTTAAGGCTTGGTATGAGAGGTTAAAAACTTTCTTACTTGAGAGATCTTTTGAAATAGGAAGTGTGGATACCACTCTCTTTTTGAAGAAATTAGGAGACAATATACTCATTATTAAAATTTATGTTGATGATATCATTTTTGGATTTACAAATAAAAATCTTTGTGATGATTTTTTTAAAATAATGAGTAGTGAATTTGAGATGAGCCTAATGGGAGATCTAAGTTATTTTCTACGTTTTAGCATTAAGTAAATTAAAGAAGAAACATTTTTTAGTTAGTTGAACTATATTAAGGACATCATCAATATGTATGAAATGGACAATGCTAAACCAGTTAGTACACCTATGAGTTTTTCAGTTCAGTTGGATAAGGACCCAAAGGGAAAATTTGTTGATCAAAAGAATTTTAGAAGAATTATTGAATCTTTGCTTTACTTGACTGCTAGCAGACCCGATATTATATTTAGTGCTTGTTTGTGTGCAAGATTTTAATTAGATCCAAAAGAATCATATTTGACAGCATTAAAAAAGATTTTGAGATATCTTTTGGGAACTCATAACTTAGAGATTTGGAATCCTAAGTTTAGCTCTTCATTTGAAATAGTTAGATATTCAAATTTAGACTTTGCAGGTTATAGGATTGATCGAAAGAGTGCATCTGGAACTTGTTAATTTATAAAAAAAAAAAAAATTAGTTTCTTTATCTAGTAGAAAATAGAATTCTGTAGCCCTAGCTACTTTTGAAACTTAATACATTGCCTTAGAAAGTTATGTGGCATAAGTTCTTTGGTTGAAACAACAGTTGGTTGATTTAGAATTTAATATAGACACAATCCCAATTTATTATGATAACACTAGTGCTATTTGCATTTCAAAAAATCCCATTCAATATTCTAGAATAAAACATATAGACATAAGACATCATTTTATTAGGGATCGTGCATCCAAAGGAGAAATTAAATTGAACCATGTTTCAACTAAAAATTAACTTGCAGATATTTTTTACAAAATCACTAGCATTTGATACTTTTAGCATATTAAGAATAAAGCTTGGTATAATTGATCTTAATGCTTAAATAAAATTTTTTGCAAACTTGATATGTTTCTTTAGGTATTTTCTATTCTGTTTTCAAAGTGTTTGTTTATGTAAGTGTTTTTAATTTTTGGATTAATGATTTTTTTAGACATGTTTTCACATATCAAAATTCTTATTTTTGAACGTTCGTGTTGAATTTTCTAAGTGTTCTATTCATATAGTATGAAGTTATTTTTGACCCATATGAATTATGTAGCATGTTAATCATTATTTTGGACTTAATACATAAAGTTTTCATTTTCTAAAATATATTATAATGTACGATGTTTATATCATCTCAGATGATTTGTATTCATTCGTCTGTATATATATAGATGGTTATACGGGCAAAATTAGTTATTATAATTGGTTATACATACAAAATTCCATTTCGTATATACGAACCATGTGTCATACGATGTGGGGGATGAACCAAATCATCATTAAAATGATCTTAAATAATTGATCATCTCGGACGAACACCTGTTCGTCTGTACGATTGTTTGATCAAAAATTCTGTACGAAAGGATGCTTTATAACTTGCATGATTACGAAAAGTTATTTTGTTTCGAACGTATTCATTCGTATATATGAAATTATTTTTTCTTTTATGAACACTTTTTTGTACTTATGAATCCATTTTCATACATACGAAAGGTCATTTTTCTTTAAATAGGAGGGCTTTAGAATTCATTTTCATTCACTTCAATTGCCTCTTTCAATCCTTCTTATCGTAAAAAGGCTAGTCCTACCAAAGGCAGTAGAGTCTCTAAGGGTCCGTCATCCAGGGGTTGAGATGAAATCTTTCTTTCTAGAGCAAATGAGGATTCTTATTATAGATTTTTTGCTGCTAAGATCACCCCGTTTAGACTCCTGATTCAACAGGATATTCATTTTCAAGTATTGCCTCTTTTTTCTTCAACTCAATTCATCTTTATCTTGACTTTAATCCATGCCTATCATAAGGAGATCTTCCACTACTTTTTAGCGAACATGCGTTTTAGTGAGGATGTGAGTAGGAGAAGATCTTATGTGCAAAAGAAACGGGTAGAAATCACTAAGGAAGATCTAGGAACTTACCTGTACTTAAGGATTGAAGGAATTAAAGCTCACAGTATGACCTCAAAATATAACTTTGATTTGTCAAAAATAAACAAAACTTTTAGAGGGGTCACTCAAGTTGGTAATTTTCCTAAAGTGTATATGTTGTATCAAAATGCAAGGGTCATCCAACATGTCCTTAGAACTTTAATCATTCTTAAGGCTGGTGATCACATAAACATAACTCCTCTTCTATCCACTGTTACTTATCTAATCATGAATGGACAACCAATAGAAGAAGCCCAACTCATTCTAGATTATATTCATGACCTTTCTAAAATTAGGCATGTTTCTCATAGGAGAAAGATGAATATTTCTTTAGGACATCTAGTGACCTACATCTTAGAGAAGAAGTATAACATTATTCATCCTGAAGTTCCACTTGAAATGCCAATCTACTTCATAGATACCTCATTTCGAGCACTTTTTGGCAAAAATGATATTAGTGAGTATACTGAGGAAGAAGGGGGAGCACCTGCACCTGCTCATAGACCTGAATTTTAGGATATGATCCAGCAATTTAATCGGTTAGAGAGTCATTTTCATCAAATTAAGACTCACCTAAACCAGCTGGATGCACAGTACCAGCAAGACATGGGTTAGATCCGAGGTTAATTAGACTCGGTGAACACCAATGTAGCTATGATGAATAGCTATTTATCTGTATTCAATCAGTCTCCTCCTCCAGACCAGGGTCATTCAGAGCTCTAGATGTACTTCTTGTGTGTTTTCATTGCTAGTCCTTTGAGATGTGTTGATCTTAGTGATGTTTTCAATGATATGTGTGATTGTCCTTATTTAGATTTTAGGATGTTGTTGATTTTATATTATTTTTCTTTTATGAATTGATATCAAAAGTGCTTCAATGTATTTTATCTTCAAATTGATATCAATAAAAAATGTCTTATTTTTTATTAGTTATTTTTGTTCATTGTGTGAAATGTAAGTTTTCCTATATATTAATCCTCTCTTATTTGATCTAAAAAGTGTTATAAATTAAACTGCAATATAAAAATTAATTTTAATATAAAATGTAATTTTACAAAAATTTAAGTTAACTTATAACTAAATCAAGTTAAGGCTATGAGACTCATATTCCTTTTAGGCATACATAATTTAAAATGTTATTATTGCCATTTTGATGTCTTATTATTTTTTATTTCTTTTTTCAATACAATTATCTTTATAATTAAAGAAATTTGATTTTATAGATTATTAATTTTATAAAGATCAATTTAAAAAAAAGGATATAAAAAAGGAAATGTATAATGTGTACAAAAATTGAAAGACTGCGCAATGGTTCGCAAATTGAAAAGAGGCACAAATTAGCCCAAATACAAAAAAGATGCACAAAGTGTGCCACACATAATTGAAAAGATTCTTAATGTCGCCAATTGAATATGTTCTTTCCTTTATTGTTTAATCTTCAAATTCAAATCAATCTAATGTTCAATTATGCTTTATATTGAAAACTGAATTTAACTAATCTTTATTTTGTCACTTTTGCAATAATTCTCATTATCTAATTATCTAGAATGCTTCATGACCTTGATCTTTTTTTCTTTTCTATGTTATACTTTAATTTAAATGTTTTGAACTTTTCTTTTTATCTAATGATTTTTAATTTTGTTATTGCAATCATAGTAGATTCCCTTTCAAGATCAATTACTAAGGTTTCTCATATGACTTCTTTCATTTCAACCTTTTTATTTCCCTTTTTGTTGTTGTCAAAAAGGGGAGTAATATTATTTGTTTATTGTTTATTTTTGTTATTTTTTTATTTTTTTTTTTGTATTTGTGTTTGTTTGTGTTTGATTGTTGGTTTTTATTATTATTTATTTATTTGTGGTAGATGTTGTTTAAGGTTTTTGTGTTTTTGTGCTTTTGCATTTGAAAAATAAACAATAAAAAAACATTTGAATTTTGTTTTGAAAGGAATTCCCTTATATTCACATGTTTATTCATTTAGGGGGAGTTAAGAAGAAATTTAGGGCATTCAATTTTACTCAAACAATAATTGTTTTGTCATCATCAAAATGGGAGAGATTATTGAAATAATTGCTACTTAATTCTTGATTGTTAATATTCTTGCAATTTTATCTTTTTGATGATTCCAAATATTATTGCTTTGGTTATTATTTCTCTTAACATATTTTGGAAGATTTGTTTTGCTCTTGTGTGTACTAACATTTCAAAGAAATTATACTTCGGATTATTGAAGACTTCAAATCAAGATCATTTAGAGTTTATTATAATTGAAGTATGTGTATTTTATTTTATTGAGTCTGAGAGAGTGTGATTATAATTATGTAACTGAGCACACAAACATTGGTAGAGAGTTTAAAATCTAAAATTTTTAAACTGATGGTACTGTACGATATCCTTTTCTTCAGGATGATTTGATCAGTTATTTCCCCTTTGAGCAATCGAACGAACATATTAGAGAAATTTTTTTAAGTATGGATTGTACTGTACGATATACCATTTATATATACCTTCCAGAGTACAAATTGAATGGGTCCCTTTTCTTCCCGACTTTTCATCCAGATGAACTTGAAAATTTTCTGAACAGTTCATACCGTAAGATGTTGTCATCATACATACGCCTTTTAGGGTACGAATTGGATGTGTCCCTTTCCGTCCCAATGAACTTGAAAATTTTTGTAACTGATCTTATTTTATAATGTCATCATCATGTGGACGACATCCATGTAACAAAATTGTTGGGTCCCTCTTCACCCTGATGAAGGTGAAAATTTTTCTAACTATTCATACCGGATGAACTCAATTCAAACTGGGTGATGATCATGTATGAATTCATTTTATATTGATTCACCATAGGTTTGTATGCAACAATTTTTTGAATTGTTCGTACGTACAAACTTTCGATCGTACTACACGATCATGTAAAATCAAAATTGAAGATTTTAATTTTTGGATGGTTTTTCGTGTCTTTTGTTGGAACTTGTTCAATAAGAATTAGGATGTTAAGCCTAATTAAATGTCCCAAGGCTAACCAAGATGGGGGTGAATTGGTAATTTAAAAATTATAATTATATTCTTGGATTTTTAGAAAACCTTTTTAATTATTAATGCAAGTTAAATTTAAAGTTTAAAAAATAAACTTTTCAACCAGAGTAAACTTGCAATGAAATTAAATGCGGAAGAAAAATAAGAAAGAACACACCAGATTTATAGTGGTTCAGTCAAACCTTGACCTACGTCCACTCCCCGGAGTCACCCTCTGAGTATTGCACTAATACCACAAAGTGACTCTCCTTTTACCCCCAACGCTAGGCGGAGAAGCCTGTACAAAATCACTTTCACCTTCCCCGGCGCGGCAGAGTAGCCGGGTTCTTTGACACCAAACAGATCTTCTTCTCGCCAAAACTTCCCTCAAGACGACCCTTGAATCTGATGGTACTGAAATGCAAGTTCGCCGGAGCAACCGTGTGAATATCCCTCCACACTCCCTTGAAATCCCCTCCAAGGATCTTCTCCCTCTCAAACTCCACCCTTTCCTCTCTCCCATTCAAGTTCTCTCTTCTAGTTTTCTCCAAAAGAACAAAGACACAATGACTGTCAAAGATACACTTTGTCATCCTTTTACACTCTCCAAGTGTCGGCAGAGAACCGGATCGATGTTTATGAACTTCACTTGAGAGCCTTCAGAGGAGAAGGGCATAAACAAAGATATCTTCTTCTTCAAGTAACCTTATGAAACCCTCACAAACCCCTCACTTGATCTCTCACTCTTCACTCTTACAACCTCTCCCAAAATCTCACACTCAATGATCCCTCTCAAGAGAAAACAACTCCAAAAGTACTTGTAATAGTTTATAGGAGTCCTTATATAGAAAGGAGAAGAAAAACCGTCCAAAAAACTGCTAAAATCATGTTTTTCTGCGCACTGGATCGTCCCGTACGAACCTGAGTTAGTATGGACTAACTGTGTAAAACAAACTGCCCCGTACGAACCATTTGTGCAGCAGTACGAACCAATTTCGTCCTGGGACAAAATAGGTTCATCCCGGGATGAAATATTTCGTCCGGTACGAACAATTATAACAAAGGACGGTTCCAAAAACTACAGAATATTGCTAGAAACTGCCATAGTTGGTTTCCTTCGTCCTGGAATGAAAATATTTCATCCTGGACGATCAAAACTTAGAAAAAAATATTTTTCTTCAGTTCCTATTCATTACATTGTTCTTACGAGGAAATAACTGACCTGATCATCCCGTACGAACTATGTTCATCCCGTACGATCAGTACAAAATATTTAAGATCTTCTTAAGTGTGTGTTTTAATTCACTCAATTTACAATCACTCCCTTTCAAGTTTATTCCAAAGAAAAGTACAAGCTTCAAATCATAGAGTATTTCATGATGAATTGATTTTTGAAGTCTTCATTTGTCTGGAGTTCGATTGCCCTGAAATGTTAGTCCACACAAGAGAAAAAACAAATCTTCCAAAAAATGTTAGGAGATAACAACACATAAAACAATAATATTTAGAATCATCAAAACTATACAAGTTGCAAGAATGTAAAACATGCAAATAGCAACTTTCCTAACATCTTTGATATAAAAGGTCCACTAAAACTGATGTGAAAAAATCTTATCTTCATGATTATTCAAGTGCAATTAAAAGAGAGAGTGTGAGAGAGTGTTTAAGTGAGATTTCTTGCAAGTGGAGTGTGATGGATTCACAAGGTTACTCAAAGGTAATAATCACTTTGTGATTTTTGTTATAACTCTTTGTTTTGTCTTTCTAGTTGCTCGTGAGAAGATCTTTGAGAAGATCTGATACTCTTCCATCACTTGGAGGGTGTGAAAGGATGACGGTATTTTGCCGACACTTGGAGGGTGTGAAAGAATGATGGTACTCTGCCAACACTTGGAGAGTGTGATAGGACAAAGGTACTCATCCTACACTTGGAGGGTGTGAAAGGATGACGGTTCTCTGCCGACACTTGGAGGGTGAGAAAGGATGATGGTTCTCTTCTGCACTTGGGATTCGTGGAAGAGAGGTTTTCGTAAAGGCTTCTCCGCCTTGCTGTTGGGGCAAAATGAGAGTCACTTTGGTAATAGTGCAATACCTTAAGAGGGAGTCTTCAGGGAGTGCATATAGGTCGTGTTTGACCAACCACTATAAATTTCTATGTCTTTTAATTTTTCCATTTTATTTACTGCAAGTTATTTACTGTGATTGAAAAGTTCATTTATAGACTTTAATTAAATTGCTATGAATTATAAAAATGGTTTTCTATTCTAAAAATCAAAGAAAATTTTTAAATTACCAATTCCCCCGCCCCCTCTTGTTTAGCCTTGGGACAGTAGCTTAGGTTTAACAACCTATACGGAATCAACATATATCACTTGATTCAACACATACACTTGTGTATATTAAGTAGGTTTTTATGATTTTTACTTCAAAAAAAAAAAAAAACCTAAGTATTATTTAGGGATTGATAGAGCCCTGAATTATTTTCACAATTCTTTAGGTTACTCTACCTCCCTAACCAAGTTTTTGATGCTATTCCAAGAGAAGATTTTATTTCATTTGAAAATTTTAGTACATTGCAGAATTGGTTGCATAATCCATCCTATTATCTATTTTTATTCTTTTATTTTCTTTTACTGGTTATACAATTGTGGTTACATGCTTAGAAGCTATATAACTAAACCATTGCTAGATTTTGAATCAAAAATTAAGAGAAACCTTTCCAAAATTAGAACCTCTTAAAAGATTTTGAAAATGATTGACCCTGTTCAAGACTTAAATCATTCCAAACCTCTTAAGGATTTTGCAAACTCTATGGTTGAAGAAATTAATCAGAGAACTAATAGACATGCCATCCAAGTTAATAATTTTGAATTAAGATCTAAAATCATTCATATGTTACATAATTCTCATTTTAAAGGATCTTGCCTTATTCATTTTAACTGCATAAGTTACAACAATATCAAAGAGGTTGAGCACTTTAGGCTTTAATTTTGATTCATCTTTATATTTGGAAGATAAAAGCTCAATGAAAGCGAATGATATGTAAGGGATTAAAAATATAAATTTGAGTGAAAGACAAAGTTATCCAAATTTAAATGCATATAATCAAGGTTGGAGGAATAAACCAAAATTTAGTTGGTCAAATAATATTATGGAAATCAATGAAATTCTAGTCAATATAAACAAGAAGCAAATTGGAATAATAAAAAAACAAGCTAATAATAATCCAAGACTAGCTTATCCTTATAGATTTAATCATGGAAATCAATATGAAAGACACCACAAGAAGATGTGATCATTCAATAGGGAACTCAATTATAAAACAAATCTCTTCAATTAAATATAAGGAAACTCAATTAAGTTAGCTTGTAATTTTTGTTAGTAGGCCCATAGAATCTTTAGCTTGTAATATTAAAGTTAATAATAAGGAGAAATAAAAATATACCAATATGACCCAATTGAATAGTAATAATCATCCACCTTAGCCAAATGGAAAATGTGGGCAAGTTCTGCTGAAGAATATAACTTAACATTTCTTGGGAGGTAACCTCACCTTAGGTCTAGTTAGTTATCCAGTTTAGCACTTTTAGGGAGGTAACCCTATCCTCTATATTAGGTTTTTCTTAATTTGTTTTCAAAAATCTTTGAGCGAGAAAAAGGGAGTACCACAACACATATCTTCTAACACTACAACACCCTAATGGGCCATAATGATTAAATTTTTAAAAACTTTAAACTTCTCTCCCACTAAAATTTATAGAACTTATTAGATGGAAGTTCATTTTTTAGTCCTTACTTACCCTTTAGTGAGAACCTTTCTTCTCTTAGAATTTAAATTGTAAGTAATGGAAAGCATAAACATAAACACTCTTCTTCAAAGTGCCAAAATGAAGATCATACAAAGAATGACAATTCTTTTTTACTTCTTCATATGGAATGTTCTATTATTATTACTAAGTTAATGAATTCCAAAAAGGAGATTGAAGAAGATAAGAAACAATATTTAGTAGAAGTGAGGAAGATGCATGATGGTAGTGTTTTCTTGTATGATTTCTTTCTTATGCAAGATGTCATGTTATTTGATTATAAGTAACAATATTTCCATGGAAAAATAAAAACTGTATGGAATGGCCCTTATACTATTATTAGAAATTTTCTTAATTGTGCCATCAAGATACAAAATAAAAATACCTTACAAACCAAAAAAAGTTAGTGGATAAAGATTAAAACCTTATGACTTAGAGGAGTGAAGAATTCTTAAGGATGTGTACGTGAATTTTGTTCTACTTTATTATTTTGTAGAAGAGACAAAAGTGATAGTAGAAATTGGCTTGTGTTTTGTACTTAATTAACAAATTTGGCTTTGAGAGCCATTGTTAAACTTAGGGTGCCTTGTGCACTGATTATCTTGTCTCTTATATTTAATATTTTTTTATGGATTATTTTATGTTAAACACATATTTTATGTGACTTTTATCATTTTTATGAAAGCATAAATTTTGTAGTGTTTGTTTATATGAAATAAGCAAATTCTCTTCTTGCTTAAATTATTAAAATCCTTCAATTACTTTTATATTCTGATTATTTAATTAACCCTTATAAAAATGATAATTAAAAAAATTTAAAATTTGGATAATAAGAAAACCCTAAATATATGTTCCAATGAACTTTGTTTATACTTCATAACTTGGAGAAACTAATACTTGGCTCATTAAATCATTTAAGATATTATCCTAATTTTAATTTATAAGCTATAAATTTATGAAATTAACATTTAAAATTGAAAAATAAATAAATAGTATAAAAAATTAGATATAATATATTAAATCATAACTAATTTAAAGATGGAATTAATAATTTTGTTAAGTCCTTACATTAAAATCATTAAGATTATTTAAAGGAATTAAGTAGAAGCTGATATTCAAAATAATAAATTATGTACTACACAAAAGAAAAATAAAAAGAACTATAAAGTAAATCTCAAAATAAAAAGATATAAAAAAGAAATGAATAAAAAAAAGATATGTAAATTCAAAAATTGGTATTAGTGAAAGCTTAAGATTAAAAATAAAATCTTATACAAAAATTGTTGATTTTGTATAGGTTGTTAAACCTAAGCTATTATCCCAAGGCTAACATAGAGGGGGGGAGGGGGGGGGGGGGTGAATTGGTAATTTAAAAATTTTTGAATTTAAACCTACTGCTATCAAATTTAATTCTTTTGGATCTGATTGAAATCTAGCATACAAACAAACACTAAATATAATATCTTGTCTGCTAGCTATCAAATAAAGTAAAGATCCAATAATTCCTCTAAATTTCTTTTGATCAATAGATTTTCCCTTTTGGGTCCTTATCCATGTTGAAACTTGTTCAATATAAATTAGTTTGTTAGACCTAAGCTTATATCCCAGCGGCTAACCAAGAGGGGGGGGGGGGTGAATTGGTAATTTAAAAATTATCCCTCTTTTGAAATTTAAACTGATAATAATTTTTGTAAATTTTTGTAGAAAAAGTTTTTTTTAACCATAAATTAAGCAATACAGTAAAGTAAAAATAAAAGCAACAAAAAATAAAAAGACATAAGATTTATAGTGGTTCGGTCAAACACGACCTACATCCACTCCCGGGATGCACCCTCCGAGTATTGCACTAATACCACTAGTGACTCTCCTTTTGCACCCACAGCAAGGCGGAGATGTCTTTATAAAAACTCTCTTCCACCACTACCCGGTGTGGTAGAAAACCGTCATCCTTTTACACTCTCTAAGTATTGCCAGAGAATCATTGTCCTTTTATACTCTCCAAGTGTTAGTAGAGAATTTTCGTCCTTTTACATTCTCCAAGTGTTGGCAGAGAATAGTCCTTCCTTTCACACTCTATAAGTGTGGGCAGAGAACCCTTCGTCCTTTTATACTCTCTAGGTGTAGGCAGAGAACCCTTAGGCTATTCCTGCTCCACGAGTGTCAGCAGAGAACCGGAACTCCTTGACAGATTTTCTCATGAGAAATCTAGAAGGATGAGAGAAAATAGTGAAGTAATCAAAAATCATAATTGGGGATTCTTACCTTTGAGTACCAAGTGAATGCTTCATGATTCAGTAGTAAGAATCCTCCTTCAAACACACCCTCACACTCTCTCCTTCAGTCTCACTTCAGTTCACATGAAGACCAGTAAGAAAAAAGATTACAAGACAGTTTTAAGTGGACCTTATATAGGAAAGACAAGAAACATCATCCAAAAACTACTGACTTAAAAGTTTGTACACAGTCGATCGTCTCGGACAATCATCAGATTGTCCTGTATGAATAGGATAAAAATAGTTGCATACGAATCCAATGTATATTGGTATGAACTGACTTCATACCCGATCATCATCCTGTATGAACTAAGTTCATCCTGAGATGAACATTTATACCAAGGGTTCATTCGGACGAAACTGCAGGACAGTCCCAAATTTTCAAGGAACAGAGGACATCGTCCTTGGACGAATATGAGTGTTCGTCTGGACAAATAGTTCATGTCATGTGTCCAGAGAACTTCATCCTGATACGAATAGGATGAATCATCTGGACTATCAACACAAAGTGAGAATCCATAGCACATCATTCTAGGATGAATTATACACTTCGTCTGGACGATCAATACAAAGTGAGAAATCCAATGCCCATCATCCAGATATGAATGAATGGTACACTTCGTCTGGATGAACAGTTTAAAGTGAGAATCCATAGCACATTGTCCCGGGATAAATAGGGAAATTCGTCTGGTCGATTAGGACAGAAAAAGTTTTTCACTTCCTGTTCATTCCATTGCTCTTCTAAGGGGATAACTGACCTGATTGTCCCGTACAAACTTGGTTCGTCCCTTATGATCAGTATAAGAAAATTTGATTTTTAATGATCTCCCCAAGTGTGTGTGTGCTAAGTTACTCAATTACAATCACACTCTCTCAAACTCAATAATTTAAAAAATACAGACTTCAATTTACAAACTATCTTATGCTAAAATTGATTTGAAGTCTTCATTAGTCTGTAGTTTGATTATCCTGAAATGTTAGTTCACACAAGAGCAAAAACAATTCTTCCAAAAAATATTCGGAGAATATAATACTTAAATTAATAATATTTGGAATCATCAAAACTATACAAGTTGTAAGAATATAAAACATGCAAATAACAACTCTCTTAACAATCTCCCCATTTTTTATGATGGAAAAATAATTATTGTTTGTATAATTTTTAAATTCTAAGAATCTCCTAAACTCCCCATGAATTGATAAACATGTGAGAATAAGGAGGCATTGCATGACAATGACAATTTTATCCCTTTTTTTAAAAAATACAAACATATACGATACGGAACAAAAAATACGAACAAAAATTACGAATAAAATATGAACAAACAATATTTTCTCCCCCTTTTTGATAACAACAAAAAGAGAAGAAGAAAAAGAATAAAAATAAAAATTTAAGAAGTCATATGATAATCCTTTTATAATTGATCCTTAAAAGTGATTGAGATAAATTTGCAAATAAAATTAAAAATCATTAGGAAAATAAAATAATTCATGTGATTTAAGAAGAGATATAATATCGATAATAAAAAGAATTATAAAAAATATGAGTCAATTTAGACATTAATATAAAGAATATCATAGCAAAAAGGATGAATATAAAATTTATATACTTCAAATTTTCATTACTAAATAAAATCATATAGAAGATTAATTTGAATTAAAAGATTGAAAGATTAAGGAAAGAATTAACTACCACATGTATTTTTCAATAGTTGTGGCACATTTTTGTGCAATTTCTTTTTTACTTGTGGACTTATTTTGTGCCTCTTTTTTAAATTGCGAACCATTGCGCATTCTTTTTAATTTTTGTATATTTATGCATTTTTCAAGAGTAATCTTGATCTTTCCAAAATCAATAATAAAAAATTTCAAATTTCTCTTAAGTATAAAAATATTTATATTAAAAATAGAAATACAAAATAAGAAAACATCACAATTGCAATAATAATATAAAAATTTAAATTAGTCTAACAAGAGACATGGGATTGACATTCTTAATTACATCAAGTTATAAGCACGACTTAAATGTAGAAAAATTAGATTTTCTAATGAATTCAATTTTGTGTTGCAGTTCAAGGTATAACACTTGTAAGATAAAAAATTTTAGGGATTTTCATATAATCTAACAAGCATTTCAAAATAAGATTAAAAGTAAGACAAGATAACTTATATTGATATCTTGATGAAGAATATTATAATCAGTAAACATAAAACTTAAATGCTAACACATCAAATGATAATAACACATAACTAATACAAAACACATCACATCACAATCACATCACATCAACTAGAGAAGATCATAAGGAAGTACATAAATCACTCTGAGGGGCTCTGATCTGGAGGAGGTGGAGCATTGAAGAAATTAAAATAACTGCTCATCATAAGCATATTGGAACTTATACAATCTATCTGCTCACATATACATCCCATGTCCTGATTGTACTGAGCATCCTGCTGTTATAAGTGAGTTTTAATTTGATCAAATCTTTGATCAAAATGAGTCTCTAAATGATCAAATATGTGAACCAAATCTTGATAATTTGGTTCACCAGTAGGTGCAGGTGGAGGTGCTGTTCTTCTTTCCTCCTTAGAACCACTACTTATCACTTGTGTTTCTTTATTGAAGATTGCTCTAAGAGATCCATTATTGTAGTAGAGATGTTCTTCAAAATCTTGAATTGGATGAACTAGATCACGCTTCTTCTCTAAAATGAAGGTCACAAGATGTCCTAAGGCAATGTTTTTCTTTCTCTTGTGGGAGACATGGCCAATCTCAGAAAGTCCATAAAGGTAGTCAATGATTAATTGGGCTTTATCTATGGGTTGGCTAGTAAGAATCAAATAGGTCATTGAAGAAAGAAGAGGAGTAATGTTTACTCGATCACCAGCTTTAGGTATAATAGAGGTACGAAGAACATGTTGAATGATATAAGCTTTTTGACTAAGAGTAGACACCTTGGGTAAATGAGTTACCTTACCAATTCCTCTAAGAACATTATTAATTTTAGACTAATTAAAATCAGAAGCAGTGGTCAAGGTATGGGCTCTAATCCCTTAGAGTCTTTAGATTTAAAAATATTCCCAAATTCTCTTTAGTAATTTCTACTTTCTTCTTAAACACATAGGACCTAATCACAGAATGATCAAAGTTAAATGACATGTTCGCAAGAAAGTAGTGAAATATATCCTTATTGCAAAACTGGACAAGAGTGAGAATCAGGCCAAATTGGGTGGAAGCAAATAGATTCATCACCTTAAAGTTGAGTTCTTCCTGAAGAAGAACTCTTGAGGGAGTGATTTTGGCTGAAGCAAACCTATGGAAGGACTCCTTATTGGCCTTGGACAGGAAGTTTTCACTAGATTTTTTGGGTGATCCCTTAGTCAGTACCTTTTGTCTTTTGCTAGAGCTAGCCATGTAAAAGATCTAGAGGAATAGGGGTTTGAAAAGGATGTTTGAAGTGATGACATTTGAGTTCAAAACCCTTCAATTTAAAAAAAAAAATAAGTTTTCATACAGAAAAAATTAATTTCATTCAGTACAAATTTGAGTTCATACGTACGAATGAAATTTTGTATGGATGAACGAGTGAGTCCAAAAATGAAACAGCTTTTCGTAATCACACAAGTTACGATGCATCCTTTCATACAGACTTTTTACCAAATGATCGTACAGATGAACAGGTGTTCATCTCGGATGATCAGACATTTAAGAACATTTTTATGGCAGTTTAAACCATCCACCACATCGAATCGCCAATCGTTCATATTTACGAACCATAAGTTAGTATGTACAATCATGCATAATGAAACTGACCTTATCCATTTAACTGTCTACATTCGTACATATGATTGAACATATCATTTGGATGATCGTGATGATCGTACAGACGAACAGTAAAATGAAAACTAAAAAACTGTATGCAAACAATTTAAATCCGACAGTTAATACACTACACAATTTGTCCCGTACGAAATGACTTTCATCCCGGACTATTTTCACTCAATTTTCAAGCATGCATTCAAAATTCTAGATGTGAGAATTTTTCATAAATAAAACACAAACACAACAATAAAAAAATGATACAAAATATAAAAAATCATAAACTAAAAAATACACATAAAAAATACTAACTAGAAAAAAAAACACACATCAATATTATAGAATCACTTTAATTAAGCATTCAAATCGATCACACGAAGCCTTATTCTTAATGTACTGAAATTATCAAAGGCTAATGGTTTTATAAAAATGTCTGCAAGTTGATTTTCTGTAGAAACATGAATGAGTTCAATTTCTCCTTTGAATACATGACCCTTATGAAATGATGTCTGATGTCTATATGTTGGTTCTTGAATGTTGAATAGGATTTTTAGAAATGCAAATAGCACCAGTGTTATCACAATAAATGGGAATAGTGCTTATAATTAATCCTAAATCAATCAACTATTGTTTCAACCAAAGTACTTATGCCACACAACTTCCTAATGCAATATATTCAGCTTCAGCAGTAGATAGGAATATTGAATTTTGTTTTCTACTGGACCAAGAAACAAAAGAATTTTGAATAAACTGACATGTTCTAGAAGTGTTCTTTCTATCAACCATATAACCAACAAAGTCAGAATCTAAATAACCAATTATTTCAAATGAAGAGCTAAACTTAGGATACCAAATTCCTAGGTTCAGAGTTTCTAACAGATATCTTAAAATCCTTTTTTCTACTGTCAAATGTGACTCTTTAGGATCTGATTAAAATCTAGCACATAAATAAACACTAAACATAATATAGGGCCGGCTAGCTGTCAAGTAAAGAAAAGATCTAATAATCCCTCTAATTTCTTGTGATCAACACATTTTTCCTTATGGTCCTTATCCAACTGAACTAATAAACTCATAGGTGTACTAACACGTCTAGCATTGTCTATTTCATACTTTTTGAGGATGTCCTTAACATATTTCGACTAACTAAGAAATGTACATTCCTTAATTTGCTTAATACTAAAGCAGAGAAAGTAACTTAAATCTCCAATCAAACGCATCTCAAATTCACTACTCATTATTTTAGAAAAATTATCACAAAAATTTTTATTTGAAGATCCAAAGATGATGTCATCAACATAAATTTGTACAATGAGTATATCCTCTCCAATTTTATTCAAAAAGAGGGTTGTATCCACACTCCCTTTTCAAAAGATATCTCAAGTAGGAATGTGCTCAACCTCTCATACCAAGCCCTATGTACCTGTTTCAATACATATAATGCCCTTTTTAGTTTGAAAACATGATTTGGGTGTTTAGAATTTTTAAAGTCTGGAGGTTGTTATACAAAAACATCCTATTGTATTACCCTATTTAATAAGGTACTTTTAACATCAATTTGGTACAATTTAAATCCTTTAAAATAGGCAAAGGCTAATAAAACCCTAATTGCTTCAAGTCTAGCTACAGGGGCAAAAGTCTCCTTAAAATCAATTCCTTCAATTTAATTATACCCCTTAGCCACCAATCAAGCCTTATTTCTAATGACTACTTCTGAGTCATTCATTTTATTCTTAAAAACCCACTTAGTTCCAACTACACTTTAATCCTTTGGCCTTGTAGTTAATTCCTAAACTTTATTTCTTACAAATTGATTTAACTCTTCTTGCATAGCCAAAATTCAAAATTCATCTGAAAGTGTTTGATCAATATTTATGGGTTCTATGGTTGAAATAAAGGCTGAATGATTGACTTCTTTGTTAAGTCCATGCCTAGTTCTTACACCCTCACTAGGTTCACCTATAATCAATTCCTTTGGGTGGTTTTTAGACAATCACAAATTCTTAGGCAAAGGGGTTTCTATCTCCAAATTTTCTTCCAAAATTATTTTATCAATCTTTTGGGAGTTAATCTCAATCACATCTTCTATAATATTTGGCTCTTCTAAAATACCAGATTCATCAAACAAAATATGTGTGGTCTCTTTAATTACCAAAGTTCTTTTATTGAATACTCTATAAGATTTTCTAACACTTGAGTATTATATAAAAATTCCTTCATCTGATTTTGGATCAAATTTTTCTAAGGCAGATTTTTCATTATTATGAATAAACACCTTACATAAAAAAAAATACAAATGTGACAAATTAGGTGTTCTTCCTTTTAGCAACTCATAGGATATTTTATTTAATTTTGACCTCACATTCACCCAATTCAGAATATAACATGCAGTGCTAACCACCTAAGCCCAAAACTATATAGGAAATGAGTATTCTGCCATCATGGCTCAGGCGACTTCAATTTATATTCTATTTTTCCCTTCGACTACCCCATTCTGTTGAAGGGTTCTAGGTGCAAAAAAATTGTGATCAATCCCTTTCTCCTTAAAAAAATCCTCAAATGTTTCATTCTCAAACTCTCCTCCATGATCACTTTGAATAGTCATAATTTCACATCCTAGCTTCATTTGAATCCAAGTCAAAAAATTTCTAAATTCCTCAAATGATTCACTCTTATGATATAGAAATCTAACCCATGTGAATCTAGAGTAATCATCCAATCTCACAAATCCGTATACCTTCCCTCCTAGACTTATAGTTCCAACTAGTACAAAAAGATCCATATGCAAAATCTCCAATAGTTTACTAGTTCTAAGATCCTTATTGGACCTAAAAGAGGTCCTTAGTAAAGTCTAGTTTTGGTATACCTTTTACTAGGTTCTTTTGGGTAATCCTTCTAAGTTTTTTCATGCTAGAGTGACAAAATCTCCTATGCCAAAGCCATAACTCATCAAAAATAGTTTTTAAATAAAAAGAAGTAGGTGTTTTAATGTAATTCAAGTCTAGCATATACACATTGTTTACCCTTATACCATTCAAAACATCATTTCCATTTAGGCTTAATATGAAGCTAGTAGAAAAAATTTTTACACAGTATCCTTTATCACATAGCTGGCTAATACTTAACAAATTATGCTTTAAGCCTTCTACCAATAACAGATTTTCAATAAAAAAGTTCTTAAGATTTCCAATCATACCTGACCCAACCACCTTTCTTGTGGTATTATCTCCAAGTGTAACCTTGCCTCCACTTCTGGCTTCCAGCGATATAAATTGTGCAGTATCTCCAGTCATATACTTTGAGCAACCGCTGTCCAGGTACCATATGCTCTCACGAGATCTTGTGTGAAAGCGACCTTGAAAAATTATTAAACGTTATACCTGGGAATCCAAACAAGTTTGGGTTCTCCTTTTGTCAATTTATAAATATATGCATTTATGAGTCTAGGTTTATGCATCTTTGGTTTTCACATCAAATAAGTTTTCTTCTTCAAAGTACAGGTGTGAGCTATATGTCTAATCAATCCACAATTATTGCATTTAACTTTTAGAAATGGATTCCTAAGTCTTCTACTATTCATCTATCTATTCAGGGATTGCATAAATTTAGGATACAAAATAGGATTAGTGAAATCTTCAAGACTTGGGGATATCCTGTTATCCTCGAGAGCTTTTATCTTCAATTTATAAAATGAATTCATATCTTCAAAAATTTGATTTGTATAATTGATTTGATATATTTTACTCTCTAATTCATCCTTGTTATTCTTGATTTCAATTTGAAGTTCTACTAAAGATGTTTTTAACATTTCATGATTTTTTTTCAAGTCATCAAACTCATCATGTAATTTTATGTGGTTTTCATCAATTAAAGCATGATCTTTCATAAGGATTTCATGTTCCTTTTGTAGTTCCAGAAATTTTAAGCTTAGAGTGGTATGCATTTTCTTTAATTTTTATATGCATCATGCATGTGTTCAGAAATTTCAAAAAGTTCATTATAAGTTAAGTCACATACCTCTTCTTGATCTGACTGATCAAGTTTATCGGCCATTAAGCATAGATTAGTGACTTCCTCTTCCTTTTCCGTCTCTAATGAGTCTGAAGCTGAGTCTACCTAGAAAGCTCTTTGTAATTTTCTCTTGCCCTTCTTCACAATTGGTTTCTCCTCTACCTTATCCTTGCTAGGAGTGGCTTTGCATTTTGGGCAGTCTGTCTTAATATGTCCAGGTTTCCTGCACTCATAGAAGATAATATCATTTGAAACCTTGACATTTCTACTAATTTTACCTCGATTCCATTATTGTCGCCTCTTTTACTTCCTCTTTAGAAAGGTTCTGAATTGTCTAGTCATCAGTGCGATGTCATCTTCATCCTCAAGTTGTGAGTGTTCACTCTCCGACTCCTCCACATTCAGTGCTATGTTCTTCAACCTTCGTGGTTCAGCTGCATCAATCTTTCTTTGGCTAACTCCTTGCTCGTAAGCAATTTGTAATCCAAGAAGATTGTCAATAGAGTAAATATTTAGATCTTTAGACTCAGTAATTGCAGTAATTTTAACATCATAAGCAGTAGGCAAACAATGAAGTATCTTATTAACCATTTCAGTATTTGTTAGTTCCCTACCCAATGCATGCAAAGAGGTTACTATTTGTATGAATCTTGTGTACATATCAGAAATATATTCATTTTTTTTCATGAGAAACAATTCATAATCATGCAACAAGATATTAAGTCTAGATTGGTTAACTTTATTAGTCCCTTCATAAGTTATACAAAGTATATTCCATATATCCTTTTCACTCTTGCAAGTAGAAACCCGTATGTAATCTTCTGATTTAAAAATTAATTCTCTTTTTAAATTTAGACCTAAAAATATTTTAGTGAATTTATGTAGAAAAAGTTTTTTTAACCACAAATTAAATAATATAGTAAAGTAAAAAAAAAAACCAGTAAAAAATAAAAAGACATAAGATTTATAGTGGTTCGATCAAACACGACCTACATCCACTCCCCAGAGGCACCCTCCGAGTATTGCACTAATACCACTAGTGACTATCATTTTGCACCCACAGCAAGGCAGAGAAGCCATTACAAAAACTCTCTTCCACCACTACCTGATGCGGAAGAGAACCATCATCCTTTTATACTCTCTAAGTGTTGGCAGAGAACCATCATCCTTTTACACTCTCTATGTGTTTTATACTCTCTAAGTGTTGGCAGAGAACCATCCGTCTTTTCACACTCTCTAAGTGTGGGCAAAGAACCCTTCGTTCTTTTACACTCGCCAAGTATAGGCAGAGAACCCTTTGACTATTCACACTCCACGAGTGTCAGTAGAGAACCGGATCTCCTTGACAGATCTTTTCATGAGAAATGTAGAAGGATGAGAGAAAAGAGTGAAGTAATCACAAATCACAATTAGAGATTCTTACCTTTGAGTACCAAGTGAATCCTTCACACTTCTATAGTATGAATCCTCCTTGAAACACTCTCTCACTCTCTCTTTCACTCTCCTTTTAGTTTACACGAAGACCAGTAAGCAAAAAGATTAAAAGACAATTTTAAGTAGACCTTATATAGGAAAGATATGAAAAACCATCCAAAAACTTCTTACTTTCAAGTCTGTACATAATCGATCGTCCCGGACGATCGTCAGATTTTCCTATACGAATAGTATAAAAATAGTTACATATGAACCCAATGTATATTTATATGAATTGACTTCATACCCGATCATCATCCTGTATGAACTAAGTTCATTCTGGGACAAACAGTTATATCAAGGGTTCGTTTAGACAAAACTATAAGACGGACCCAAATTTTTAAGAAACAGAGGACATCATCCTAGGATGAATATGAGTGTTCGTCTGGATGAATAGTTCATGTCATATGTCCAGAGAACTTCATCCTGATATGAATAGGATGAGTCATCTGGATTATCGGTACAAAGTGAGAATCCAGAGTACATTGTCCTGGGATGAATTATACACTTCGTCCGGACGATCAATACAAAGTGAGAAATCTAAAGCCCATCGTCCATGAATGAATAGAACACTTTATCTAGACGAATAGTTTAAAGTGAGATTCTAGAGCACATCATCCCAGGATGAATAGGGAAATTCATCTTAAAAATTAGGACTTAGAAAAATTTTCTCACTTCCTGTTTGTTCCATTGCTCTTCCGAGGGGATAACTGACCTGATCGTCCTGTATGAACTTGGTTCATCCCGTACGATCAGTATAAGAAAATTTGATTTTTAAAGATCTCCCCAAGTGTGCATGTGCTAAGTTACTCAATTACAATCACACTCTTTCAAACTCAGAAAATTGAAAATACAGACTTCAATTTACAAACTATCTTATGCTGAAATTAATTTGAAGTCTTCATTAGTTTAGAGTTCGATTATCCTGAAATGTTAGTTCACACAAGAGTAAAAACAATTCTTCCAAAAAATGTTAGGAGAATATAATACTTAAAATAATAATATTTTGAATAATCAAAACTATACAAGTTGCTAGAATGTAAAACATGCAAATAGAAACTCTCTTAACAATCCAACTGAATTGAGGAACTCATAGGTGTATTTCATGGTTTAGTATTGTCCATTTCACACTTCTCGAGGATATCCTTAACATACTTTGACTGACTAAGAAATATTTCCTCCTCAATTTACTTAATGCTAAAACAAAGAAAATAACTTAAATCTCCCATCAAGCTCATCTCAAATTCACTACTCATTATTTTACAAAAATCATCACAAAGATTTTTATTTGTAGATCCAAAGTTGATATCATCAACATAATTTTAAATAATGAGTATATTGTCACCTAATTTCCTCTAAAAGAGAGTGGCTTCCACACTTTTTTTTATCAAAGATCTCTCTAATATAAAAGTGCTTAACCTCTCATACCAAGCCCTAGGTGCATTTTTTAATCTATACAATACCTTTTTCAATTTATATACATAATTAGGGAATTTAGAACCTTTAAAACTTGGAGGTTGTTTAACATAAACATGTTCTTGAATCACCCCATTCAAACAGGCACTTTAAATACTCATCTAAAATAATTTAAATCCTCTAAAATAGGCAAAGGCTAACAAAACACTAATTGCCTCAAGTTATACTACAGGGGCAAATGTCTCCTCAAAATCAATCCCTTTAATTTTTATTATACCCCTTAGCCACTAATCTAGCCTTATTTCTAACAACAATTATTGAGTCATTCATTTTATTTTTAAATACCCACTTAGCTCCAAATATGCTTTGATCCTTTAACCTTTTAATAATTCCCAAACATCATTCTATGCAAACTGATTTAATTCTTATTGCATAACAAAAATCCAAAATTCATCCAAAAATGCTCGATTTATATTTGTATGTTTTATTATTAAAATAAAGGTAGAACAATTGACTTCTTTTCTAAGTCCACTCCTAATCCTAACACCCTCACTTGGTTCACCTAGAATCAATTCGTTAGGGTGGTTTTTAGAAAATTTCAATTCTATATGCAATGGGTTTTCTTGTTCCAAATTTTCATCCAAATTAATCTTCTCAATCCTTTGGGAGTTATTTTCTAAATCATCTTCTTCCAAACTTGGCTCTTCTAAAATCCTAGATTCATAAAAACTAACATGTATGTTCTCCTCAACTACAAAAGTTCTTTTGTTAAATACTCTATATTATTTTCCAATACTAGGGTATCTAAGAAAAATTACTTCATCTGATTTTGGATCAAATTTTTTTAAAGAAGATTTTCCATTATTATGTATGATCACTTTACATCCAAAAACAAGCAAATGAGACAAGTTAGGTGTTTTCCCTTAAGAAGCTCAAAGGGCGTTTTATTCAAATTTGACCTTATGTTCACCCTATTTAGAACATAACATACAGTACTAACCGCTTCAGCCTAAAAATATTTTGGAAGTGAATATTCTACCAATATGGCTCTAGCAGCTTTAATTAATGTTCTATTATCTCTTTTGAGTACCCCATTCTACTGAGGGGTCTTAGGTGTAGAAAAATTGTGATCAATTCTTTCTTTCTTACAAAAAATTTCAAATTTTTTATTTTCAAATTTACCTTCATGATCACTTTGAAGTGTTAGAATTTCACAACCTAGTTTATTCTGAATCCAAGTTGAAAAAAAGTCTTTAAATTCTTTAAATGATTCACTCTTATGAAATAAAAATTTAAGCCACATGAATCTTGAGAAATCATCAACTATCACAAATTCTTATACCTTCCCTCATAGACTTACAGTGCCAACCAGTCCGAAAATATCCATAGAAATTATTTCTAATGGTTTGCTACTTCTAAGATCCTTATTAGAATTAAATGAGGACTTCACCTATTTTTCTAGTTGACATGCATAACAAAGGTGATCCTTAGTAAAGTTTAGTTTTGGTATATCTCTAACTAGTTCCTTTTGGATAAATTTTTTAAGGTCTTTTATGCTAGCGTGACAAAGTCTCATATGCCATAACCAAGATTCATTAGAAATAGTTTTTAAATAAAAAGCATTTGGAGTTTTAATAAAGTTTAAATCTAGCATATAAATATTGTTTATCCTGGTTCCAAGCAAAACATCATTTCCATTTAGGCTTAATATGCAGCTAGTGGGAAAAAAAAATTAATGCTATACCCTTTGTCACATAGGTTGCTTATACTTAAAAAAATTATTCTTTAAGCATTGTAAAAGTAATACTTTCTCTATGAAAAAAAATATTCAATTTTTTTATCATACTTGTGCCAACCACTTTCTTAGTGGTATTATTCCAATGTAATCTCGCCTCCATTTCTGGCTTCCAGCGATATGAAATATGTAGTGACTCCAATCATATACTTCAAGCAACTACTATCTAGGTACTGAATGATCTCACAAGGTCTTATATGAGAGTGTACCTATAAAATAATCAAATTTTAGACTTGGGAGCCCAAACAAGTTTGGGTTCTCCTTTTGGAAAAATAAAACTAGAGGCATATATGATATGACTTGATTTATGCATCTTAGGTCTCTACACTAAATGAGTTTTTTTATCTAAAGTGCAAGTGTGATAAATATGTCCAATCGTCCCATAAGTAAAATATTTTACTCCAAAAAAAGGATTTTTTAATCTCTGATAATAAAGTTGTCTTCCTAGGTTTTAAAATTTTTTACTTTAAAATAGGATCAATAAAATCTTCAAGTGTAGGGGGTGTCTTATTTTCCTTGAGAGCCTTCACTTTAAACTTAAGAAATTATTTATATCTTCTAACACATTAATATCATATTTTAAATAATGTTATCTTTTTTTATATTCATCCTTATAATTCTTAAAACTTTTTTCCATTTCAATGTAGAATGATTTTAGTAATTTATTTTTGTTATTCAAATCATCAAATTCATCAATTAAGTTCATGTGGTTGTTATCAATCAATGCTCGATCTTTTCTAAGGGTTTCATGTTCTTTTTTGTAATTCTTGAAATTCTAAGTTTAGTCTAGCATGTATTTTCTTAAGTTTTCTATATGTTGTATGTATTCTTTCAAAAACTTCAAGCAATTCATCATACGTTAAGTCACATACCTCTTCTTGATCTAACTGATCAAGATTATCAGCCATTAACACAGGTTGGTGACTTCTTCCTCCTCTACTTTTGAAAAATTCGAAGCTGGGTCTGCTCAAAAAGCTCTCTAAAACCTCTTCTTTCCCTTTCTCACATCACTTTCTTAACCACCTTCTCCATGCTAGGAGTGGCTTTGAGATTGAGGCACTCCAATTTTACATGTATAGGTTTACTACATTCGTAGTAAATAACATCATTAGAAACCTTAATATTTTTGTGGAACTTACCTCTATTCTACTATTGGTGTCTCTTATGCTTCCTTTTTTAAAAAACTCCTGAATTGCCTTATCATCAAGGCAATGTCATCATTATCCTCAGGTTGTGACTAATTACTTTTCGAGTCATCCACTTTCAGTGCTATGTTCTTCTCCTTTCATTGTTCTCCTACATCAATATTCTTTTGATTCACTCCTTGCTCATAAGTAATTAGTGATCCTAGGATATTATCAATAGAATACACATTTAAATCTTTTGACTTTGAAATAGCAGTAATTTTAGTTTCAAACATATTAGGAAAAAAAAAAATTTATTAACCATTTCAGCATTCGTTAGTTCCTTACTTAACTCATGCAAATAAGTGACTATTTGAGTGAATCTTGTATACATGTCTGATATGAATTCATTTGGTTCTTTGTGAAATAATTCATAATCGTGTAACAAAAAATTTAATCTAAATTATTTTACCTCATTTGTCCCTTTAAATGTAATACAAAGTCTATACCAAGTGTCCTTCTCACTTTTATAAGTGAAAATCCACATGTAATCTTCTGACTTAAGTGCACAAAATAAATTATTTAAGCATTTAGCATTTTATTGTGCTAAGTCACATTCTTCTACAATCTAGTCATCAAAGGGTGTTTCAACTCTAATGCCATCTATAAGTTTAGTTGGTCTAGTATACCCTTCTGGAACTAAAAACTATATGCTATAATCAAGCGATTGAAGAAATATATACATGTGTGTTTTTCAAAAATCAAAAGGGATATTATCAAATAATAGAAGTCTAGTGATCGAATAACCTTCAAGTGTGTTTCAATTTCCAAAGTAGCCATTATCATTTTTTAAAAGTAGTCTAAACTTATGGTTTTGAAAAAAAGCTCTGATACCACTTATTGATTCCCTATAGGTTATTAAACCTAAGCTATTGTCCCAAAGATAACCAAGAGGGGGGGGGGGGGGGGTGAATTGATAATTTAAATATTCTCTTAGATTTTTTAATAGAAATCCATTTTAAAATTTAACAGTAATTTAATTTTAGTTTAAAATAAGCTTTTCAACTATTATAAATAAATTATATAAAATAAATGCAAAAAAGATAAAGATTTATAGTAGTTCGATCAAACACGACCTACGCCCACTCCCTAAAGATTCCCACTTCAGGTGAAGAGGTATTGCACTATTAAAAAAGTGACTTTTCTTTTGCCCCTATAGTAAGATGGATAAGCCTTTATAAATCCTCTATTCCACCAATCCCTGGTGCGACAAAGAACCATTATCCTTTCATACCCTCCAAGTGTTAATAGAGAACCATTGTCCTTTCACACCCTCCATGTGTTGGCAGAGTACCATCATCCTTTCACACCCTCCATATATCATCCTTTCACACCATCCAAGTGTCAACAGAGTACCAGATCTTCTTCAAAGTTCTTTTCACAAGCAACTAGAAAGAATAAAAGAGGAGTGATAACCAAAAACACAAAGAGATCCTTACCTTTGGTAACCTTGTGAACCCTTCACACTCCACTTGCAAGAAATATCTCTCAAACACTCTTTGTTAATCTCTCCTTCACTTGCCCTTAAGAAATCACGAATAACAACACTCTTCACATTAGTTTTAAGGACCTTTTATATGGAAAGACACAAAAATCCCTCTAAAAAACTAAAAAATTTTATTTTGAGTGCGTACGATCGTACAATATGATCATATGTTCGTACATATGAGCAGTTCAAAAACTATTACATAAAAAACTTTTGTGAATCTATAAGAAATAATTTCAAACATGATAATCATCAAGTACAAACCAAGTTCGTACAATATGAACAATTAACAATTTTTTCATATTCATTGGGATGAAAAGGTACCCCATATTTTTTACTCTGGACGACGTCTGTACGAATGGGGGTATCATACAGTATGATTAGTTCAAAAAAACTTTGAATTCATTGGCATGAAAAGGGACCCATCCAATTCGTACTCTGGATGGCATATATATGAACACGACATCGTACTATACGATCTATCCATAAAAACTTTGAATTCATCAGGATGAAAAGGGACCTGTATAATTCATACTTTGGATGATGTCTATACAAACAAGACATCGTATAGAACGATCAATTAAGAAAAACTTTTAATTCATCAAGACAAAAAGGGATCCATTTAATTCGTACTCTAGACGACATCATTATGAAGGATTCTTCGTACAGCACGATCCGTACTTATAAAAAAATTTTACCTACTATTTATTTGACTGCTCGTAGGGGAAAATAATTGAACAAATCATTTTGTATGAGATGAATTTGTACAGTATGATTAGTTTAATAATTACAAATTTTAAACACTCTCCAAGTGTGTGTTGCATAGTTACTCAATTACAATCATACTCTCTCGTACTCAATAAAATGAAAAATACAGGCTTCATTTATAATGAACCCTAATATGATATGATTTGAAGTCTTCAACAAACTGGAGTATGATTTCCCTGAAATGTTAATACATATAAATAATAAAAATAATACAATCAAAATATATTAGGAGAAATTATAATTAAAATAATAATATTTGGAATCATAAAAAACATACATATTGCAAGAATATCAACAATAAAAAAACTAAGTTGCAGCTATCTCAACCAAAACTATAAATAATAAGATGGGAGACTTGATATAAGGGATGGTGAACTAATAAAAGTACAATTTTAACTACAACCATATCTAAAAAAATCAAACTCAATTATACACTTCAATAATTAAAAGTTAAAGATTAAATATCTAACTTATAATTATAAATTGGGTTGTAACCAGAATGATTGATTAGTTTAACTATTAGTATTTTTTCAAAAATAGAAGTATAACCTTGTTCATTTTTATTAATTTTAAACAATGATGTAATATCCCATATTTTAATAATATTATATTATAATTTTTTCTATTTTGGTTCATCACTTAATTAGAATTACAAAAAATTTATTTTCTTAAGGACAAAAAAGAGTTTAATCTGAGGAGGATTTGATGAGTGTAAATAATGTTATATTTTATATGTTAAATTATTAGTGAAACCATTTTGTTTTAGTTATATTTTTGTAGGAAAATGCAATAAATGTGCAACAATTTTAAGTGTGGTACAATGCAGCGACATCAGACATGATATCTCCATGGCACAATCATTGGCATCATCAGAGCACCTAACATGGGCATAACGACATCCAATCTCTATTTTATAGCACTGTAGCATCGGAGAGTCAGCATTATAAAACCCAATCACTATACCCACATCACTACCAAGCTAAGGGAAGTACCACAAGGATGTCGCAATGGTTAACCATCATCATTACTACAACACTATAGTTGTAATTGCTCAAGACATGATCTTTTAGTGAAGCGAAGTGTCTATTCACTAAGTAGGGGTCCGAAATAGGAAGCACCATAGTGGAGAAAATACTTCAGCAATGTGGTGTTAGTTCATTTTATGGGTGTTGTGGTGCAAATTTCTTAAGCGTCCTATGTTAGAATCCATTTTCTATGATTTTCTATAAATATTCCCTTTATAAAGTTAGTAGGAGAGTATAGTCACTTAGTTAATTTAATCTTTATAGTGCTTCCTGTAATTTTCTTAGGAGTGACAACTAAGGAAATTCAGTGAATATTAGATCTACTTCATAAGTGTGTTTGGTCAATATTCATGGAAGCAATTTTGTAAGTTCAAGGAGTATAGAAGATATCATTGAACCCATTTGGTGATATCTTTTCTTATGTACTTTATTTCTTTTATGCAATTAATTAAAATGAGTTTGTTTCACTTGTTCTTCATCTCAAGATAAATTTTCAAATTTTAGATTGATTGTGTAAATAAAATATGGAGTACTAATGATCTATATTCATGAATAATTTGTTGTAGTTTTTAATATATAAGTTCTTCATTTAATGCACATTGTGGCCATATGTGTAGTTAATAATAGTGTAATGTGGAGCCTAGGAACATAAAAGTAGGCAAAACCATATATATTGGATTGGTGTGATGCAAGCATAGATATAATGCTTAACATATACCAAATTTATAAATAAGAATTGTAATGAGGGATTTTTAACAATATATGCTTTACTTACTCTTCTATGATTTTCATAGGATGAAAGACTATGAGAGTTAATAATGGTATTACATTGGAAGGGATTAATTTTTCCTTTGTCTCTTCATGCTTGACTGAGTGGTCACGGATGCATATGCTCTGAATAGCATCAATGTAAAATAGAATCATTAAGAAATATATTATATTTACATTTCATCAATCCAAAATAATTTATTCAAATAGTGTTTCATTTAAAATTTTTATTGGTTTTAAACTAAGTGATTAAATCTCCACCAAAACTTATTTTGATTAAGTATGATAATTATTTTGATTATATTAGACAGTAATAGTATTTACAAGTAAACATTCTTCCTTGTGGGATCGATACTCCATTGAATCATTATATTACTTAATTTAGCATGTATACTTTTGCATATTATATGGGATTTTTATAATTTTTATGTCAAAGAGAACCTAAGAATTATTTAGGGATTGATAAAGCCTTAATTGTTTTTTACAATTCTTTAGGTTACTCCACCACCCCCATCACCTAGCCTCTTATTGTCCTATCCTTATCTAACATTGCTATTGGGAATGGCCCACACTAAATAAATATAGAGCTTTAATCTTTCTCATTCACCATATAAATAATCTTAACTTTTACACTTAAGGGGTCATAATCTTAATTATCATAGATTCCATAGTGTTCATACTTTATCCCCTTGCTTCCTAGCTAGTTCCTTGGTGATTTCTAGCAAGTTCCACCAAGCTATTACAATCCTAAACTAATGGAAATCCAACATCTAGTCCAATGCTTACCAAACTCAACCATCAAAAGGAGAAGTGTTCCTAAGGTGGTGAGAAACGTAGTCCAACTAATACCATTCTCAATTAACCATTGCATAGAGGTAAGATCTAAATCCGAGCTCCATTTTCATAGACATCTCTCAAGTGTGAAGAGATATTCATTTAAATAGTATTTTAATATTGAATTGAATGTTCTAAAGAAGATGAATCTCTTTAATAATTTCACCAATTTATATGGAACTTATCTCCTAAAACTTGAAGAAATTCCTCTATAACATAGGAATTATATAGGAGTTTAAAGATAAAATTAGTGTGGTCAGGTTCAAAAACTGCTCTGATTAAATAATATTTTATCTGGTGCACTATCCCATAATTTTGAGCTTTAATTTAGAGTTGTCTAATTATAGGTTGGTTACCCATTAAATAAAGAATGTGATTCTCCTTTTCATTAATGATTGCTTGGCCAATCAATTAGTGTTGTGTGTTAAGGAATGCACAGTCATCTGACCGGTTGACTATGTAAATATATTAAAATTAAATAATGAATTAATCAAATCTTTAAGAATTCATAACTCCTGACACACTTATCCAAATTAAGCATTCATAGGCTTTATAAATTTGTCTTGAGGAGTACATTAAAATTCCTATGGTTTCATAGCCAATTTATAAATTATTAAAAATAATTTTTTAAATACTCTCTTGGGTATTTATGATATCATTAAAAAACAACAACATCAAGCCTTTATTCCACTACGTGGGGTCTGTAACATGAATCTTTTTTCTCTATTGTGTCCTATTAAAAATCAAATTCTTATTTAAATCTAATAGGGAAAGATCATTTCTAATATTTTTTAACCAAGTCTTTTTAGGTTTGGCTCTACCTTTCTTAACATAAGTCAAATCTAATACCTCTACTTTCCTAACCAAGTCATCAAAAGGCCATCGTTTTATGTGACCAAACCATCTAGGGTGACTCTCTCTAATCTTATCTTCTACTAAACCTACTCCAACCTTTTCATTTTGTATCTTATCTCTAAGGGTAAAGCTATTCATCCACCTGAGCATCCTCATCTCTACCACACTTAACTTAGTATTATGCTTCTCTTTTAATGGCCAACATTCGGGACCATAAAGCATTACAGGCCTCACCAACATCTTATAGAATTTTCCCTTAAGTTTGAGGGGTAGTTTTTTAGCACACAACAAGCCCAATGCATTCCTCCACTTCAACCATCCAACTTGAATTTTGCTGATAATATCCCCATCTATTTCACCATCACTCTGAACAATAGATCCAAGATATCTAAATTGTGTACTCTTATTAATGACTTGATCGCCCAAAGTCACAATCCTCTCACTAGGTCTATTATTACTAAAATTACACTCCATATATTCCATTTTAGATCTACTCAATGAAAACCTTTACACTCTAAGGTTGGCCTCCATAATTCAAGTTTACCTTCAACTCCCTCTCTATTCTTATCAACAAGAAGAATATCGTCAGCAAAAAGCATACACAAAGGTACATCCGCTTATAAATGTCTAGTGAGAACAATCATGAGTAAAGCAAAAAAGATATGGGCTTAAGGCTGATCCTTGTTGTAACCCAACCAAAATAGGGAAATACTTGGTCAAACCACCTTTTATTTGAGCACAAGTAATAGCTCCTGCATACATATCAATAATGATTTTAATATAAGAGTTATTAACTCCTTTCTTTTCAAGAACTCTCAATAGCACTTCTCCTCAAACTTTATCATATGCTTTTTCTAAATCAATAAATATCTTATGAAGATCCTCTTTATTTTCTCTATATTTCTCCATCAAACATCTTAATAAATGTATGGCTTCCATAGTTGACCTACCCGGCATGAATACAAATTGATTTTGAGAAACATTAGTATCATGACGCAACCTATGCTCCATAACTCACTCCCATAGTTTTAAATTATGACACATTAACTTAATTCTACTATAATTTACACATTAGTTTTAAATTATTTATGATATCATTTATTAAATATAATTCAAGTTCAACTTAAATTTAAATGGAACATTCTTAGGTATGTCTTTCATATGTCCAAAACTTTTCATGGACATTTGAATCCTCTATGGGCTTCAATTAACCAATTTTTGTTCTAAGGTTATGATTTAACCAACAATTTGTAATTTCTCTAAACATAAAGCCATAACGCCTTAGGGTTTGATTATTTTTTTGGTTAGTGAATGTGTTTTATAAGGGTTTTAATGCCACTAATTTCAACCCAATACCTATTCTCTATAGCCTAAAACTCAATTTCTAAGTTTATAGATGTATTTACCTTGGTAATAGATTTCAAATGCTAGGGAGAACTTCGTTGCTTCAAACTTCTTGGCCTTGAACCTTAGGTTCTAATTAAGCTATGTTTTTAATTTAAAGTGATTTGGAGCTCATTTGGGTTCTCAATTAGTTTCCCTTATTCATGTTGCATAATAAATTAAAAATAAATCAAAAAATAATGAATAAATTTCAATCAGTCACAAATTTAATTTACGTTCAGTGAAAAAAAAACCCCATCATAAACTTTAAAAATAAAGATTCATTTAAAATTTAAAATATAAATAAATTAATAGATTAAAAATTGATAATATAAACTAATTCCTAAAAGGTTTCAAAACTTTAAATATAATCTTTAGACATCATTCCTAACCTCTCAAGATGATTTCAAGTGGTTTGAAATTGATTTGGATAAACAAAACCTGATTACCAAAGTTTTAAAAAGCAGGACAAACCAAGTTTTTAAAAATAAGACACGACCTACTGATAAGATCGGTTCAATTGTGAATAGATCAAAAGGCCGATCCAGCTAACTCTAAAAGTCGCTTTTACATCAAAATAGACTAAATTGTTCGGAATCGTTGGTTCAATCAATGAACCCTAACTCTTTTGAAATGACCGATGAACACTAATTCTTTTGAAATGATCGATGAACCCTAAGTCTTTTAAAATGATGAGTTCAATTACAGCATTATTTAAATAATTAAATTAATAAATTTATTATATTAAAGATTAAATAATTTTCTCAAATAAACTAATTAATTTATATTTTAAATATTTAATTTTAAATTAGCATGAAATTTTTATTATATTTTTTGCCCAAAACCACCATGAGGCATCTTCAAATGGCCCTATAAATCTGTGTGAGCTCTTAACAAAAGAAAACTCAAAAAGCTATATAAACAACAAAGAGAAAGTGTTTCCAAGTTATGTGGGACTAAAGAGATGAGTTGAGGTTTCTAAGCTTATATTATATATATTGTCCATAAAGTCTACTTTTAAATAGATTTTTAAAATAATTATTTATAGTGTGAATAATATTTTTTTATTAGTCACAATAATTTATTTATTTATTTATTTATTTATACAATATAAAAATAGAGTTTTCCTATTTATTAATGATAAATTATTTTTAAGAAATTAATTTTTAGATATAAATTTATAATATAAAATTTATATATAATATATAGTTATAAAATATATTTAAACATATAACATAAATAAATAATAATATAAATTAAAATCAATAACTTATATTTGAATTAAATTTATATTAAATATGTAATATAAATTTGTAATAATCTATATTATATTATATAGTTATATTTAAACTAAATTTAGATTAAAAATATTAAAAATAAAAAGTATTTATAATTAAAATTTATATTATTATGAGTGTAAATTCTTAGAATTATAATATTTAGGTAATTTTAGCTTATACATGTGATTTTAAAAATAATTCTCTTAATTAATTATGTAAGTTTTATGTTTCATAATATTTTATTTTGTTTAATTTTTATCTCATATTTGGAATGATAACATCATTATTATGTTAATTTTATTAACATTTAATAATATTATACTTATTAAGTCATCTGGCTCAACCCCAGTTCAAACTTTCGAACTGTCAACATATCATTCTTTTGTAAATATAGCATTCCAAAAGGAAATGATTCTTCTTCTTTTGATAGTCATTATCTTTTGGAATCTTAAAGAGTATCTTGGAGACTAAAGATAATGACTAAAGTAAATAATCATATTTTAATCAACATTATATAAGAGTAAAAATCCAAGCTTGGTATGATGGAGCTTGTCCACCTATACCCACCCTAATTTATCTTCTATGTTAAATATTAATAAATAATGTTTATTTATACACTGCTTATGTGTATACTATTTTACATTACATTATATTTATTTATATGGGTCCTAAACTTTCATTAGAGGTAGCATTTTCATTGGTTTATTTCAATGAGCAAGATCCTGATTTCATAGGAACATTTACACTAGTTCAAAGAAGATATAGTAGTGGTACCACATACACAAACAACTTTACCTAGACATGCATATATGCATGTACTTTACTTCTACAATGAACACTATACCATAATCAAGGTAGCAACAAGGAATGAGGAGCCTAAGCATTAAGGTTGGTGTATTTTTCTTATGGGTAGGGACGTTATGCTGCTAAATATTTCTAGAAAATCCAAACTTGGAAAATTTTAGAGGTTTAGAGTTAATTAAAAATATCATTTTGAGTTCAAGATGTCATTGAATCATGGTTGCACTAGATAGGCGTGTTTTCCAATTAAAGGGTCATCATTAAAGTTTTCTAAACTAAAACAAAATTCCTTAATTCCTTAAATATAGAGTCATTCTTACTTGCATTCATAAGGAAATTGATTACTTTTAGGATGTTAACTGGAAACTCACTCATGGTATGAATAAGTCCACATTATATACATATCTCTTTAAACCTCTTGTGAGGAGGGTTATCAAAATCTTAAATGAATTCTAAATTACAATCTAAATCTAAGTCAATCCTTAAAATTTTATAATACAATTCTTTTATCGAACATTTATAAACATAAAAAGTTTAGTCTCTAATTTAGTCAATAGAATTTTCAATAATTATCTTGGGATGTAATTAATTATAGAATCTTGTCTCTATAGGGAGTCAATATTCCAATAAAAAACTAAACCTTTTTTAGTTCCTTTCTAAGGTTGGGGAAGAATCATGTGAATGCGCACTAGCTTTATACTTTGGTTAGTTTCATAATTTAGAAGGTGAAGGTTGCTATTCTCATTCAAGATGAATTGAATATTTTCTATGCCATATTTGACTAGGAAAATAAATCTTATTTTGTCTTTTCAATTAATAATCATGCATCAGTTTGTATGAAATAGATTTTATGTTATGCATATTTAATTGAAGTAACAATAAAGGGAATCATGTGGCGTATTTTCCATTGTAATTTTGCACACATATATGTAAGAAAGATGTTCATTTTTTGTGAGGTGAGAATTATCATAAAATATTCTATTGAATAAAGCAATACTAACAATTCTTCTAGTCATAGCTGCTCCTATCCTAAGGAAACCATTAATTTTGTATATAATATCTTAAAGTGAATATCTTGGCACCTTATTAGATCAGTTTAATGAGGAAGGAAAAGGGAATGCACCTTATTATCTTAGTAGATGTTTATTTTTAACTAGGTAAATTATCCTTCGATTTAGAAATATAATTGGCCCTAATCTTCGTTGCTCAAATGTTAAGGCACTATATGTTATCATATAAAGTAAATTTTATATCCAAAGAAAATAAATTGCAATATCTAATGACTTATCTAATGTTATAAGGGAGATTAACTTGATGGTCGATATTTTTGTTGTTGTTTGGAATAGCCTTGATTTCCTTGTGTGTTATTAAAGGACAAGATCTTACAGACTTCTTATAAGGTCATCCAATGCAAGATGATTATCCAATAAATGATAAATTTCCAGATGAACAAACTTTGAAACTATAACTAAAAAAAAATTCTCCCTAAGAATTCAATTTGGATAGTGTTTCCACCAATCAATAAGAAGCATCTCATAACATCTCCCAGATGAAAGCTAGAATTAACATAATTTTATCGCTCAAGATAAAAGCCTAATGTATTTATCCAACCACATGTCAAAAGTCTGTACAAATAATGAAGCTAAGTACGAGGAACAAATAATTAGATTAGGGTTAAAAATTTTAAATTAAATATATCAATATCTTTGCAGAAACATAACTGATGATCTTTGAAATAGTTAGAATTTATATAGTGATAAAGTATAACATGATTTCTTGTTATCAGTATATAATACATCCTCTAAAATAAATCCCAAATGTATCTTTATATAAGATTCCTCATGGGAAGAAATCTGTGATGAATTCCCTAAAAAAACTGTCCAAAACATCGATTTATCTTAAATAGGTTCAATTATAATAGAAATACAAGGTTGTTGAGTCTTGACGTCTGTAGACATTGAGTATGTCAAAAAAACAAAAAAATCCACAATTTTGGTGAAAATTAATTTCAAAGTAGATGATGAAATAGTGGATTGGAGAATACCCTTCATTAAATACTTGTGGCAGATCAAGATCCATTATGTTATATCAGAAGCTGATCAGTCCCAAAGAAGATCTTTATCTTATACCTTTATCAATAACACTCTATACAGAAGATCATTCGATCTTATATGGTTATCATATTTAAATAAATTAGAAGTACTAAAGATCATAGAAGAAATACATGCCAGATAATGATCTGCACATCAGTTTGAACAAAAGATGAAGATGAAAATCAAATGAATGGAATATTATTGGTCATCAATGAAAGATGATTGCATGAATGTTTCATGATGTTATCAACAATGTTATGTGCATGGTGTAGTTCTACATTAATAGTCGGTATGATTGTTTGGTCAAAAAGCATATATGAAACGATGCCTCGAGAAAGGCATTTTACAAAAAGCCATTTAAATTTTGACCATTTATATTCGTATGTATGAGATGTTTTTTGTCCCATAAGATTTTAAAATTATATGTATGATATTAATTTTGTACTGTATGATAGGTCATTTTTCTTTAAATAGAAGGGTTTGGATAAGTTTTTTCTTCACATTATCTTTTGTTTACATACTTTCTCAAGTCTAAACCTTAGGAATGGTCCGCAGTAGCAAACGACCTTGCACTTTTAAGGACTCATCCTCTAGATCTGATAGAGATGACAACTTTCTTTCTAAGGAGAATGAGGAAGCTTTTGATAGGTATTATGTAGCCAAAATAACCCCCTCTCTACTTCTCATACAAAGTGACATCAACTTTTTTATCATGCCCCTATTTGCCTCAACCTAGTTTTCCTTTATCCTTATCTTTATTTATGCCTACTATCATTAGGATTTTAAAATATTTATTGCAAACATAAAGGTAAACCAAGATCATACCATGATTACCTCTTTCATCTTTAAGCAGAATGTAGAAATTGTTGAAACTTGTTTAATATGAAATAGGTTTTTAAGCTAAGCTTATGTCCCAGCGGTTAACCAAGAAGGGGGGGGGGGGGGGGGGGGGGGGG